>KV003145.1:0-78743 GCA_001598015.1 Dorcoceras hygrometricum | reverse complement strand
TTGCGTAACAATGTGCTCCACATCATCCAAATGACCAACGCCAACACCGATATTAAGTTCATCCGATTGCGTAATAATGTGCTCCACATCATCCAAATGACCAACGCCAACACCGATATTAAGTTCATCCGATTGCGTAATAATGTGCTCCACATCATCCAAATGACCAACGCCAACACCGATATTAAGTTCATCCGATTGCGTAATAATGTGCTCCACATCATCCAAATGACCAACGCCAACACCGATGTCTTCTTCTACATCGTTTTCTTGTTCGGTAACGTTATTCATCAATGAATATTCAGACACAGAAACCTCTGCGGTAGAGACAATATTTCGGTCAAAATATTCATCATAGCAGTAATCCGTCACATTGCCACCACCCACCTGTCATGTCAATATTGCATCTCCCAGTTCATCACTTCCAACGACGATATCAAATGCTCTTGATTCCATCCCAACTTCTTCAGAGACTGGGTTCAATTCAACTTCAACATGCAGCACAGGTCTGTCTTTTGGACAACCGAAATATAAATAAGCTTTCAAATCATTATCATTCTCAATATAAATTGGACGCATATGCCAGTGTCTCACGTCCGGTACATAACTTATTCTCAAACGTTCTGTGCCAACTAGACCCATGATCTTGTACATCTCAGATCGTATATATTCAAAAGAACAAATTTCACCATCAACAGGAATCGCTGCCCACTTACAACCTGACCTTGAACACCATTTAAATACCGGGATTTCATCATTGTTACTTTTCCATTCACCGTCATACTCGAATACAATGACTGTCGGCATAACCTGCAAAATTATTATAAAATACGTTAGCTGAAAGGATTCAAAAAAAAAATAGGTCGCGACCCAGACAAATTCTGGGTCGCGACCCAGTAGCAAACAAACAAGTATGTGTGTCGCGACCCAGTAGCAAACAAGCAAGTATGTGTCGCGACCCACACAAATCTTGGTCGCGACCCAGTAACAAACAAAGTATGGTTAAGATCGGCAAATGCTTGAGCTCCAGTAGTACTACTCACTCTGTATTATGATCGCGACCCAGTAACAAACAAAGTATGGTTAAGATCGGCAAATGCTTGAGCTCCAGTAGTACTACTCACTCTGTATTATGATCGCGACCCAGTAACAAACAAAGTATGGTTAAGATCGGCAAATGCTTGAGCTCCAGTAGTACTACTCACTCTGTATTATGATCGCGACCCAGTAACAAACAAAGTATGGTTAAGATCGGCAAATGCTTGAGCTCCAGTAGTACTACTCACTCTGTATTTTGATCTCTTTATTCAATATTTTCCTTCGGCGAGCAAAATAATGTCGGAGAACCTAAGAACAAAGGAACCCAGGATGTCGGATAATCCAGAACAAAAGAGCAAATGAAGTCTGTTCCGTCTGGTCGGTCATCAAGGGGACGACGTTGGTGGTTGGTGGGTTGGTGGGAAACATCATAAATGCGAATAAAAATAATTGTTTAAATATTATTATTTTTAACAATTTTAAGTATCGTCTTAACAAACCCACTCCCTTCCTTTTAAAAAACAAAAGTCAACTCCCTTCTTTTTAAATAAGACCAAGATGGGTCCCTCTTTTTTAAATGCCCCTCTTATTATCACTGTTAAGAAAACGGTCTACCGGTTATTATTAATAATAAATTATTATTATTATTATTATTGATGGTTTTATTCGTTTTATTGTCAAATCAGATTTGGAATCATATTCACAATGAATGCATTTAGGTCAACCGAGTGAGACTTGAGGCATGATAAAACATACTCGTCCAGGTAGGGAACTAAACGTTAGTTAAATAAAAATATGAACTTGTTCCAACAATTAAAACATTCCATTAAACAATAAACTTCGTACACGTGCTTAGTTCTTCAAACTCGAACACGTGCGGCACTTAGACTTTCTTCTCTGCAAGAAGCTAAGTAAGCCTTAACCAATCTAGGAATACAAGAGAACAAGAGAAATCTTTTGAGAGAATATTGCTATATTGCTTGAATGCTTGAAACTTGGATGATTTACAAATGAATGAGAGCTACCTATTTATAGGACTCATCCATGGGATGGATGGTCAAGATCTATTTGATCATACGGTGGAGATTAAGTCTCCAGAATGATCTAAGGAATATCCAAGAGAATATTCCATGGAAAGATCTAGATATGTGCTACTCTACATGCATCTAGACTCTTCTACAATTGTATGGAGTTTGCAAGAATGTACAAGGTGATTCTAGAGAGTTCCACTATGTGGGCTTTAAAACCTTGGGAGCCTCATATTGTGGTCTTCTTTTATGGCCCGTGACATCGTGGCTACCTACGGTGAACCTGTGTGGGCACCTGAATGACGTGACACTTTCTGATGCTGTCACGTCATCAGGTAACCACACAAGTGACCACAGTAGGTGCCCACAAGATCAGCCCTAACATCCAACAATATTGTAAATTTTATACAACAATATTGTGAATTTTAATAATCCTACGTGTTGAATTGAACCGTCTTAGCCACAAGGTATCATGCGTACATAGCTCGAAAAATTCAAGGGTTGAGTAAATGATTTTAGAAACTTCTATTAATAACAAACAGAGAAAATGATAGTTATTAGGTTGTATATTTGGTTCCATTCAGTGAGTATTTGATTAAAATTAATTCGGTGTGCCTTCTTGATAAATTAACGACACTCTTATACTGCATAACCAATGCAATGATATTTTAAGAATTAAATATCAATTCTGGTGGGTCCAACGATCACTCTTTTCTTTATAATCAAATAAAGAGGGTAGGTACAATGTCTTTATACAAATTAATTACTAGAGAAAGATTTTATATGTTCCTCCTTAAATTAATAAATCTGAGATTTTTCACAATCACTATACAATTTTTACAATTGTGGGATTTGGCATGAATGTTATTGAAATATTAATTTTTTATTTATCATAATAGATTACTACAATTAAAGTTTAAAAAAGCAATAAAAAATAAATAGAGAAAATACATTAAGTAACGAAGATTAATATCTAATTAATTACAAAATGATTTTTTCTATTTTTAAACTACAAAAATAATATGAATAAAAAAACATTAATAAAAAAATTTAATTTTACAAGACGTATGCATGTTATATTTTCAAATTTTTATTTTTAGAATATTTTTAAAAAATAAAATAAAATTCTAGCATGGGTTTTTAAGCAAGTGAAAAAAAAATGTTTGTACGCAAGTTTTGGGCCCATATTACCGCAGCCCCCTTAAGTCCTGTGTTTTGCATATAGTCTCCGAAGTTGGACCCATTTGTGATCATAATCCCGATGGTCCCATTACCGAAATTGATAATTAGCATGATTGCTCTTTATTTTATTTTTAAATTTTTTGTTGATAAAATATTTGATTTTTTTTTTTGGGAAATAATAAAAAGGAGCCTTTTCTGTTTATCAGTAGATTAAATTATATATTGGCGTGGAATTTTAAAGTGCATCATTGGTGTATATTTTCTAGTGTGCTCATTGAACTGGATCCATCTTTAAATCCACGTGGTCGGATCGGTTCATTTGGATTGGATAGATCGGAAAACAATATAAGAATTATATATTATTGTTTAAAAGATAAAATAAACTTTAATACTACAAATAATATTTTTAATGAATTTCGGGTTTTAAATAATCACATATATTTTTAGTAAAAACAAAAAAATCTTTTGGGGGAAAATATTAGGTCTCAAGTCATGAGAAATAAGTTTAAATCTCACTATGATTTTAAAAAAAGCAAAACAAGTTTTAAAAAAATAAAAATACTTAAGAAACCGGAATTTCTTTCAATCGAATCTTGACCAGAATCGATTACTCACTTGGTTACTTTTCAATGTACTTTTTTTTTGAGTTTTCTAACAATCAAATGGAGACAAAGCTTCGTACTTCATTTCATAATTTAAAATTTTTTTTTAACATTCACGTACGGGCATATCTCATATATCATCAATTAGTCAGCATGACGTACAACAAAATTGGCCCGGAGTCCACTTAATTATATTTGATAACATCTAAAATATCTACCATTTGAAAACTGTGTATAGTAAAATTCTTATAAATATAATAACATTTTAATTTTCCGATAATAAAGTACGATTGCTATACCTGGAACAATCGAGAACACAAATCTAGAATATGTGGGTCGAATTTTGATAGTTCTGGGAACCATTCACATTGGGCATACATCTTAATTGATCGCTTTACTGCCTGCTTCGGTATCACCAGACAATTGAAAAGAGCTGTACACTTCTTACCAAAATGACAGTTTCGATTTTGTCAGATATCAAGATTTTTTCTCCTTTTTTTAAATAATTTTTTCCTATGGCTCATAAACGTTACTTCGAGATTAAGACTCAATGTCGACAGATTCCTGGATTTGCATGTGAACATATAGTAGCTACCATCATACGATTTCCGGTCCTATAATGGCTAGCACATTTGAACCTGAGTATCATGTTATTAAAACTCGACTTGATTCCGATTTTGATGGCTCAAATTCGACTCGAGAGCCACTTGAATTTGTTTTGAATTCAAGAGTCATATTAGATCAAGAGTGTCTTGACTAAAACTTACATCCTAAACGGAGCGAGTATATCGTGATTTAGATAATATTGGAACTCTATCAAATATTATCTTAGAGAATTGTGGAAGTGTGAACAAATTACAAGGATGACCCGATTGCCTCTTCTCATCTGTCCCGTTAGCAGCCAGCCCTACACCTTTAAGCCCAAGCCAAGCATACCTTTTCCATCTGAGCCGCTAAAATTTAGGACTAAAATCTCAATTCTCAGCTGCTCATTACCATATGTATATTGTGTTGAGAAATGTGAACGAAAGCTGTCAGATCGCAAGTGGTCTGGTTGCAAGCTGTTTCAGGTAGCAAGCTATCGGGTCACAAGCCGTGTCAGATCGTAGGCTGTATCGAGACCCTAAACTGAGTTGGCCACCGCAAACTGAGTTGATCATCCTAAACTAAGACGAGTACTCCGTGCTGTTTCCAATGCGCGACCTGGTCCGAAGCCCCGAGTTGATCTGGACAGGCATGCTGATCTGCACCGGATCGAATCTGTTCATGCTTGAACGTTGCATGCTCCCTTTCCTCATGAAGCAATACAACTGTTCGAAGCAGTGCAACTGTTCCAGCATTGCACCTATTCGAAGCGGTGCACCTGTTCAAGATGGAGTTACTCAAATAATGCGTCCAGTCAAGGCAACCGACCACCTAATATAAATACAGGCAGTTTAGACATTCGAGATTCAATTCATTCCGCATTCTCATGTTGCCTTCTATACTATATTTACCTCTGTTTTTTCTGCGTTCTATTCCCGACTTAAAAAAGGTTCAAACACTTATTTTGTTCGCTGAAATTACTTAGTGTTGTGCTACACTTCGTAATCGTAGGTCGTTATATCTTGGGGACGATTGTCGCAACGAGAACACTATACTCGAGCAATTCGAAAAGAGGACTTTCCTCGCCTCGACCAATCTAAGTTCGTGAACTGGAATCTATCGATTCCAGCCCTTGAGAAGTTGAGCATTTCTGGGGGTTACAGCAGATGGAGTTGCACTTCTTGCTACACTAACTAATCTCGTTTTAATCATTTTATTTACCAACTGTAATAGTCTTAGATTTGGTACTTGTGCTGCTATACTTTGTGTTACATGTTCCTTACAAGGATAGTCGATATTAATATTGATATCTGGAAACTCAATGCAGCCGTAAACAAATGAAAATTAACAAAACTATTGTATAAAATGAAGAGATAATATGAGTGAGAAGTTAAATTGAATTGCAAAATAAAATAAAAGACCGAGCCTTAATTAAACTATCTTACCAATAATTCATTCAAAATAAAAGAACTGTCTTACCAATAAAACTATATTTTTCCAAACGATCTAATCATTGGCAGTCAACAATGAGGAAAGGTCGGTAGATTTGCCAATCTTGACTATAATGCGTGCTAGATATTTGCATAAAAAACTATATGCCTAAAAGAATTGATTGTTAGGTATGATACATGAAGCATAAGATTTTTTTTTTTTTAAAAAAATTCTTTATAGGATTGTTTATATTGATCCATTTAACTAGATATATAGTCTATACCCGAAAAGGTATATGATCAAAACCTAAAAAATCAACCATGGATTGTAGAGATCCTGGCCAAATACTTTTTAAAATATAACTCTATCATTTATATTTAAAATATACATAGAAAGAGTCAGTGGACAAATTTTATATTTTAATTTTGAGTGAATTTTGTAATTAATACTAAAGCAAAACGTCGATACATATCGACTGTTTAGGTAGGACATTTATCATATTGAATTTAATATGCCAAATTCAACTTTTTGACTTTAACTGGAATGTGTGATGGATATGATCTGGTTCCAACTTTTTTTCAAAAATAAATAAATAAATCATATTCCCAAAGTTGCTTTGTATAAAAGCCTCCAAAACCCTTCTTCCATTTGCGTAGTTGACCATTTTCTCTCTATCTTGAACCAAAATATTCCCTCTTTTGAACCCAAAAATCCACTCAGAATTCACTTCTTGAAGCCAAGTTTCTACATTAATGGACAATTACCAAAACCAAGTAGTTCTGACGGATGGAGAAAGGGCTGTACTCGACCCGGTCATCAGCGCCTACCACACGTTCGAAGAAATTCCCAACACATGCACTTCCCTCATCACGCAGCGGATTGACGCACCAGCCGATTCCGTGTGGCCCTTTGTGCGTAGCTTCGACAAACCACAGCGCTACAAGCACTTCATCAAGAGCTGCCGCCTCATTGGCGATGGAGGGGTCGGCAGCATACGCGAAGTGACGGTGGTTTCGGGCATCCCCGCGTCTACGAGCACTGAGAGGCTCGAAATACTTGACGATGAGAAGCATATACTGAGCTTCCGCGTCGTGGGTGGTGAGCATCGCCTGAATAATTACCGGTCCGTTACGTCTGTGAATGAATTCAAGAAAGATGGGAAAGTTTACACCATTGTTCTTGAATCTTACATTGTGGATATACCGGAAGGGAATACCGAGGAGGATACGAAGATGTTCACTGATACTGTGGTGAAACTTAATCTTCAGAAGCTGGGAGTTGTGGCAATGTCGTCTTTGCATGGAAATGATTGAGATTTCTTGGCGATTCTTGGAGTAAAATGGATTATCTTCCCAAGATTTTCGGGTTTGTTTGTCAGATTATGAGATGAAGTTATCAGGTTTGAAGGTATAATCATACTAATAGCGGTATAATAAGGATAATTCTATTAATGGTGCTGCAGAATGTGCTGGTGCTATGCCTGTAATTTTCCTCGTTTTAGTGGCCAAAAGGAGGATCTTTGTTCATGCACATGCTGGATTTGTATTTTGCTTTAATTGTTGAGATAATGCAGTTTTTGGTGATTAAGCTTTTCTGTTTTTTCGTCCTAGTTCTTGTTGTTTTTTAGTCTTTGTTGGAGCCGGATGTGGATGAAATTCTATTTTTGGGTTTGTTACGAGCATTTAATGTCTTACTCGCTGAGAATCTTGGATTCTAGACCTTTCCGCTTTAGTCCTTTTGGGAGTGGATATGGTTTTATATTCATTGATAAAGGTGCTAGAAAGTCTAGAAGCATGTGTGTAATTAACTTTAGTGGAAAGGGATTTGTTGCCGAGCGTGATAAACTTGCAACATTCAAACTTTTTTTTAGGAATTCATACTGCCTCGTAGAAAATAAACTTGATTTTTTTTGTTTATTAGATAAGTAAAACAAAAAGGTTGTTTTATTTGATGTGTTTTATTATGCACAAGTGCATACCCGACTTCGTTTGTGGTAAGTATATCTAAGTTGTATGATCATGAAATCATAGTCGTTACTTTTTGCATCTGCATGTGTGGATGGGTACAATATATTTGGCAATGACTGTCTTAAAGCAGGGGTAATTTGTCTAATTTATAAGAATGTATTAACGTGTCCTATAGAAAGTAGATAACGTTAAATATAATATAATTTTGCTGTTATCATATATCTAAAGGATAACTTTTTAAAATTGTTATTTTTCGTATACTTCTTGGTGCGATGTTTTGGTTCCAGGGAGACAAGAGACCCTTTTGCACACGATGCTAGAGAGTGGATCTATTGTTTTTCCAGGTTGTGCTTTTTCATACATTTCTTGTCCGATAGAGATATATCTATCTCTAACCATGGTATAAACATTAATTTTCACTTTCATAAATAGGTTTTTATATTCTGATATGATAGTGACGAATTACTGGTAAAAAAAGATTTGAAATGTTACATCAACTTTAAAGCTTTATAAGTTCGAAACTCGCACTATATTACACCAATCAAAATAGAGATCTTATTGACTATCATAATTCAAACACACAGCCACGTAAATGTCACATAAGCCATGAGTAACTTAATCACATAACACTATAATAGATGTATTTTACTCTGTCGTAACATACCTTATCTAATCAGTCCAGTGACTACAACAGAAGCTGATATTCATCGGGACGAGGCGATCACTATACGATATCAAAATTTAAAACTAAAAAAATTCAACACAATATTGATATTTCTAACTTGTGTTAGATGACTTAAACTTGTGGAAGCCAAGCAGAAACTCAAACTATACGACATTGTGCTAGGTCCGAACAACATACATCAAACATAGACAGGCTTTACAAGCTCTAAACGTGTGGACTCAAAACAAGCCAAAAACTCAAAGTTGGTTTGATTTATGGTTCAAAAATTACATCAAAATCCAAACAACAAAGTTTTAAATATTCTAAATCATTTTATCAGCCTCTAAACGTGACTTACAAAGCTTGAAACACCTCAAAATGCAAAGATCAAGGCTAAAACTCGAAACACGCAGCAATGACACTTTGAGATAAGAATATGCAACTTGTGAGTTGTATCTTTGAGAAAGTACCCATAAAATGTTTGTATAGACAACTATGGACCATGTTCTACCATTTTTGTACACAAAATAAAAAATGACTCACGGGGAAGTTGGTGTTTTCCCAAAAAACATGGGTCAAGACAGAGCGTGAAAAAATGTTTGGATCATCAAGATCCTGAACAAGTAGAGCTTACAGTGAAGTTGAAAAGCCTGTATCTCTCTCTCTATAGCAATGTTTGAAGTGATAAAGAAAAGTTGTGAGATGACACGAAAACATCGAGATTTGACTTGAAAGAAATATATGGCGGAGCAGGAGTGGATCTATATCGAGTCCATGCCAATTGTTTTTCAACTAAAAAACCAACTTTAACTCAAAAGTGTAAGCGGTACATGCAAGGTTCATGCAGGGATGCCTTCATGTGTCACTGAAAGAACTCCATGTGTGGCAGCATCCATGCAATCTCCGTGCAAATGTTCATGTGCGCTTTGTTTAAGAACACAAAATTTACCATTTCATGTCGGTGTTTGCACAAGATCTGTGCACACCAACACATTTTTCAGTAACTCACAGATGTGACAAGGGATCTGTGCTACCTCAGTGCACATCAAATTTTATTTTATTTTGTAAATTTTCAATATATTTTCAAAAGATAAACCAAAATATAACATGAACCATACATGATACGCACAAGCTATTGTAACTGATTTCATACTTCAGCCATGTCATCGTAAGAAGTACCACAAGTTTGGTCATCACCTGCAGGTAAACTCCCGGGACTGTCGCCATGCTTGGCATGCTTGGGTTGTGGATCATTTACATCACTAAGAAATGCCTCTTTGCGTTTTTTACTGCTTTCGGCTTCCACAGTCCCAAAGCTATGAGCAGTGCCCCAGGGATCAGCACCAATTCCTTGAACTTCATTGACATTAGTATCTTCAAAACTGGATACATCATCGATTTCAAGGCCATTGTTCACATCAAAAGCATCACCAATTTCTTGATCCTTGTTGACAGAAACAGCATAGGATGAAAGGTTGATAAAGTTAGGTGCAAAGTTGATTCTTGCCTCGAACATTGACTCATTGGCGACAACTAATGACTCTTCATCAAATACTGATACCCATATCCTTCAAAGATTCAATAGCCACTCTACAAACAAGATCAGAAACAGTTACACCACTTGCACGGAAGCAAGAAAAGAGATGAGGTTAAAATGTAGCATGTTACTTAAAGTGCTGATAGGAGTTGATGTATTAATACTCCAAGCAGCTTAATTCTACCTCGATTCTGCAGTTTTCTATAAAAAAATATTTCTAAAACTAGGATATTGACGGTATACAACACAGTCAGGTATACCAGCAACTCACCGATGAGAACTTGGGGATGCTGGACGTTAAACCTATCGATTGGGTCCTCAATTCCAGCTTGAAGTTTCGCCCACTTAATTATTTCGGTAACTATTTGAGATTTGGCAAAAGCATTAATATATGATATTACGGTGGCGAAGTCATTTGCAGTCCTAAACAAAAAATTGCAAGGTATTAGTTTTTGAGTTTTGAGATATTATATATGTAGACATTAAAACATAACCCATACAAAGCAAATCGAATCGCTTTGTCAGCAACTAACAGCCATAACAGAGACAACTTTTTGGGTTGGTTGTCAGGTGAGTGACTCCATCTTCCAAAATAAAATGAATAGTCAATCAACACCACAGCATCATACAGCACTTTCCGTAGAAGAATCTCATCCGTAGAGCACTGTAAGAATCCTCAGGTTCAGTTTGCCGAGTTTATAAATCTTCGAGGTTTTTACAAGTTATTCTCTAGCATGACAACAATTAGAATCATGAATTCATTCCACCACAATAAATTATTTCCGAAACTACAGAATGCAAGATACTCTGAAATTTTGAGATTTATATATGAAATAAACTGTCTCCAGTTACTTGAACCGTCTTTTACAAAAAATAGCAGAGAAATACCAATAAGGTTTTAACAGGCAAAGTGGGCTCCAACAGCGTTTTGAAGAGTATATCTGTCGAGGAGCACAATCTGTGAGGATATTATTTCAACACACTAAAACAAAGTACAGATATGGAATTTTGTTTAGGGCAGGCAGAGACAATCTAGTATGGATAGGAGCATATAAGCAATACAAGAGGGAAGAAGAGACACTAATAACCAAATCAATTTTCGCCAATCACACATATATAACTGGCTGACAAAATGCTCATTCAAATAAAGTAGAAGATAAATCAAGTAAAGGACGTTATGCCAGCTTCGGACCGATTATTGGCTCAGAAGGAAGTTATCACCCTGACTTATCATTTAACAAAATCCTTTACTTTGGCTGTGATATGGACCTTGTTCATTTGCCAAAGCCCGTTATTAGAAATGTGTACAGAAGAAGGCCCAAGGCCCAACAACAGAGAACAGAAGACAGAGAAGGGGACAAGGGGAATATTAAGAGGGGAAAGGGGAGAGACTGTAAATGAATGAACGGCTCATTTCTGTTACTCTTCTCCTATTTGTTTTCTAATGCAATTATTCCTGGATATTGAGAGTGAAATTTGCAGCAAAGAAGTGTTTGTTTACCACTTCATTATACACTTGTGTCAACCCCAATGAACATTTTTGGTTAACAAATCTACCAATTTGGCAGTCTCTTTCTCCAAAAGTTGAAGAACGCATACTAAGTGCTTCCAGTTTTATCGTGTGAACAAAGATGTTTCTATTCAATCTTACTCCTGAAATTGTAATTATATTTTCCAATGTGCAATAGGAATTAAAGCATGATTGAAGATGCATGCTGTGATAAAGCCAAAACACCATAGCAATAGCAAGAGCATGTGCATCATTTAAACATGTCTAAATTAAGAAACATGAACTTGGCACCTAGAACCATAGTTGTCAACAGCGTAAGGCACATTAAAGTACTCAAATGTCCTGGGACTTTAATCACAAAGTGAAGTGCATGCTGTATGGAGTGAAGTGCAATAAATAAATATTCTAGAAAATAAATAAGCTATTGAATATCGAAATCATCATCAGTTCCATCCCTCAAATATCAAAAATTTAAATTTAAGTTGCAAAGGGCCGAGGTGACACAGTGGCAGAGGCGATGGGCAGAAAGGCGATGTGATGTTGGGATTTTCTATGCTCTCTCTGTGGAAAACAGAGAATGAATCACACTATAAAAGGCAATTCAAACTCTAACAGATTTTTTGGAAAAAAATTTTGCTTCTCTCGTGTGTACTGAACAGCAGGAGATGCGCACTGAGCTTAAAGTGCACGCTTCTCACACTTAATGCCCATGCTTCTTGTGCTTTTTGACATCTATCCCTAGAGCATTAATTTGACAGCAAAATGATTGACATTCTCACCAACAATGTAAAATTACGTTCTGTGTACAACATTCAGACCGAATGCCTATATGAGATAACAATACATGCTTCAAGGAAATAATAATAACTTTTATTACGGCTCAAAAGTATGGTCATAACAATAAATTGCTTCCTAAACAATGCCTTTCAATAAACTAATGCTACTTCCGTATCCTCTCCCTAGTTCAATTGTGACCAACAAGGTCAATTTTTTAATATTTACTATAGAATTGTTCAAAGCAAAGTAGCATGAAAACTACGTTTGGTTACTTAAAACCTGAGCCTTTACTCTCTTGCAAGACACTGAACAATTCGAAGCACTAGTAATTCTCTTGACAAAAACAAATCGTTAGAGAATGAAATCAGTGTAATGTTGCCATAACAGGTAATTGCTTTTAATTGGTATAAGTTCTGGGCAGTATGGAAGTTTTATAAGCGCTGTGATCATACAAGATTATTAATTCTAGATTCATACTTTGATTACAAACATCAGACTAAGTTAATGAGAGCTCACCTGCAAAGAAGCAGTTAGATAATGCCATAATAATGCGAACTGCATGATTTTTCCTGTCTATGAGAAATTCTTCCTTACTCTGGCCCGAACCAAAACTCAGACACAACTTCAGCAAAAATACTTCACATAAAACTATCCCTACAAACTCCTGCAACCCGTGCCTCAAATTCACCCCCCTCCAAATGCAATCACTCAAAACCGGGAAAAACAAGGTCAAGTTTTCCACGACACTACGACTCCCACCACCTCGATCAGCAGTCCACACACGAACCAAATCCTCAAAATCCACTGCCATATTTTCAAATTCAACATGCCCTTTCCTATAGTCATGAATTCCAGCGAACAGGATGATATGATCAGTAATATTCTCCAACAAATTATTGACTTCATATTTCACATTTGATTCAATTTTTTCAAAATCATACAAGACATTGTACAGCTCGTATACAACAGGAGCAAGCAACACGATCTTTTTTGACGTGCTGCTCAAATTAGAACACGAAATAAGCAAATTCAACAAGTCTTTGACTCTGAGGACCCGAGCGGAAAGGTCCTTGTTTTGCGAGCTGGACTTTGCGGCGTGAAACGTTACTGCTGAGTAGAACCATGTGATTTCGACTGGTGGATCGAGCATTGTCTGTATCAAACGGAAGAAAATCGTCTCAAAGAAGGAAAAATCGGAGCTTCCTTTTTGGTGCAGTTCAAGGAAATGCTGGATTGACTCCTTTAACATGAGCTCCTGATTCTGTGTAGCGGAATTCATTGGATTTGAAAAAAATTTATTGACCTTATATTTCACATTTGATATTAAGACTTGAATTTGCTCACTTCAAAGCTTTTTGGGACTGGAAGGTGTGGAGGTTTTGGGCTTCAATTGATGCCCTAATACGGACATACTCAACGGATCAGTTATTTGAATTTCCGCACGAATATCGAGGTTTATTTTTTGTGCATAATTATTTTTATAGTGTCGTTAATTTTTAGTAAACTATAAACATATTTTTAAAAAAAACTCAAACAATTATATTAACTATATTGTCAATTGATAGATAACATTTGAATTTATAAAATTTTAAATTTGTTATGCTGAGACATGATCGTTTGGGGTAAATTATAACTTCATAATAATTTATGTTATTTCTACTAAATGAAAAGAAACGCTTTTTAATAAGTTGTCTTTTATCATTATTATTATTAAAGCATAAAATTAATTTTTAACATTTTTTTAGAAACCCAATAAAATCGATTGGGTTAATAAAACCCGAGTTGGCTTAATTTACGATGTATTATAAATACTGTCCTTCTGTGCAATAGAAGCCTAGGGTTTTATGGCATCCATCGCTAAAAGCCGTCACGAGTATATTACTTATTTACTCCTTGAATTCCTCTATTCTCATACGCATTTGCAATCAAATGCAGCGTAATCTTTTGTGGGTTCGCTTCAATTTCCTGTCTTTTGCTTCTGGAGCTGATTATTCGTTTTCAATTTCTGGGTTTCTTTTATTTTTCGATTATGGAACGAACATCTGAGTTTAATTGATCCCGATTCGGATTTTATCTGTTGTTTCCTGTAGCCATTATCGATAAGAACTGGCGATGGCTCCATACGAGTCAGCAGCAGTTGCCCATTTCCTCTGGCAAATCGTCTGCCGCTTGGAGCCTAGATGAATCTTTCCGGTTTGAAGATCCATGAAATCTAACATTATTACCATTTCATGATACAATAAACTGGGGATATTGTTGGCAATCCAGATAATGAATCTGTCTTAAAAAAAATACATTTCATTAGATTCTTTCATGAGTGGCCAGTTTTTTAGATCTTTGTTGAAGCTCATACTTTTTTCAAAACCATAAAAATCCAATTTTGGGTTGTTTTGTAAATCTCATAGTTTGATATTTTATTTGGAATTCACTATCTTTTTACCCGGGAAAATGTCCCAAATTTTCAACATTCATGTGGTTATTAAGATCGATTAAAATAAGGAATAATTGTTTGGCATGTATTTTCAAGATTGGTAATTTTTCTTAATTCGTCTCGAATTTGGTCGGCACTCAAGTCAGACACGGGGGCTTCGTATATGATCAGTGGCAAGCTACCTTTTGCACAGTGCCTAAACATTTGCTACTTATCACGAATGGGGGAAGTTAGATTCCTTCAAATTTGAAGTAGCTAAATTTACACCATATGTTTTTCAAAATTGCCAGAATGTGTTGTTTGAGCTTATCTATGATGGTGTTCGCTTTTTGATGGCTTGTTCTTTGGTTGATGTTGTTTCTTGATTTCGAGCCAAGCTAATTTTGTATTGAACTTTGGAGTTTAAACTTAGTTTCCATAGCTAATCCACGCTAAATAGAGATTTTTCATCAAATCAGTGCCTCGACTTATTGATCCATGTTTTTGAGGACGCAGCATTTTTGAATTTATTTCTACATCGGTATGCAGTGATGAGCAGCTAACATGTAAGAAGACCCAACTTTGTGTTGGTTCATCAATGAAATTTTCTTGTTAACGCTTGGCTTCTGAGCATTCTGTATTCAATAGTTGCATCACTTTATTGCTTTTTGGCAACACTGATATACCTTCGACTTTTACTTCAATATTTTTCAATATGTTCATACTATTTATTTATAAATTTTCAGAACTTGTTTCCAAAATTGTTTAAAATATAGTACACTATTATTTGGAAAACTGCATTTTTGGTCCTACATACTTAGCTCTATGTGACTTTGGTTATCAAATTTAAATTTTAGTTCGTTATTTTACTAACTTTTTTTAACATTTTATTCATTTTTCGGACCAAGAATGATACAGTGCTGGAGGTGGCCTCGATTTAATGTTGATATGTAAAATCAGTACTCCTAAAATGATAGAAATTACAAAAAATGAAAGGATATATAACTAAAATTGAAATTTGATGATTTAAGGATAAAAATTGCAAGAGGGAACCCCTAAATGTCTGTTGAAAAACTGTGTGCAATAATGCTTCTATGTGGAATAGAAACAGACTGGAAGCCAGGATGGAATTGCCTTTGGCGATGGGAACTGACAGATACTTACAAATCCAATAAAGACGATATAGAGACATAAATTTTCGTACTGCTACCCATCATGAGAGTGTGATTGTTATTTAAAATTTGGTGAATATGTTTTTTAAATAAATTAAAACATAAATTTGACAACCTTCAATTTGCTAATTTGTAACTGTTGCAATTATGATTTAAAAAATGGAGATTGACGTTCTTTTTCAAACATACAGATCAAAATCTTCACATACCAAGCAGAAGCATCTCATCTTTGCAGGGTGTTTGCGTGAATATTCCACTGAATGTAGTACAGTGAATTGTATAATTGGATTTAGTTTCAACCCAGGCATTTATTCCTCAAACTTTCGACTCAAATTTGTAAATAGATTATTACAAATGAATGATTGATACACAGATATTCAAAAAATATCATCTTCGATGCAAATTTTACCCACCTTTTGCTGTAGGAAAAAGAAAATGATTATATCTTGGGCAGGGCAGGATAGTTTTTTCACACAAAGCACAAGTACGCCTGCGGAGAAGAAAATCAACTCCTGTAAATTGGAGTAAAAATGGTATTCTTGTTAAATCCATGTTATCTATCACTTGTGAAAGAACTGATGAAAAATCAGCATGAAAACGGGTTTTAGCCAACCAAACTTGGGATGGAGCCATTGTAGTAGTCCACTCCTGATCCTACTCAGCCAACTAAACGCCCGAGAATAGTTGGTTTTTCAGCCTATTCTTTTGTTCCGCCAACTAGACGCCGGAGAACATTTGATTTTCAGCCTATTATTTTGTTCCACATGCAGACGTGAATTTCAGAACAAAAGACTTGAATCTAGATGGAAAACAAAGTATCATACTGATCGAACCACTAAAGGTTGAAAAGGTGTAAACAGTGTTTTTCAGGATGTAATATAGATGAACCCGTTTCATCTTCTCACAGATTAAAAAAAAAAGAGTGCTGAAATGGAATTGCCAAGCTGGTTGTAAAGAAAAGTGACATATCCAACCATGCTTTTTATTGCCTCGACTCATATCCCAGGTAATGGGAATCGGGCTGTAAGCGCCTCCACTCGTTTTTGCAGATCCAATACCTTGTCGATCAGAGGAAAGCTTTGGGAAGTGACAAATTTCATGAAGTCTTGGAGCTTCGTACCAGTGACAGATTTTTTGGCTTCTAGGGTGATCTGCACTCCCTCATGGATAAAATCTGCAACTGCTACGAATTCATTTTCACTAAAACCTCGGGTAGTCATTGCAGGTGAACCTATGCGTATCCCACCAGGAACTAGTGCACTTTTGTCACCTAAAAATTTGAATGGGACAAAACAAGGGAAGCTGAAAGTTTCAATGCGAAATACAAGCGCAGGCATTCAAATATTCAGGTTCTACTACAATTTGATATATTAGACCTCCTTCATATAACATGCTAATCTTCTGTATTTTCTTTAGAGACAAAGCTCAGTTTAGCCCCTTGTCATACAGTTTATTTCTTTATACATGCATAGTGATCTATGTTGAACCTGTGTCTAAGATTTGTTAATTGAAAAAAAAATAGTCGGGGCTTCTTGGGGTATAAATGACGGAAATGGATTTTGTACACTCACCAGGTACTGAATTTTTATTGAGAGTGATGGATGCCATATCGAGAATTTTCTCCACTCTAGCACCGTCTATCCCCTGCATACCGGAGACGGTTTGATATGTTAAACAACATGTACGACGATAAGCATCACCGAAAATAGGCAATAATATAACCAAAGATTATGAGCGGCTGATTTCAACTGGTAGACAACAAAACGCAATTGAGTGCTAGTAGGATGATTTAAGAACATTTTCGAGCATGAAACAAATAATATCTGATCACTCACCTTTTGATTCTAATTATTGTTCTGGCCCGTATGAGAACATAAAGATAAAATAAAAGTCAGATGCTCACCAAGGGGCGGAGATCCACAAGGACCAGATGGTTATCACTCCCTCCAGAGACCAGTTTGTATCCCAACTCCATTAATCGTTTGGCAAGAGCTCTACAATTATTGACCACCTATCAGACAAATTGATGGAGTCAAAAAAATCATACATGAAGGGATCTTTGAAAAATAACAAAATAAAATAAAACATCAAGAACCTTATTTTGATAAGCCTTGAAGGCAGGTGATTTTGCGTGTTTTAAACACACAGCAAGCCCCCCAATTGTGTGATTATGTGGACCTCCCTGTACATGATAATAAACAGATTAATTAACCAGAAAAATATTTAAATTCGAGCAAATATGCAATAATTCCACAATGTTAATATCTATAGCATATTCAATACATTAATGACAAACAAAGAAAACAAACTCCACAGACCTGTAGACCTGGAAAAACAGCATTGTTGATGGCAGATTCTAAATCAACTCCCAGAACAGGATCCTTCCTGAAAAAAATCATGCCACCTCTAGGACCCCTCAGAGACTGAAAAACGTGTCCAAGTTATGTCACCAAAATGAAGAGAATAAGATTTTATAAATTCAAAAATGACACTATTGACAACAAATTTAACAACAAAAAAGAAGACGACATTAATTCATTCTACTTCTCATACGAAGCAATCCAGGTGACTTTGGCCCAAGTTTATACAACTTTATAGAGCAAATACTTATACCCAACCTTATGTGTTGTAGTAGTTACAATGTCACAGTAATCAAAAGGATTAGCAACAACAGAGGCAGCAACAAGTCCACTTATATGAGCCATATCCATCATGAGAAAAGCACCTACAGCATCGGCGATCTGCGTATTAAGAACTGTTAGATGCTGAATACGGCCAAAACACAAATAATGCATGACTTAAGCACACACGAGTATGTACAAGGTACATATTAAACATACCTTCCTCATGCGAGGATAGTCAAAATCTCTAGGATAGGCACTAGCACCAGCAATTATAAGTTTTGGACGAAACAGAGTAGCTGTTTTCTCAAGCATTTCATAATCAACAAGACCTGCAAAAGTATAATGTAAGTGATGGTTAAGATTCATACATGAAATGATGCTACTTAAACATCGCAATAAAATAGCAAGACCTGTGGACTCATCAAGTCGATACGGCATGGACTCAAAATAAATAGATGTGCCAGAAACTCGTCTCTTGGGAGTCATGAAACCATGTGACAAGTGTCCACCGTGAGGTAAATCCAATCCCTGGGGTCACCCAAATCGCAATAAAATAAGAACTTCAAATATTTCAAAAAATTGATGCTGGAGAAAGGGATGATCGTCTACCATTATGCGATCATGTGGATTCAGAACTGCAGTGTAAACCTCAAAATTAGCAGGAGAACCAGACAATGGCTGAACATTTACACCCCATTTTTCCGTATCCAAACTAAATGCTGCAAGCGCCCTCGCTTGACAGAGAATCTCAAGTTCATCAATGTATTCGTTGCCACCATAATATCTAGGCAAATAAACATAAACAATACGCTCATTACAACTTGTAATGAAGTCCATTTCTTAGTTGATATCATTTTCCTCAATCCAAGCAATTACCTTTTACCAGGTAGTCCTTCCGAGTATTTATTAGTGAGGCAAGAACCGACAGCTTCCATCACTGCACGTGATGTAAAATTCTCTGAAGCGATGAGTTCTAAGCTTCTAAATTGCCGATTCTTCTCCCTGTCAATAATGGACCGAACTTCAGGATCTGCTTCACTCAAGCCATAGTCCACATAATTGCTCCCAGAACCTAATTAATCCATTTCACAATAACAAAACTTGCAGCTGTGTAATGAATTAAAATGAAGGGAAAACCATGGAAATTAATGCCAGCTCATTTGAGTAGCCAGGAGAATAGATGAAGAAAAGCATCAAGTAGCGATTTCACTAGCAAAAATGGTAATAACAAAGAAAATCACCGTGCAGAAATACATATAAAGACATTCATTAGTCTATAAACTGCCATATCTCCCAGGAATATCTAATTTGCCACCTCAGCTAGTTACACTCTCAATTGCAGCAAAAATATACGCTTGAAAATTATGAACTTGCTTACAAATTATCACGAGAATGCAAGGAGGGTGCTGCATCAATGACACTGTTCTCATTTTAAAATGCTATACCCGGGGTTGGAATCTCTCATCATAACATATCCATCATTAAATTCTAAAGTTCTCATGTTCGTAAAAGAATAATAATGTAAGGATGTCCCTTTAAATCAAAAAACAAAAAAACAATGCTTCATTGCTTATTAAAATTCAAGGAACCGAGAACAAAGGTCTCACTCAGGACAACATAAGTTCAACGGAAAATATCAAATAAAACAAGAATCTGGGGAAAGAACCAGAGCAGAGATTTATTGCCATTTACAGAAAAGAACCACAAATCGATGCAAAGGAAAATGCAAACAAACACAACACTTGGAAGACTCGATGATAAATCTCCTATGCAGTAAGCCAGTCTGTGCAAATAATCCATGCTTTTCAATGTTTGAACTAGGTCAGATTTATAATGTTTACCACCTTCAATTTCAGTGATAGGAACAGACACAGAAGTGGCTGCCTTCGCGGTAACTAAGCTCACTTCCAATGGAGACCACCTACATGGTCTCAATGAACTCGGTTTTGAGTTATTTGAGCACCTATTGAGACCAAGCAATTTAGAAGGAAATGCTGATTCCTGTGTCCAAACAGTTTGTTGGAAAGAGCTCATCACTGCAGATCCACTGCAAGCCTGCATGCTTTCTCTCTGATGCTATATTTTCAAGTTCACAGTATTCAAACAAGACCTCCTGCCTGACAGGTAGAATCCAAAAAATTAGCTTGAAAGAAATATAAAAAGTACACATGTTTGATGCGTAGGATGCAGCAGCCACTTTATTATGCCCAAAAATCGAATGCAATTGATCAAAGTGCCATCTTGTATAAGTTCCAATAAACAGAAAATAACATAATCAATCCAACAAGAGTTAATCAGATTCTCTGCATTTAAATTTATCACGAAATATCCTTTAATTACAGAATTTGAACAGGACTTCATGATGAACATAATTAACCAGCTTAAAGAAAAATCATAAATCCCAAACAATCCAATAATCTATGTTGCTGTGAATGAAGCTTCAATTGGTTAGAAAAAAACCAAAACTCCACATGGGTAACTTTCTTTCCTGAAAAATCCAGTCAGCCTTCGCAGAACACGACACAACGGTTAGAAACAAATTACTGTCTTTGACAATCCTTCAGAAATTAGTTGGTCCTCTAGCTTAAAGCACACATAAAACAGCGAACCAAAACCAGACAGAGTGAAAAACTTACAGTGTTACTGCTTATTCCTTATAGATTTATGATTCAGAATTAGTAGCCTTTCCCGAATAATTGTTGTCCGTTGGTGTTTCGATTTTCATACAGGAGAGGAGCATGAAGGTCGAAAACCTAGCTTACTTAAAAAGCCCGCGTATCTCCACCCGGCCTCTTCTCTTATTGTATTATTACCGTAAACGATCGGACGTCGTTTAGACAAGTTTTAAAACATTTTTATAAAATATTTTGTAAAAGAATTTGAAAATTATCTTCCGAGCAAGTATACCTTCGCATAACTAATTTTATAAAAATATTGTTATAATTAAAAATATATTTGGGCGATAGTTCAGAGCATATTTAAAGATGGACTTTCATAAAAATGATTGATTTAAGATCATGTCCCATTTGTTCTAATTTGGATCCGAGTTTTTATCCAAAAAATAAAAAAAATATATTTCTCTTCTTTACAAAAGTATATTTAAAAACACTTTTTAAAAAATATTTTTAAAAGGCATTTTACACAAAATTTGTACAAAGATTATTTTAGATTTTGTCTAAACAGAGCCTTGATATCCATTTATATCTCATATTTTATAAAGAAACATTTTTTCAGAGTGCAAAAACATTATTTTGAGGGTAACATTTCCGAATTTTAAAGCACATTGTATAATTTAAATCTGATATAATATCAATCACTCTATAAAATAAATGAGCACCAAATACAAAATAATGAGTCATGTATAACTTTTTGTCTCCATTAAATACATCTCGATTACTATCAAACTACATTGAGTTTATATATTTTCTTGTATCGATTAATTTCTTCTAAGTTTATCTTATAACTTCCATCATTCCATTTTAAAAATTTAATATTGATCGTTCCAAGTTTAAAATTTTATACATTTCAGTTTAGAATTCTGAAAACCATTTATTTTTTTCAGTATTTTATAGGTAGCAACTTAAATATGACTTTGTACAAGAAAACATTTTAGGAAATATTTGAAAGTTGTTATCAAGTATTTTTTAACAGTGTTCTAAAAAACTTGCTTCTAAGCTTCAACACGCGTAAGCTCGATTAAGTGACTGCTTTTTAGAACCGAAAATATTTTTTATTTATATTTTGAATTTACATATTTTATTAATAGATATGATTTAAAAATTTTACAATGAATCGTTTATTCTTAAGTTTTATTATTGTTTTGAGTAAAAAGTAGCTAAAATTTTGAATTTTATCAGGCGATTGACAAAAATTTAAACGTGATTTTTATTTTGTTGAACAGTTACGAGAGTATTTAATTTTTATTGGGATGAGTGACCTCCTATGACGTTTTTATGCATCAAGATGCTGATGTTGTGCTGCTTGATCTGTTTGACTAGGTTGACAGTAAATGTGTGTTGCTAAATCATAACGGACAGTTTATCTCTATTGGGCACATGGTCAGTGGCATAGAAATAGTAAGAATAGTATAAGTAGTAAGACATGCACCTTCCTGTACTCATAGATCTAACAGTCTGATCCTAATGCACACAATCGATGCACTCTATAATATGCATGAGTTAGAGAAATATTGAGACGAGTGACCTCCTGGAAAACTCTCGTACGTCAAACTACTGACATTGCGTCGTTTGATCCGGTTAGCACATCGGTGTCCAGAAATCTAATTAGCTCTCTCATTAGTAATAGAAATCAACATCTAATCTAATTATAAATGTTATTAGCAATAGAATCAACATAGCTCATTCTGAAAAAAATAAATTTAGTTTTATTATTTGAAATTAATTTTTTATCTGATAATGTGTAACTTTATATAACGAACATTTTTTAAAAGTTAATATACACATGAATACCTACAAACATATGTGTGTATAGATATATAAGGATATATAGATAGAGTAAAAATATAAATATTTATAAATTGACATTTTAAGTTAAAATATATAACAAAATTATTTTATATATTTTTTAATATAATAACTTTTATTTTCATATATAAAATTTACATAATATTATGACAAGAAGATATAAATATCAATGCAAATCTGCGAATTTATATGCATACGAATTTATGAAAATATATTATCTCCGTGGAATTCTATTAAAATGAATATAAATTTATCAAATGCATAAATTTAATTATTTAAATAAAAACATTAAACTCTACAATAAATAGCCCTTAATTAAATGAAATCTCATGAGATCACGTCAAACACCATTCCCATTTTCAAGATTCTATATTTCCAAACACTAAACAAATTCGTTACTTCCAAAACACATCATTAGACTGTTGGTATTATGGTATATCACATATAGTAGCGTTCAGCACACCTGAGTAACGTGTATATATATATACAAATTTGATACAATGGATACTATTTATGACCACCTTGTGAGCATTAGGGTGACGTGACAGCATCCGGAAGTGTCACGTCACCACGGTGCCCACAAATGATGCCACTGTATCAGCTCATATATATATATATAAAGAAATGATATGGTGCGCATCATACATGGACACCAGGCTGACGTGGCACTTCCTGGTGCTGCCACGTCAGCCTGATACCCATATGGGGTACCCACCATATCAAATTTGTATATATATGTATATATATATATATGCGTGTGTATGTAATTATGATATTATTTTATTGATTTTAAATGATTTACAATTAATTTAAAAAGAGAGTAGCGTAGGACGATGAAAAAAGTTGTAGAGAAACAAATTGTAGGTTTCAAAACACACTAAAGAAAATTATAATAGATAATAATCACTCAATTTTTATTAAAAAATAAACGTCTTTTTAGGTAAATCTTTAATTAAGATAATCACACATAATTCAATAAATATTAGGAAAAATAGTAAAAAGTTATAATTACATGACATCCACTATCAATAAACATCTTATATTTGTATTTAGAAAAGTACAAATTAACCTCAAATTATTGTCTAATACAACCTTTAAAAAGAATAAAAACTATGTTCATCGTGCAATTCATATAAAATATTGGTTTCTACAACATAAATTTCTTTTAAAATATAACGAGATCAACTAATTCTATATTTAGTATTTATTTTATTTTACTGAGTTTCTTCTAAAATAATATAATCGCTAAGAGGTAATTTAGTAAAAAATTTGATTGTGACAGGTAGACACTAAGTGCTCTAACTTTATACATAGTATATATGTGTAATTCGTTCATGTGCAACTTAAGTCATTGATTTACACAATATGATTTTATTTTATTTTTTTACAATTTTGAAACTATTGACTATTGAAGCTAAACACAATATACATCGGAAAAAACTTGATAATGTGGGCACCTACAATAGGGACGCGCGTGGGCGCCTGAGATGCTCAGCCGAACATTTCATGAATTTTTTAAAAATTTCATGAGATGTTCGGCTGAGCATCTCAGACGTCCACGCGCGCGCCCATTATAGACGCCCACTATATCGGTGCTGTATATCGGAATGCTTTATAATTTAAAAGCATAGAGATCTCGTTCTGTTCCGCAAGTAATTCCTTAAATGAAATTAAATTATATCACATTTCAAATTTAATATATAAATATTATTGTTAACTTTATATAACTTATTAAAGTAACTGCTTAAATTTTTATTAAATATCTTCGTTATATTATTATATTTACATTAATATATAACCAAAGCGTCTTGTATATTATGCTGTTATGTCTATATATTTATGTATATAACGAAGAGCGACCGCACAGCGCAATGTAGATTCCGTCTGCTCAAGTAACGCCGTTACGGAACATGAGCTATCCAAGTGGGACCCACTAGCGGCGTCTCAAATAGTTTTCGAGAAGCAATCGAGGCCGTTGATTATTTTCAACGTCGTAGATTGAGTCGGAGACGGAAGTGTAAACGAGAGGTATAAAAATTGTTCGGAAGTAAGAAGATGAGTAATTTCATATTTTCTTTTTTCATTCCTAACAAGAAGAACAAAGAGCTTCTCTCTCAATTTTCCTTCGTTTTCCAGATTTTTAAAAAAATTGTCAAATCTGCAAATTTGGTTAGTAGAAATGCAGTGAATTCATTATTTTCAGAACAAGTTCGTTGTTTCTGTTTTTGAGCTTTCTGAAGATACAACAGTTCTATAACCCGGATTTAACATGTATTATGTATGTGTATTTTGCATTACAGGTTCATTTTTCAAGCCAATAAAGTCGTTCTCAAGCGGGTGCTGTCCATTTGGTTGAGTTTTCAGGCTTTGAGGAGGCTGAAGGAAGTATTGGATTTCACGAATGGAATTTGAATGCAGAGGTTTGTAATAATCGTCGTGTTTTCCATTTATAAGGTTCTTATTGTGTTATCTTCGTGATTAACGAGTTTCTTGTTTTACAGGTTCATCTGTGTAGATTTGAGGTCAGTTTCTCGCTGTAAATATCGGAATCGGATACAAAAGCCTTAGATCGAAGCTCACGTTTGCTGTTTTTCACGTTGAAATTGCCGTCGGAGATCGTAATCAAGGCTTGGATCTGTTCGAAGGACTGGTTGAAATCGCCGCATCCGCGAGTTGACAGAGCCTGAGGGTTGAACCAGCTGAAGCTGATTAGATTTCGAGTTTCTGGTCAAGTACCTGATATAGATTCATCTTGTTTGAAGTTTTTCCGTAGTTAATCGTCAGTTAATCTGTCGCCAAAATCAGAGTAAAGGTGTACAGATCTTCATTTCTTCTGAAAACGTTGAAAAAATGGTTGAATTTGAATTGTTTCTCATAAAAATTTGTCTTCTGTAACTGCAGATTCAGAGGAATCGGTTTCGCTGTTTTTCGGTATTGATACTCAGAGCATATTACTATCAATTTCGTCAGAAGTTTCCTGTGAAAGAGAGGAGAAGAACAGAGTTCCCTGTGGAATCCGCACAGTTCTTTGTTTTAATTGAGACCTCCAGGCTCCAGGTAATGCAATGGTGATGGAATTTTGTGACTCTATACCTCACTTTTACCTTTTTACCTCGAATCTCTTCGATTTCATCTTCTCTATCTCTCAAAATCTGGAGATTTCGTTTTCTCCGATCCAAAATTTCTCCTAATTTGTGTGTTTGAGCGATCTCTACTGCCGAAATTTGAGATATTGGCTAAAAATTCACACCCGGAGGTGTCAACCACTTATTCCTTCATATTTTTCAACGCTCCTTCGCATTTGGATATTGCGGAATTTTGTTCAGTTTCCCTTAGTTTCTTCGGAAAACGAAGAAAATTAAATTAGAGTACCAAACAAAAAGCATACGATACTGCATGTTATCTATTCCATTTTGTTCAAAAATTCTGGAACTCTTCCACCTCGTTAGTCTTGTTTATATGCACATTGGCCAAGATATATATAAACAAAGTTCAGCTTATAGAAGAATTCTTCCCATTTGTCAACTGAATTCCCTTTTTCTTTTTTCTTTTTGTTTTGCCTTCGAGGAACTGTCAATACTCTCAGCTAACAGAATCTGAACTTCCGTTAACACTTAAATTGTGATTAAACAGTGAAGCAATATGGAGAGGAAGAATGGCCAATCGACCAATAATAGAGACGGGGCATTGTTCAGATCCGAGCCCAGGCCAACCTCTACGACGTCGTCTGAGTTCGTGCTGCAGTGGGGTAATAGGAAAAGGCTGCGCTGCATGAAGATCCAAACGAACAAGGACTCAAGTTCCGGATCCGGTCGACCCGTCACCCGAGTCAATCGTCGGGTAATCAGATCGGATCTTAGCAAGGATCCGAATTGGCTGCAGCAGATAAACGCAGAAAAGGGTAATGGGAATGTTAATCTCCGTCAACGTCCGCCGTCACCTTCGCATCGGATTTTGAGGTAATCTTTCTACTTTTATTTGTGTTCTCTTCCGGGTCATTGGACAAGATTTTGAGATTTGTTTGTTTCGTTTGTTTTCTTCCCTGTAAAAAAGAGTTTTTTAATCGTTAATATATATAAATTTCCACCTCTTTAAAGATAAAATAAGATTAATATTTTAATTTATATTTAAAACTGGTTTCTCAATATATTATAATTTTAATATATTCGACGATTTTTTCTTCGCAGAAATATTATCAATCGTATATTTCACACGATATAGTTTATGAAATCAATTTTGAGAAGGTAGATCTTACGAGATGGGGAAAATATAATGTTATGGGAATATGACGGAGCACAGAATCATTCATTTAAGTATTAATAATTAATTAATTAACTATAGTGGCGGGGTACATCAAAAAGACAAAAACCCCACGCCACATTGAGGACTCATAATTTATTAAAAAATAATTAATTGTTAAAGGCCTCCGCCTTAGGTTTGGCTTTAAGTTGAACTGGTATATGGATGCATTTTACAATAAGAATTTAAATTTAAATTGTTTGTAGCGGAAAAGCTTTGGAAAAATGTACAGGGAAAAAGACTCTGTAATTATATCAAATACGTTGGATACAATCATTTTAATAAAAAGTTTTTGAGAATATAAAATGTTCTGTTTGTTTGGGGAACCCGTCATAAAATAAAATATCTTTTTCTTGACATAAACATATCATATATTTCTTTGGTGAAAAGAGAAGGTTCGGTCAGTAGTAAAGATTATGTTATTTTAAGATAAGTAATGGTTATGTTAACAAATGTGATTATGATATTGAGATATGTACAATATGTGGAAATATCTTTTTAAGGAAAGGAAAACCTCAATATAATTTATTTAATTTTTTTATAGATTATTTTGCAAACAAAAACAAATTAGGCTTCAATATTTTATCTGCTATGGTTGGTATTGGAACTTTGGAAAGTGGGCCGCCATTTGTCCTTTGATCCCTTCCTTTTCCATGGATTAATTACTAAGATGAATATGATGATGTTTCGATTAGGACACGTATACTCTTCGGAAAATTCAGATATTTTTCGATCCGAAGGCCCAAATTTCTTCCACAAAATCATTTCTAATCCTTGAAAATTCTCCCAACTGCACTTTCACTTTGCTTTTAGGCTTTAGATTTCACCAGTTTCAGTTTTCTTGAATCCTTGACCCTTCTAAAAATAAAACCCGAACCAAATCTGAGCCACAGCCTCCCTGAACAGCTTTCCTTTTTCCACGCCAAACCTTGTGATCGACAACTAACCTAAAAGGTTATTCCTGTAATTTCACCTTCAGACATTATTATCTTTAATTTTTCATCCGGAAAAAAAGAACTTTTTCTTACCATCTTTTGCGTTGTTGATTTTTCCGCAATTGATATGTGTGTGCGTATGTCTTGTTTTATACGTATGATGTGATGGGTTGTTGATAAACTTTACTTTGCGATTTCATATGTTTTGGAGCAGAATTTATAATGTATGACTTAGATTTTTTTCTTTTGGTAACTTATTAATATATGTCAATTTTTTTTCGTACCCTCTTCACTGGGATGGATTGCATATTGGGTGTATGTCGTTCTAACATGTAACTTGTAGTTCTTATTTTCTTTTCCTTTAGGAATTCAGAGAGTTGGATTGGTATGAGGGGACACAGCAATGGTGTGAAAGGATTGCCTTCGCCGGATAGAGGTGGTGATAAGATCAAAGCTAGTAACAGTGCCAACCACCTCAATAAAAAAAATAGCAATATTAATTGTAATAATCAAAATGATCATCACCAGGGCGGTGGCGGAAGTGGTGGTTCTGGGTCATCGGAAACAGCCCATGAAGCAAAGAAAAGTGGGGTTTTGTCGGGGCACGAGCCTGTCCCCGTAGTGTGGCCACCTAAGTTTGTGATCGCCTTGACAAATAAGGAAAAAGAAGAGGATTTTATGGCAATTAAAGGATCCAAACTTCCTCAAAGGCCAAAGAAACGAGCCAAGTTGATCCAGCGCACAGTCAATGTTAGTTTCACTACTCCCCTCTCTTTTCTCTATTTTCTGCATTCAATTAAGTCCATTTTAAGATTGCCTCGATTAGTTGCTTGCATTGTGCTGCAAATTATATGTTGCTTCACTCATTCATCGATGAAGTTTACTTGCACTTCTTCAAATCATTTGGTTTCCGCTCCCTTTGTATTTAGCTATGCTACTTCGTTTGTTGGATTCTTTATGAGTATGTTTTTCATGTTTACTTCTCTCTTCAGCAAACAGGATTACAAGTTTCCATTTCTCTGTGAACAGAAACTTAAGGCGACAATGATAGGCAAATCAATACAGACTTTATCAAGGATAGGTGTTTCAACCATTGAAAAAGCAACTTGTTTCACTTTAGATAAACGCTAAAATTTGAAAATAACAATGCTGATGACATTGACAAAAATGTCAGTGATATGTGGCTAGACAATAGGTGCGACATTAACAATTGCACCCTTTGCTGAAAATGTGTCCTCCAAAATTTAGTGTAATAATGGTCTTTGCTGGAAGGTGTGTTACCGTATGCAGACTAGGGATGCACGCGTGCATAACGCGAGCATTCCTTTTTTCTAATTTCCTATGCCCTGCTTGAATTCAAACTGCGTAATCTTGAATCGAGGCGGGATGTATGTTTAGCAACTCGGCGTCTAGTATATTTTTCATCTTTTTTTCTTGTTAAAAAGTAAACACTTGTATCTCGTAATACTATTACTTCCTACCAAACCACAATTCATAAAAATGGAACTTTATAAAAAAACAGTGTTGTTGGTGAAACCAAGAATTGAGAGGGTGGTATTTGACTTTAGGACTTTCGTCCACGATTTGTTGGCGGCGACAGAGGTAGGAGGAAGCTGAAATTCAAGTACTTGGAAAATTATGTATAAAATTTCGATCATTTTCCCCAAGTAATAATTGACCTTTTGTCGTCTATAAAAGCCATCGTTATAATTCTGAATTTTCTTTTAGCTGCTGAGTCATTATTGTGAAAAGAATATGCTTTCGTCAATTATTGATTTTGGTGGGGCTTATTTTTCTGTTTCTTCTTTTGTTTTTTGTTCACTTTATATAATAAATATGTATATAAGCATATATTATTGGATGGCCCACTTTATCTCGCCACGTACTCAAGATAACAAATCACTGTAACAAATCGCCACGTACTCAAGATAACAAATCACCCGCATACTATCCGATATTTCATTACCATCAAATGTCGGCAACTCTATTAACTATGCAAGTTTCCTGTAACTGTGAATTCCATTCTGCTTCATTTCATGAATTTATACTCGTGAATATACATGCGGTTAAACTTAAGACATACCTAAACTACGTGAAATATGAGAAATAGTATTATCAAGAATGTCTATTTCGAATTTGGGTTCAAATCCTGGCTGACTCTTAGTTTGATTCCAATTGCAGCTGGTATGCCCAGGTTCATGGCTATGCGATCTAACCCTTGAACGATACGAGGTTCGAGAGAAGAAAGTTTCCAAGAAGGTACTCTTTGTTTCTCAATGATTCTATTTGCTTTAATATCTAAAGCAAGGAGGATTTCCAAACTGACTCGAACATCGGTAGTCACATAACAGATTAACCAGGAGTATAAATTGCATTTATTTTTTATAATGACTTTACTTGTCCATTTCAGCGACCAAGAGGCTTGAAAGCTATGGGCAATATGGAATCGGACTCGGAGTAGAGGAAATGTTGAAGAATCGGGGAATGTAATCTTTGAAAATTTGTACACTTTTTCAGCTAAATTGAATGAACGGTTCAATTATTACAATTCACTTCAGGGTCAGGGAACTTAGGGCATGTGTTGCTATATAAAGTAATGCTATTCGCTGTAAGTAATTATTTTCCAAAACTTTAAGTTTAAAATTATTGTCAGTCATATTTACAAATTATAATATTTTGGTCACGAGAAAACTTGAATAACGCGGGTATAGGCAATCGTTATGTTACCTGATCGTTCATATAATCTTTACATCTTATTAGAGTTGAGACAAAGGTTTATTGTATTGTACGTTTGGACTCATATCCTAGGAATTCGATCCATATTTAGAATCATGTGCTTACATAACCTATTATGAAGAAGTTGAAATGAATTAAATGTTCATATTAGTGTTAATAACTTCATTTCATGTCACATGTGAAAGTTTTTTAGATATTAATTTTTATTCCATAGCAAACTTTTCTTAAAAATAAATAAATTGCATATTATAGTATAAGAATAAAAATACAAATAATTAAAGTTTTAAAACCTACCCGAAGAAAGATACAAATATTTGAAATCCAATGAGAAAAAAATTATTTTTGAATCTTCAGATGATACTGAATTTGATGTCACTCAACCTTGCATCGGTGACATCTTTCTCCATGAACTGATTTTCAAGCTCCAACTCCATTATTTTATGCTCCATCACATTCATTTCATACTTCCTTTATTGCTCAGCTTCATGCATTTCTCTGTTTATATCCACCATGGGATCTGACATAGCCAAATTATCTCAACCGAGAGCTACCACCACGTCGGGACCTCAAGCTATGTCGTCGGGCGTCGGGACTGGGGAATGCACGTCGTTCCTCCTTTATGTCTGCAACCACAAACCACAGGTCAGAGGGCGTCGGAAGTGTGTCGGGTGAAGCCCCTCCGATGCTTAAGTCAGGCAGAGTGCGAGAGCAAAAGCGAGAAAAAATATATGCGGGGTGCAAAAGTGTGCAAGAATGAGTGTGTGTAATGAGGGAGCATACCTGGTATTTATAGAGGGGCTAAGACGGCGAAGGGAGAATATCTCGACGAATATTCTCCACGATCCTCGGGATCCTCTCGCTATATAAGGAAAGGTGTATCGACCCAAGATTTTTCAAATAAGGAAAGACGTATACCTTCATCACGTCGAGACAGAGTCCTCGAGAGATATTCCCGAACTAAGCACGGTTCCTCGATCCATCTTCCGATCTATTAATACGAAATCCTCGGGTGACTCTCGATCTCGGTGACGCATATCGGGACTTTAGGAGCTGCTCGGACGTCGGGTTCCAAGGTGGTCATGGGGGCATCAGGAGTATCCCCTGTCGTGAGTCCTAGACGAAAAATTGAGGTATAGGAGTATGTATGGTTGAGGTCGGGACCCGAGGTGACATCCGCAATTCTGAAGGAAATCATGATCCTCGTGATGTTGTACTGCGACCGTCGATAAGGAGACACATGGATGGCTGGATTCAGATCGAGTTGTGTTTTTAGGAGAAAACCATAATCCGTGATGCTGCATCGTAGCCGTTGATAAGATTCCAGCGAACGATTGAGATCGAGGGGGCCTGACGTCCGAGGTGACGATTGAAGTTCCCTAGGTGATCTAGGCCGTTGATGAGCGCGAGATCGGGCGGTTGTGATTTCCCCAATCTTCCTATAAATATCTCGACTTTCAAGTTTCATTTCTCACTTTCATCTTTCTCTGTGTCGTTACTCTGCAGAAATTCTCTCGCTCCCGATCTCCCTTGCTGTTTTCCCGATCTCTCACTTAATCTCGTAAGTTCTTCCTCCAGAGATGTCATCTCCCAGTGATAGTATAGTGAGTGGCACAGCCACGTCATTAGATAGTGTCCCCCACAGCCCAGAAACCAAAGAACCTTGGCTCCCCGATCAGGCCGAGCTAGGGTCTTCAAAACCCCCTTGGTACGAGGAGAAATATTCGAATCTTAGGTCGTCGGACAGCTCTTTATCAAGGAGAAGGGGGGATGTTTGACAAATTTGAGGTCATCCTTCCTGGACCCGACGAGAGGGCTCACCGTCCTCCTCGGGGTTTCCATACTTTCTACATCAACCAGCTGAAGATGGGTCTTCGGTTTCCTCTTCCGAGGTTTATCGTCGCCCTCTGCCAGCATATTAAGATAAGCCCGAGCCAACTAGCACCCAACTCATACAATTTTCTCCTTGCTCTGGCTACTCTTCTTAGATACCACAACCTTCCCCTTATTCCTTAGTTAAGGGGGACCATGCCTTCATCAAGGGAACCCGAGCTCCCATAAGGGATGGATGAGCCGGTTCTTCTTCGTGAAGCGGGTCAAGAAAAAACGAGACCCGTGGAAATGTGGCATGTCCTGGAGGGATAACATGTACACCTTAACCCCCCGAACCCTCGACCTCTCCCCGAACTTGGACTCTTTCCTCGACGTCATGCGCGACAAGAGCTATAATGCTCCCGAGCTTATCCAGGAAGATATTTTATGCTTCTTCGGGTTTAGCTGTAGGGGGGTCGAGCTGGTCGGGGACCTCGGTACAGCCGTGTCTTGCCTTAGCCGTGTCATGATATATGTGCCCGAGCTCATGCTTGCCTGAACTAACATTTACTTTGTTCCTTCCTTTGCAGACGAACGAACAAGGCAGAGATGCTGGAGCTGATGGAGGAGGAGGCTGCGGTGGGCTCCACGGGCGCTGTCGTGCCCTCGAAGAAGGCGACAAAAAAGAGGAGGGCCTCCACCCCCTCGGAGAAGGAGGCCCGTCGCGAGAAGAGGAAGAAGAAGAAGGAGGAGATCCCGGCCTCCGAGGCCCGAGGCGCTCACACCTCGGAGACGCGTCGGGAGGTGCCTTTCCTCCAAGAGCCAGAAGAGCGTCCCGACCCGACGCCAGTCATCAACATTCCTGAGGCATCTCCCGAGAAGGGGGGGGGGGCCGACGAAGCGAGCGGGTCCCGGACGAGTCCCTCCTCTTAACTTTTTGAGGATTCGCTGGTGGTGTCCCCGTCGGTGGTTGTGGCCACGAACCTTCTCTGCAACATTGCCCCCGACCGAGACATCGATCGACTGGTGGGCGCCAACACTGCGGAGGCTGTTGGCTTGTTTTCATTCAATCTTTCCGCGGTACACCCTTGACTTCCCTGGGTTTTTACTTCTTGTTTATGTTAGCATTTTGACCCTTAACTGTTATGCAGGCCCTGGCTTGGGGGGCGAGGTGATAAAACGCCTTACCCGAGCTCAAAGGGAGGCGGGCAACCTCCGACGTAGTTTTGACGACGTCGCCGAACACTATTTGGAGCTCGAGAAGCGTCTGGTCGAGATGGAAGTCGCTCAGGCCGAGGAGACGAGGGTTGCCGAGATACACAAGGATGCCTTGGAGACCCGAGGGTTGAGGCTAGAGGCCGAGAGAGCGGCCCTACTGTCTGAGAAGAGGGCCCTCGAGGGCGAGAAAATGGCCCTCGAGGGCGAGAGGGCGGCAATGAAGGCTGAGCTGGACGAGACCAAGACCCGAGCTTCTGAGGAGGCCGAGCATATGAGAGGCGAGGTTGCCAACGCATTGGCTATCGGAAGGAGGAGTTCCTTCATTCCTCGGGTTCGAACGTCTGTGTGTGAAGAAGTTCGTGGCTTACTTCAAGTCGGGCTTCGAGGGTGTCGTGGCTCAGTTTCGAGCCAACGGTTACTCCGAGGAGGAGCACCCGACTCCCTTCCTCGATGCAAAGAAGGCCCTGCGGGACATGCCAGGACGAAGAGGAAGCGGCCGAGGAGGAGGAGGAAGAGGAAGAGGAAGAAGTCGACGCCACCTCCCGAGCTCTCTAAGCCTTAATTGTACTTAGCTTCCCTTTTGCCTTGTAAATACTTTTCACTTTAATGAAATTACATTTTGTCGCACTTCTTTTCTCTTGAGCTCTTAATTTGCTACGCTAATACTTAAGCACAAATCGGGGTAACCCGACCATTCCATCACGTATAATAGGAGCCATCAACGAGTCGAAATAATCATATATAATCAAACGACGTAACCCGAGCTCTCTTTAGTGAACGGAGACGGCTAAGTGTTAGTATCTACGAAGTCGTAATTGTCAAAGGCGAAGCCCGCGCAGGGATGATGTTTGTCCATTCCCAACTACTCCACCGTAAGTTTGTTGCCCGAGCGGGTCTCGTCTTTCATGGTCGGTGAGCGTTGTCACCCGAGGAGATGCCAGTGCGGAACTGGGCTTAGGTGCCGATCTGGTCGGACTTATGTGTTTGCATAGAAGAGCTACGTGAAATGATGGCCAGTACGGAACTGGCTTTGGTGCTCAAGTGGGGTTGCCACCCGAGGAGGTGCCAGTGCGGAACTGGGCTTAGGTGCCGAGCTGGTCGAGCTTATATGTTTGCGTAGAAGAGATACGCGAAGTGATGGCCAATGCGGAACTCGACTTTGGTGCTCAAGTGGGGTTGCCACCCGAGGAGGTGCCAGTGCGGAACTGGGCTTAGGTGCCGAGCTGGTCGAGCTTATATGTTTGCGTAGAAGAGATACGCGAAGTGATGGCCAATGCGGAACTCGACTTTGGTGCTCAAGTGGGGTTGCCACCCGAGGAGGTGCCAGTGCGGAACTGGGCTTAGGTGCCGAGCTGGTCGGGCTTATGTGCTCGGGTGGTATTGCCACTCGAGGTGTTTGACAGTACAGACCATGAGTTGAAGGAAAAATAACTTTTATTCCATAAAGTAGCTTTTACAAACGGTAGCTGAGCAAGGTGCATTACAAATACTAAAGGAGCAGAACATAAGCATAATACTTCCGGAGATGAGTAACATTCCACGATCGACGTCCTCTCTTCCCTTGCGCATCCTCCAAATAATAAGCAGTGCTTCCAGCTTTCCCGACCACTTTGTATGGTCCTTCGTATTTGGGATCCAGCTTTCCTCTTTCTCCCTGATACTGATCTTCCTCCAAACGAGATCCCTCAATTCATACTTCCGAGGCCGAACTCTTTTGTTTTAAGTGTAACGACCAGCTCATTTAGAAGTCCACAATTAGAAAGATATGAGATTGAAGGATTACATTGCTATTTCAATTCGATTCTTGAATATTTCAGTCTACGTTATGATCAATCTTTATATTATTATGGATTGATATTCAAATGCTAGAATACAAGTACCGTAGATGTTTAATGACTTCTGCGAACCAAATGGATTCTCTGTTTAACTAAAAATTCTCGGTTTCCATGCATATCTTTTGTTTTGAAAAACAGAGCACGCTTTCTTAAGAGTTTTGCATATTGATAACGTGTTTGTTTTCCTTAGACATAGTGAATCATATAAATAGGATCTTAAGCTGCTTCATGCATCATTACTTTCAAATCAAATCATATTAAGCGGTGCTCGCTCTCAAAGAAGCCGAACCAAAATACTTTCAAAAGTGTTTTAGAGGAAACAAAGTATGTCGGAGTCTTTAGAGGAAGGTAACCTTCGTAGTTCATGGTTATCTACAATAGGAAAGCTGGTTTTCATATCTCTGCTGATGTAGTCTTATCGAAAATATTCTAAGTACAAATTCAGCAGATGCTTTGCTTTCGCAAATTCACCAGATGCTTTGCTTTCGCAAATTCAGCAGATGCTTTGCTTTCGCAAATTCAGCAGATGTTTTGCTTTCGTAAATTCAGCAGATGGTTTGTAAAATCAGCAGATATATTTCAGTTAATTATTTCAGCAGTTGCTTTACTTGTTTCTAAGTACTGTGCATTCAGCTGGTATAAATCTCGCGATTCAGCTGGTCACTGTACATTCTTCGTCTTCTTCTTTAGATAACGAAAATCTCTGAAATTGATCTTACCGTTCAATTCTAGATAAGTCTAATGAGTCTTCCGACTTCTCTGACAGATTCAACTAGCTAAATTATTCAGTTTTCATCTTCGCAAGCATTACAGGGAAATCCTTTTTATTTCCAGAACATCACTAGACACCAGAAAACCAGTAGCTCAAATAAAAAGAAAGGAAACAGAGCAGAACGTTGTTTTACGAAATGTTTTGAGTTATGACAATGAAAAGGGTCCCTAATGAAAAGGTGAGTGCGCGGCTGACGAACCGTGTGCCCTTTTAACCAGGAAGGACTAGGATTACAGGTCGACGGATCTGTATACCCCTTCAACCATGAGCCATAGTGCTAAGACTGATATCAGGAGTTTGATCAAACGAAATGGACCAAATGTTTAAAGTATTGTCATAATTTTTCCCAGAAAATGAAAAGAAGAGCACAAGAGTGATTACGATCACAGCTCTTAAGAGATGTTTAAAAGAAAATGTTTTCAGAATTGATGCATGCTTATGCGTTTGATTACTGCTAGACTTCATAAGTTATAATACGCTTGTTCATTCTTAAGCGTAGCATTCAGATTCCAGTACATACCAGTTCTTGAGCAATAATATTCTTAAATTTCGTATTCCAGATTTTTACCTGCTGGGCCTTTGGCTCACTAGTTTTATTGAGTGCAGGTAATTCTCAGCAGAAAGATGGAGGGAAATGAACAGGATGGAAGGAATGTGTTTATCGTGGACAACAGAGTTCTTTATTTCCTTCTAGTTTAAAGTTTATAGTTTCTTTTTGAGAACGCCTTGTATTGTACTAAATTTTCTGAAGTAGTTGTATCAAAAACAAAATTTCAAAGCTTGTTTCGTTTTTAACCAAACGTTATCACACTACGAGATGCATTATTGGCAGATTGATATAGTTGTTCTCTTCATTTCCGCGCCATTGCATATATTGTTCTAGATTCTTTACCCCTGAATGTGAAACAGTCCAATATACTCGTTTCAACCCAGATAGTTAGTAGCGACCCATTCTCCAACGTTATAACTTGTGATTTCGTTCAATTGAACCCCAATACTTATAATTATTCCGTCACGAAAATGAGGGTCGTTACATTAAGTCTGCCCCATTCTCCTCTGATAGGCTGACAGGCGCACTGCGGCCCGAGCCCTTCTCTCCTCGAGATGGTCCAACTCAAGGCCCCTTATTTATTCATTATCTTCTGCATATTGCATGATCCGAAGGCTATCCTGACCGATATCTGCTGGTAGAAGTGCCTCTGTACCATATACCATGCAGTAGGGTATTTCGCCAGTAGCTGCTCGGGCGGTCGTCCGTTAAGCCCACAGTACGCTTGGTAGTTCATCCCCCCATCTCCCTCGGGCTGAGTCCAACCGTGCTTTGAGGGCTTGCACGATGGTTCGGTTAGTAACTTCCACTTGTCCATTGTTCTGAGGGTAGGCTACCGAGGTGAAAACCTGTTCAATCTTCCACTCCTGACACCAGGCCCGAACTTTCGCTCCGCGTAACTTCCACTTGTCCATTGTTCTGAGGGTAGGCTACCGAGGTGAAAACCTGTTCAATCTTCCACTCCTGACACCAGGCCCGAACTTTCGCTCCGCAGAACTGTCTCCAATTGTTAGAGATAAATCTTCGAGGTATCCCAAAACGACAGACGATGTTCTTCCATGGAAACTTCAACACCTCGGCCTCGGATATCTTTGCTAAGGGCTCTGCCTCCACCCACTTAGATAAATAATCCACTGCAACCAATAAAAATTTCCTTTGGCCTCCAGCCGGTGGGAAATTATCTCAGCCGAGAGCTACCACCACGTCGGGACCTCAAGCTATGTCGTCGGGCGTCGGGACTGGGGAATGCACGTCGTTCCTCCTTTATATCTGCAACCACAAACCACAGGTCAGAGGGCGTCGAAAGTGTGTCCGACGAAACCCCTCCAATGCTTAAGTCAGGCAGAGTGCGAGAGCAAAAGCGAGAGAAAATATATGCGGAGTGCAAAGGTGTGCAAGAATGAGTGTGTGTACAATGAGGGAGCATACCTGGTGTTTATAGAGGGGCTAAGACGGTGAAGGGAGAATATCTCGGCGAATATTCTCCGCGATCCTCTCGCTAAATAAGGAAATGTGTATCGACCCAGGATTCTTCAAATAAGGAAAGGCGTATCCCTGCGGGATTCTTCTACACAAGGAAAGACGTATACCTTCATCACGTCGAGACAGAGTTCTCGGGAGATATTCCCGAACTAAGCACGGGTCCTCGGTCCATCTCCCGATCTCTTAATACGAAATCCTCGGGTGACTCCCGATCTCGGTGACGCATATGGGGACTTTATGTGAGCTGCTCGGGCCTCGGATCCAGAGATGGTCATGGGGGCATCAGGATCTTTCTCTTCTCATGACAGGTATGGGGACCTTCCTTTCTATTGGTCTAATGTTTTTGCTCCAATCCTATTGTAAGTCGTCTACTTCCTCGATGGGATGGTATGGAGAAAGGATATGAATATTCTTGTTTTCCAACTACCATATATTCCGTTTTAGTTGCTCCAACAGCACCAACCAAGCTTTCTTGTCAGACCATGGACTCCTACAATCTTACTCAAACATCGTTCCAATCAGGATATTTTTCAACTTTAATTGAGTAAAATATTTCAGACTGAATACCTTTATCTCGAATGACCCACTTTGGTTGAGTGCATCTAGTTAATTGTTTTGAATGTGAACTTTCGTTTCAAAACATCAGGCAAACGTTGTCTCGCATATGTACCTTCCATCCGTTTGACAACTCACTGGTGGACATGGCTTTGCGAGACGTTCATATTCAAGCTATGTCCAATGTTTCCTTGTGATTCCTTCACCTCCATCATCAACAACGATCTTCTTCTATGTGCTTCTTGACGTAGTAGACGTGATTTCGAAAGTAAGATGATATACTTGGATGAGATTTTGGGAGAAATTGAGTTGCTTGCATGATTGGCTCATATCCTAGAGAAAACTAGCTATTTAGCTTGTATTGACGAAAATATGGTATTTAATTTCCTTTGATTTTTAGATATTCCTTTCATTGTCGAATGCATGACATTACACGTTTTTTGTCTAAAGAAAAGTAATGAAGACTATAAACCAAGAAAGTATTTGACCAAAATTATTTACCAAACTACCCTATTTTCGCATTTTGTACAGAATTCATGTCATTTTATGCCCATTCAACCACGACAAGTCTAACGATAGAATCATGTGTAACATACAATTGAAATGCAGAAAGACAGTAAGCATCAATCATACAAAGAGTGTGTCAACAGAATCATGTGTAACATACAATTGAAATGCAGAAAGACAGTAAGCATCAATCATACAAAGAGTGTGTCAACGACTAAGCCATCTCTCCGAAAGACGACTTTTATTTTATTGTCATCCTTTTACATACAATTTTGGTAGTTAGATGCTGATGTCCAACTTACTCCTATAATTGGTTGAGTTACTTAACAACAGTGAATGTCGCACGAAGGTTAGAGATCATAACAGGGCATTCTCCCTTCTCATCGTATTCAGCAAACTCTCCGCCAGACAAATCAACTTCCGTAAACACAGTTCCTTCGATCTATGGGAAACAGAGAGAGTAAATAATGTCAAGGAAAGCAACTACGCAGCACTCAAAAGAACCATGACATAATATTCGTGAAAGAGATATTACGATTCATAAAAAATAGCACCAGAACAACAATAATTCGATCTGGGAGAAACAGAAAGAGCAAACAAAGTACAGGAAAGGAATAATGCAGCACTTAAAAGAACCATGACATAATGTTCGTGAAAGACATTACAATTCATAAAAAATAGCAGAAAGCAGCGATTGACCAAAAAAATAGTTCACAGAGACTAACTGAAATGTTTACATTGTCCTCACAAGAAGGAAAACAAACAAAACTGCAACTGAGGCTAAATAAAGGGAATACGTTGTGTTAGAAAAGCTTTTCCTTCTTCCACACCCTATCATATTTGTCCGTGGACCTTGTAATGTTATGTATCATCTTTTCAGGTTTAGTCTACTGAATCAGCCAAGCCTAAAAGCATCGTAGTATAACCATTGATACCTCAATATAGACATCGGTAGGTTCCTTTCTCCACTTAGTAGTCAAACAAGATAGCACATTTATAGGACAGAGTACCTAAGCTGGCATAGTTAAGGCAAAAGGCATATAAAAACTCTCTTCGCAATGGAATGTCCTGAATTATCAATGTACTGAAATTCCTTTCTTGGCAGGATGAAACATCAACAATTTTCTCAGCCTCTGTAACACAACAATTTTTGTTATTTCCTCCTTCAGGCTGCTCAATCATACTTGCACATGTAGAACTAAACTTGTGGAAGAAATCCCTATATGCAGAGCATCATCAAGTTTTGTAAAAAGGAATTAACTGTCTAAGATTTATCAAGTTTTGAAGATGCATGAGAAAAATTCACACTGAACCACATAAGAAATACTCAAACGTACTGATTCAACTTTCCACCCCACACCAAATACAAAGTCCAGAGGCTCATAACCCCTGCAGTCAAACAACATTAGAGGAGCATAGTTTCCTTTCTCTGCATCTGCCTGCGTAAGGGGATGACCCCGGCCACTGATCATAGTTACAGTTCCTTCCCTATTACAAAACTTGCACTGAAAAATGAAGAGAATAACAATAAGAACAAGAAATTACCACAAATCGACAAATTATCCTCACCAAAACTAAAGCATTTGTTAAAGGTGTTTAGAAAACAAATACATATGCTGCCAGATATTACCTTTTGTGAAAGATGGGTTTCACTCCTGCCTTTGTTAGACGAAACTGTCTCGTTCAAGCTAACACACGTCTCTTTCTGTGTCACTTCTCCACAGTTTCCACATTTCAGCTAAATGTAGCAGATGAAAAGTACACAAAAGTGTCAGAGATGATTTTTAGAACATAATCTTGATCAATTCTGCTTCAAGTGCATTTGAGAACATGGCTTATTTGGTCAATGTGAGAAGGTGACTTCAGGAAATCATTATCACATCTGTTTGGATAGCCATTTCCTATAATATTCACGAGCTGCCATGCTAGAGTCCAGAATGTAAATCAGTTGCAACAATCTTTACGTCAAGAGACCAAAAAATTTTACTAAGTGATAATAATTATTTTAGGCTAAAACTTGTGGAAAAAAAAATCCCAATTACAAGTACTCAAATCAAATTAATCACTTATACCAATCAAAACAAAGACTCGAATAATGATCCCCACACTAATCTAACAACTTGAAAGAGAATTTAACGTGAAACAAACAGGAGGGGCATTTTTTACACAGAGAAATAGATATCATTTAGCTTCAAGTCCACCATATTGATAGTTAACAACTGTTAAACAACTGCAGGAAACAAGCCATGTTATTCCAAAAAGAAAAGAGGGTGAAATTACAAGGATATAAATCTAGACAATACTAACCATACAAAAATATTAGCAACAGTCTATTAGCTGTTCGCATATCTCACATACACAGATAAGGTAATACATTCCAGGAACAAATTAGAAATGAATGGAGCATGGAAACTGTAACTCAAAAAGCAGATGAGGTGAAAACTAAACTAAGCATACATACAGTAATCTCTACCCCAGACAGACACAAAAAAGAAACCAAATCAACGCATTAACCCAAACAGAAATAATAATCGGAATATATTTGCGACCTATCCGACACGAGTTCAAATACGATCGTGATTCATAAATATTCTCCGATTTAGTCAAAGATCATTGCGAAAATCGAGCGAAAAAAGCAAAGAAACAGCAAGGAAAGAAGAAGCTAAAAAAGGAGATACCTTGAAGTAGTAGGCGAAGTTAGCATCATCGCAACCGCCCTGAGGCTGGAGGTCAGTGAGATTCTCAAGCTCGGCGCTGATCATCAACATGTAGTTCACCATTCTTCTATGTAAAAGATTCGAATCCCCGGAAATCACGCTCCCTGTGTGTGACCTCGCCCTGTTCTTGCTTGTTGGTATACAAATACAATCCTCGCCTTCACGCGACGTCCAGGAGCGTGAACAAACTCGCGAGATTTCTCCGCAAAGCGTCTCTATTTACTCCACACTCAGATACACTGCATAGAGCGAGTCGAGTCCGACCTTAAGTTTGAGATATTTTTGTAAAACAAAATCATCCTCGATTAATTAAGTCATGTCTGCTTGTTAAAATAGTATCTTTTATGAGTCTTCCCAGTTAATTGGCTGGTATATAAAAAGAATCAAGATATTGATTTTTTTATTCCACCATATTTTAGAAACTATACTCAAGACTCCGTTAGGATTCATTGGATCAAATAGAACAGGAGAAGATATATCACAGATTATTTTGTAGTATATTTGAACATATGGAATTTTGGGTTCGATTCCAACAAGATCACGGACAAGAGCCAAAGATCCAAGTCTAAATTGAATTAAGGTTCCCAGAGAGCAGTAAACACCAAAAACACATGCATCATGGCTTTGTACGATATAAAATTTTAAGTGGTCATCCTTTTTTTCTTTTTTTGGCAAGTTATGTTTATAGGAGATGAAGTGAGAGGATCAGGTTGACGTGTCAAAGTTAGATTAGTCATAAATCTTTCCCCAAGTCTTTTCTGAACCATCATGGAGAAATGTAGTGGTAATGTACAAAAAGTTTTTAAATTTTTGGATATTTATCTCTTTATGAAGTTGCAGGTTCAGTTCTATCCAAATATTGGGTCCAGAGTGCGGAGTATTATTTAGCCTTTTACCTTTTCACACACTTTTCTCTGTTCCAAGTCTTCCTAACCTCATTTTCTTTCCCATTTCGAATCATTTTGATTCACCTGCGTGTCATCTTTCCATGATTGGGTCACACATATTTCTGTTCTTGAAAAGGTATATTCTGTCCAGGGTATCTTGGTATCTAAAATTATTTTTCCTCATTGTGTGTGTGTGTGTGTGATTGTTTTGAAATATCCTTGCTATTTTTACTTACACAGGAAGAATCATCTTGGTGGAGAATCTTCGCTTTGTAGCAAGTTGGTCCAACTTTTTTTTGTTATTGTAGTCGGGTCGGTTTTGAAATTCAGTTTCTGGCCAGGAATTCAGTCCACAATCACTGGTTGCTCTAATCTGCGACTTTACTTAGTGGTGGGTCTTTGATATAAAGTTGAGTTTCCTGAAGTTTCATTCCTATTTTTGGTGAAAAAGATATGAACTTGGTACATGGGAGTTGATATTTAATAGTGACCTGTGGGTAATTATTGAAGGCTCTCAACAAGTATGAGTTTGGCAATCTTCTTGATAGCTAAATTTAGAAACGAAATTATCGAACAGTGAAGATGGAGAGAGGTAAAGATGAGGGAAAAATGATGGGGCCTATGTTTCCGCGGCTTCATGTAAATGATACAGATAAAGGAGGGCCAAGAGCACCTCCGAGGAATAAGATGGCCCTCTACGAGCAGCTCAGCATCCCTTCTCAGAGATTCAGTCATACACTTCTGCCGCATAATCGGAATTGTATCACTCCAAATTCAGTGCCATTTTCAAGCCAGGTAACAAGATTCGGTTTTTCGTGTTAGTTCTTATGAAATTTTGTAGCTTCATTCTGCCTTCTTAGCCTTTATCTCATATCTTTATGTTTTATATTACTTGAGTACGCAGCGTCGTTAGTTCAGGTTTCCGTTTTTTTTTTTTTAAGGATAACGATATTTGTTCTCTTTTATAGTCTTCTGCGATGCAGTCCTCCTTAGATTTAAGCATAGGTAGAGTTTGTATTGTTTGTGATGGCCAATACTCTTGATATTGTTGTTGCCCTGCATGGATTTCGTTCTCTTGGCATCGGTTTATGGGGTGCAACAAAGGGTTGATTTAACAAAGTTAAAACATCATTCGATTGGGTGGTTGTTTTGTGCTTGAGAACGTGATATGTATTTATTTCTTTTCTAGTTTATTCGAATCAGTTTGAGAGAGTAAGGAGGAGGTTAGAAATTTATCTTCTCTGTGGCGGTGACGGGCTTGTCTGATGTCTGAGAAAACTTGTGCTTCCAGGGTAGTGGAATTGAATGGGGCGTTTTTTCCTCTCGCCAGCAGCCTCCGAGACTAATATTTGAGAAGCAAAATAGCCAGTATTCTGATTTGAACTCTCCCTTAACAGAAACAGAACCGAGGAAAAAATTGGATGAAGATGAGTTTGCGGTTCCCATTTTCACAAATTCAAGGCCAAGTCCAGTAGATGACAGGGAGAAAGGAACTCCTTTCAGTCCCTCTTATTTCAATAACTCATCGAAATTTTCAAAAGCAGCCAAGAGTGATGTGATTGAGCACTTACCAAGACAAGAAGGCCAATTCCACAAGGAAAGGTATTCACAAGGGTCTGTCGTTGGTCAGCATAAATTCGTTAAAGCTATCTCAAATTCATCAATAGTTGAGAAGACTGGGGAGCAGCAAACTTATACTTCTTCGAATCATGAAGCAAGAAGTGGTCATTCTAATCGTATCAACTCGCCAGAGCTTGCCGAATCGAAACCTGCCACTGGAATCTACAGGGCTGTTTCGAGGGAGCTGAAATCATCCTTAAGTAAAAGCAAGTGTTCTATTTCATCGAATGCTTTTCGGTCAGAAGATCAGACTATCGTACATGATGCTGCTAATGATGGAGAATCTAGAGAGGCTGATAGGTCTTGTGGACCACTGCAGACGGGAAACATGGAGAGAAAGGAAAGTGTATCTGAAGCATTGGTTGTTGATGCTGTGATTGGACTGGATATAACACCCGACGATGTTGTGGGAATATTAGGTCAGAGACAATTTTGGAAAGCAAGAAGAACTATTACTAAGTAAGTTATATGCTTGGCCGTATCTTCTAAAAATTTGCGATTCTTTTGGTTTATCAGAAGCTTGACTTCATTTCTTTTAAAATCGATTGGTGCAGTCATATGGTTTATTATTGAGATGTTGTGTTCGACCATGTCCATGTGAGTATTATTTTAAACTTTTGATCTATCAGTTGGAATCATCATTGTTCTTGGCATTTCGTTTGCTTGTGGTCATTATGGCAGTGGGCGACGAAAATATTTGAAGACTCATAATCTGCTGCTTTTATTTTTTTCCCTTTCAAAAGACACTAATTTCGGGGTGAAAGTTGGTCAAGTGTTGGATATGCTGGCCTCCCTGTCATTGGAGGATAGACTAATAGTGGCAAAGGAGGTGACTAAAATGGTTTCAGAGGATGGAGCACTTTCTGTTCTTAGATCTCTTTCGATACTTTTCTACTATAACTGCATCAATTCGATCCTTGATTTTCTGCTTAAGCTTCATTAACTTTCCGTTTCAGTTGTTTTGACATAAGCATTTCTTATTTGCAGTCAACAACGAGTTTTTGCGTATCAAATTTTCGAGTTGCATAGATTGATAAAGGTGAATGTGCAGTTCCACTGGCTTCAGTTTTCTTAGACGCAACTCGAATTTCATGCTTTTTTGCTGTTTCTCACTGTACTGCTGAATCATAATGTATTAGGTTCAGAAAGGCATGTCTTTATCACCTCATCTACTCCAGGACGTTGCTTCTTCACACAAACCTGTAGAACCCGCTGTACCTCCGAGGATTATACCATCGAATGTGGCGCTTGTGAACGTTTTCAAAGGTGAATCAGGCAAGCCAAGCCACAAGAACGAAGTTCAGGTCCAAAAATCCGTGGGGGAACCCTCTTTACCTGCTGCTCAAACTGGCGGAAACTCTCAAGCGCCATCCTTTAGTAGCAAATATACTCCCACCGGATATCAAACTCAACCACATGGGCACCAATGGTTGATCCCATTGATGTCTCCTTCCGAGGGACTTGTTTACAAGCCATACCCTGGAAATAGTTTAGTTTCCCTTGTTCATGGAGGATATAGTGTCCCACCTGGATCAATCCAGTATCTGGTAGTTTTTCGACTCCGATATTTGGAATCCCATTTCAACTGCCAACATTCCCTTCCCCTGCTCCCGAATGCTACTTCCCCCCCTACTGCATGCCAATAATGACTGCAGCATTTTCAGGCTCGTCCGTCGAGCAAACCGACGTACCCCTCTGTCGCCAAATCAACATTACCTACCCGAGAAACGAATGTTCGCATCCAACATGATGCGAACATGGATGCATCTGTGGAGACTGTAAAGCTCTTCAATTGTCCCAAGTGTGAGACTGCAATGCAGTGGTGGCATCAAACCGAAACACGTGCTTCCACTTTTTCCGCTATCTCCAACTCCAACCATCGACGTTGCCCCTATCTTTAGCCTTCACCATCCTCCTCCGGAACACCCTCCGGCACGAGTCATTAAGGTTGTTCCTCACCATTCCAAGTCCGCTTCTGAATCTGCTGCAAGAATTTTTCTATCCATACAAGAAGAAAGAAGGCAATATGCCTCTTCTATGTGAGACTAAACTGTTTAGAACTTGGACTTTAGTTCATACTTGGTCTTCATTATGATCTTGGTGTGGTGTATTTCAAGTTAATTTGTGGATATTTATTGGCGTAGTTATGTGGTAACGATTAGCTATGGTAGATGTGCAATTTATAGTATATCCAAATTTATTTAAAATTCATAAAACACAACCTAGATTTATTTTCTTGATCATCGTCACCGAAATGTATTCGTACAAAACCTACGTGGTTGTGTCCGGATCGATCACTTGAAATTTAGACTCTGAAATTTGTGGGTACTGCCCACAAATGCAGCTGACCATTCAGCAGCCGACATGTGACGGAAAATAGTAGAATTAAAAAAATAATAATAAAAACCAGTTGCCAAAAAAAGAAAATCAGCTGCAAAAAATTTTCATGAGCTGCAAAAACCAACAGCTGGTTTTCTTTTTTTTTTACAGCTGGTTTTTATTTATTTTTTTTATTTCTACTATTTGCCGCCACATGTCAGCTGCTGAATGGTCACCTGTATTTGTGGGCAGTGCCTGTGTGGGTAGCATCGACAAAGCCCTGAATTTGCATGAACTGTAATAGAAATCAGATTTCTTAAATTCAGTCTCAAATTTTTTTGTTCCAAACTTCCATTTAAATCCTATCTTCTTAACATAACCTGGGTAAGTCTGGAAATGAGCCAATGTAGTGGGACTAGTTCATTAGGTTATATGATCTAGAATACTCATTTGATTTATAGTTTATTATCTTTCCCAAATAATGCAGAAAATAATCTATTATTTTGTGTTCTCAAGTGTTTAAGAAAGAGAGATATATAGGTCTAAACATATAATATATTAAATCAATTCAAATCATAACATGTATGGTTTGGACTTTGGAGCACTTTGAGCGCATGAATTCCTTTCGTTTTCATTACAATTTTATAACTTCTCTCTCAATTTCTAAATAGCATAAAAAAGGAAGGAAAGATGGGATCTAATTAAATATTAATTTCTGTTGTGATTCCACTTCTTAAACCAGAACCTGCACAATGTAAGAAACAGAGCAAGCCAACATATACAACGACAGTATACGAACACAGTATAAAGGTTAGCAGCAAAGCTGTTCCACAAGGGAATTAAAGGACCCAATCTAACAAGATCGGTCCGGCTCAGTCACCAATTACTGACCCTCAGTAATGACACAAGCTACACTGATTACTCCAGGGACCCGACACAAGGAAGAGGGAGGGTAAAAGGCTGGACACACACAACCAGTGACTCTCACGGTCACAGAACAGCAACCATCCAAGGAATACAGCTGCTCACCGAGGCAACCAGAAGTCTTCAACACCAGCCCTGACCCTACCCAATACAACGGCTACTCCCAGACAGCCCGCGGGTCTCAACGCACAACCCAGAGGCCTCCCAAGGCACAACAGCCCTACACAGGCAGCCTGGTGACCACTGGAAACGCGCCCCTCTCGACTACTGTAACCACACTACTCACTGAAATCCCTAACTCTCGAGACGCGACCTTTCACGTAGCTGAGACAGAGGCTCAGTCAAGAAGGCGTCGAAGCCTCTCACAGAGTCCCACGGCGGAGCTCAAAAGGAAAAAGGGGCAGTGAAGCAGAGATACGGCGAAAGCCAAGCACGTAGGGTTACACTCCAGAGAAAGGGGGTTGGGTATTGCGTCGTTTTTCAAACTCACACAGAAGGAACAAATATAGTAGTGGATGGCCAACAATCTCGCCAGAAAATCTGGCCAGAAATCTTGCACCTGAAGGGGATTCATGGCTACGTGCATACACAGAGAAGCGATATGGAAAGAGGGGCCAGCGATACTGCCGGGATTCAAGCAGCCAGGAAGGTAAGTGTAGAGTGGGCTGGGCTTAGGAAGTAAAATGGGATCGGGCCACAACATAACTTGGGCCAACATTTCTCACAATTTCGATTAAAAATATGCATATGTTGCAATTTATTAATTTATACAAGTTGTATCATTAATCACAATCAAATATTTGTCTTTAAATTAACTTCAGCTTACTCATTTCTTTTAGTATCTCCCAGCTTCTTCAAAAATACTCCAACCCATTAATGTTTTATTTTCCCGAACTAGTTTATATACACAACCTAACCTTTTATAAAACTTTATCTCTCTCTAAAAATATATTAAACCTTTCTCTTAAAACATATCTTACTCACAACACCTTATTTATAAAAAAAAAATAAAGAATATATTAATGAAATAAAAACTCAAATTATATAGAAAAATGAATGAGTGGCTTATTGAATAAAAAAAGTTTACTCTTAAACATAGTGACTCTCCCACTATTTTTAGTCAAAGTGAAGGGCCGAGTCCCTTCAGGAAGAAAAGGCACTACTCACTGTGCAAAAAAGTCTTTTTCTTCTTTAACTTAAACCATATAATCAATTTCTGTCCAATCGAAAGGATGGACCAAGATATAAGATAACATTTTAAAGAATATCCAGTGGGGTCCACGAATGATACATCCTTTTTAAATATGTATGTATAATGAATTATATATTACTATAAATAAATTTAGCATTATTTAAAACGACAAAGAATTAATAATTTTTGAATAATTGTTAAGTAAAAGTGGACTAATGTGTTCAAAATTAAAGATTTTTTTCCCAATCCTCGTGTCCCTCTCTTATACGTGTCCCACGTCCAACTTCTCCCGAATTTAAGTTCTAAAAAATACAGGTCATCCTTTTCCTTTATCAATTTTATTTTCAAAATATAGAAATCGAAGTCTTTTTATAATGAAGATGTGATAATTAAAATATAGTTTGAAACGAACTAGTTGAAATAAAAATATCAAATAATGGTACTTACAAAAATTTCCACCTCTATTTTTTAAAAAAAGGCATATTACAGAATTTAATTCCACGTTGCTAATATAAATAGTTTGTTCATTGTTGCAGTAGCATATACCAACGACCAGGCGTTTGTGGTGGGAATGGATAAGGATGCTTATCAGTCCAAATATTTTAATTAATTAAATATAACAAAAGTTAAGATAGGATAAACCTATTATATCCACAATGTGGGGTCCATGTTGCAGATTATGATTTGTGGGCCGTTGATCTGTCATCTTTACTTCCAACAGCTGGGCAGCCACTCTAGCATGATTGGTATTGGAATGGAGGATGGATTGAGGTGCTTCTTCCTGGAGTGATTTAGATTAGTGAGCTTAATATAATTGCATTGTAAATATATTTTTTAACCGGGAATCTCACGATTAAGCTTAATTGAGTGTTTCTTTTGTCTTAATTGTGCATAAATATATACTTTGTTCATTTGTAAATACAATTATCTTCAATTTAATGAGATGGGCAACACGACACGGAAATTCCCAGGCTTTATTTCTGCAACTAAACTTGTTATATGACCAAGTCCAGTGGTTAGAAGTTTATCATATATTAGTGATGAAATTAAATATCATAATCCTATTAATTGTGTGCCCAAATGAAACTTGGGCTATGATAATAATGGTAAAAATACAAATTAGCACATAATCATTCAGATTGAACCTGAGGAAATGAAAGCGGGATAGTCGGTAATAAATCACACCGGATTTAATTGGATAAGTAGAGATCACTCCAGATTTACAATATTTACACAAAGCTGCAAAATTCCTGTTCACGAATACTTAAACCCGACCCAAATACCCATATTTACATAGTAGCTTGATTGATTGAAGTCAGTTGAGGAACATGTTATTTACAATGGACAAAATGGACCTAACCCGGCCCAGTCATGGATTTCTGGAAGGCAGGGGCTGGTCGACACGATCCAGCGAATTCTCTTTGCTCAGCTTCGCGTAGATTCTCTCGCGCAGTTGTCTTCCTGATTCCACTCGCTCCATGGCTGGTTCTTCCTCGCAACAAGTATCCCATATGTCGAATGCGGAGGGGATCCGTGGCTGAATCGGGGTTGATGGTAGGCTTGTGAATCCGACCCGGACGGCGTTGGGGCTCCGGGGAGATCCGAACCCGGAACCCAATTGGAGACCCCACGATGGTGACCCCACGCCCAGAGTCGGTTTGCTAATCTGCAGACAGCGCACCGATTCAGAGAGTTGACTCAGTGCTGCTACGTTTGGTGACAGCGGCGGAGATAGAGTCCGGGGAGACTGCGGGGGGGAGTAAGAGTAGAGCGCCGATGTGGGGGAATAGCCGAACGGACCACCGTACTCGGGTTGACCCGGAGAAGCGTCGGGGCTGGAGTGTGGCAGAACCCGGAGCTGATCGGGTGTATGAGCAAAGAAACAGACGCGCCGCCGGCAGTGGGTCCCATCCTTGCAGGGCTCCGTACGATAGCGTGCCGGATGAAGCCAGCACTCGAACACGCCGTGGGCGTACTCACAGGCGTCGCCTCTCCTGCACGCGCCCTTCCTGAAATCCGGGCACGCGCTTCCAGAATAATGATACTTCCGGGGGTCCCGGCGGCGGGCCTTCTCTCCGGGGTGCGCGAACGGGCACTCCGTCCAGTCATGCGGCCTGGCACGCGTGCACTTCTTCACTTTAAACTCGAACATCCGGAAATTGTCGCAGGAGAAGGCGTCCACCGGGAAGTCAAAATCATCGGGATCCCCATCTTCTTCTTCTTCTTCGGCGACGATGGCCTCCTTGTTGGAGGGCAGGTATCGGTGCAGAGCCGCCAGAGCATTCTCATAGTGTGAAACATCAACATTGGGGGAGTGAAGGTGGGGCGTCGGATCTTCGGCAAAATGGTGGTCCCAATGCGGAATCTGGACGGTGGGATTGAGGCGAAGTCGATCTCCGATCATCATCATCATCGTAAAAAAGATCTAGTGTAGTGGCACTGCCGCCATGGATTTGCATGCCAAGTGGTTGGGATGCATATAAAGTGGTTTTCTAACCATGGTTACAACATTGACCTAACCATGGTTGTGTTAATATATCTGTTGGCTCTATGTTTAGGTTTAGTTTAGCTTAGCCCACCTTCCCCTCTTTTTCTATCATCTTCGGCTAATCTATTTCGTCATATTTTAAACATATGAAATAAATTGTTATATATATATATATATATAAACTTGATAATGTGGGCGCCCATAATGGGCGTCTGAGATGTTCAGCCGAACATCTCATGAATTTGTTAAAATGTTCATGAGATGTTCGGCTGAGCATCTCAGACGCCCACACAGACGCCCACTATATCGGCTCTGTATATATGTGTGTGTAAAGGAAACGTCCATAATTACTATTTTTTTTAAGTGTTAAACACTATGACAAACTTGATACTATATATTTTATTTTATTTGGGGGAAATAATGGTTAGAATAATAGGAGACTTATACCAAAGTTAAGAAATAATCGGCAACCCTAACTTGAACATTGAAACAACGAGCAGTGCTTTGACTGTTGACTCATTTTGCCACTGCATTTAACGGGCCCACATCTGTGAGATAGAGGACGGTACCCGGTGAACCGAACCGGTTTTAATCTGGGCGGAGGGCCCAGCCCCATTGACATGGGCAGATGGGCGTATACAGGCAATCAATTAGATGAAACCTACCGCTACACAGATATCTGTTAAAATACTTATGATATTATTTAATTCTTATAAGAAAACGGATACAGTATGGTTCATAATAATTTTGGAAGTATTCGTCTTATGAATAATATATATATATATTTTGAATGTTAGTCTATTAATGGACTAATCCTATATATAGGTCAGAGCTCTTAGTACCTACATGTTTTAAATCGAGTGATGCACGAGTAGGCATGGTTCGGGAGAGACGGCTTATATAACGGACTAACTCTCAGAGCATACAATATTTCAGTGGTGAATATGCTCCATACGAGAATCAAACCCCGTGAAGTTGGAGAATGTACTATCATTATCACCTCAAGTCTTACGGACTCACTGGGACAAGAAATAACATAGATAATTTGTCATATATGTAGGCTAATGAAGTCTAAGCATAAATGCACGTAATAGAGATTGAGTTGCTTTCTTTATGCATAGATAACAAACCATCAATTAGTACGATAATATGCATTAGATAGCACCGATTCCTATATCAGTGACATAATGAACAACATAACACCGATTATAAATTGATTTAATAACGTGGAAAAATATTTGCCCTTTGTTACGATTTGATTTTATATTCTCAAAACATTTAATACTTTGATCATAGATAATGAATGACTAAAAAAAATTGGAATAATAAAAAAAAAGATATACAAAAATTACCCAAAATACATTGGCTATAAGTGCGTACGGCTGTACCTTTATTCCCCCTTTTGGGGTTTGAGCAATGGGGAATCACGCTATCCTCACCTGTGAGTCACGCCAAAGTAATTACATGACTCCACTCGAAACTCTTGGGGGACCATCCGATTAAATTGGTGAAATCCTAGCCACACGATAAAGTTTGTCCAAGACTTGCAATAGATAGAATTTTGGAGCATCTTATTCTTTATTTTTATTTTTTTATGGAAAACGTAAAATTTTTTAATGTTTTATAAGTAAAATTTTTTAAACTTGATGTTTGGGCAATATTTTTTAAAAAAATTTTAAAAACATTTTCTAAAAAAACTGTTTTTCAAGTATAGTTTTTAAAAAACAAGTAGGAGGTGTTTTTTGTTGTTTTTAGAAGTATAGTTATAATTATAAGATAAGCTTATAGCTAGCTAAATCTATTTACGATTAACATTTTCTTCACATTTTTTATAAGATAAATTATTTACTATGCTAGAGTTTTTTACACGTTTTATGATTAAAATTATTGAATATAATTTTGTTTATTTTCAAGTTAATGATTTATCTAAATTTAATTTAACATTTTAAAAATTTATAGTTGGATTAAAGTTACATGGAGATCGGATTGCAATGTTTAAAAATAAACACTATAAGGAAATAAATAAAATATCATCAGAGTTTATTATAATAACCAAAGAGAGAAAAAATTATATAAGAGATTATTTATATAAAAATGGATAATATAAATAAAACATATGAAAAAAAAATTAAAAGAATGAGAAAATTGTATAAAAATTATAAAAAAGAATTATGTTTTTAAAAACATTTTTCTAAATTACTAGTCCAAATACATTTTGAACTATAAAACATTTTTATAAAATAGTTATCCAAACACATATTTTTCCTTAAAATAACTTTCAAAACGTTTTACAATATTTTTTGAAAAACATTTTTTAAAAACATGTCCAAACGGATGCTACATGACTCCACTCGAAACTCTTGGGGGACCATCCGATTAAATTGGTGAAATCCTAGCCACACGATAAAGTTTGTCCAAGACTTGCAATAGATAGAAATTGGGAGCATCTTATTCTTTATATTTTCTTTTTTTATGAAAAACGTAAACGCAGTATTCCCTCTTAAGTGTTTCCATCTAAAAGACCCTTCCATAAGTATAATTTTCTTAAATTAAAAGTGGCAGATTTTCTTATATTTAATTCGTTTATAAAGATGTATTACTACGAATTTATTAAAAATATAACAAAAATACTCTTGACATAAATTTTGCTATTATATATGGTTAGATATTGGTCATGGGATCGTCTCATAGAGGTTCTGTGAGTCTTATTAATGTAAAGATTGACTAATAACTTTCATTTGGGAAAAGTTAGCCTCTTTAATAACTTTCTTAATATATATAAAGGTGTAATTTGATTAAAAAGTTAGACAAAAATATGATTGAAGATTCAAAAGGAGATACCATTCTAGTAAATAATAGAAAGTTTACCAAGTTTAGCCAGATCAATTATATTTAATTTGTTACTATAATTAAATAATAAGATGACATATATCCACATATGTATTCAATCCAATATATTAAGATGTATTTGCAAGAGTTTTTAGAAAATACCTTCATTGTGAAAGATGTATAATTTAAAACTTTGTTAATAATTATACGAATGAAAATACTTCCTAAAAGCACTTGCCAACCCTCCTTAAGCGTGTGATTGTTCTAAATCACTTGTAAATGCATTCGTTAATTAAAAAGGTAGAAGTATTTTAGGGTTTGTGAATACAGCTAATTCTCAATTCTGTAACTGTTATTTAAAAGATAGAAGTAAGATTGAAATGTATATTTTTATATATATCTTTTTTATTATTCCTATAAAAATTGAAGTATAAGTAAAAACAGTTGTAGTATAATTTTAGGAGATATTCCCAAGAGTACAGGTCAATTTTGTGATAGAAGTGGTTCCTGTAAATCCTTACAAATAAATACCTCGGACATTTGTAAATTGTTGATAGGCTTCCGGCTCTTATTAAAATAGATTAGTTTTGCCCCCCATCACACGTGCGAATTGGTAAGACTTTGGTGATGTGGGAGTAACTTCTCCGACTTCACGGATTCGATTCTCGTGTGCAACATATTCCCCACTAAAATATTATGGGATATACTCTATATTGATCAAAGGATCTTTTAGTTATATGAGAGGTTAGCAATTAATAAACTAATATGTTTAGATTAGTTTAAAAAAAATTGACTCTACGTACATTATATGTGTATGTATCTGCGGTCTCTCCACGCTATCCACGTGGCAACAATTAATCGGGACAGGGCGGCTACAATGCAAATTATATGCAATCCTGTTGTGTCCCCCGGAAACAAACACCTAACTTGCCCTTCCAATTGCAGCACGACGAATTCACTGCCTTTTTCTTTTCTTTTTATTTTTCTTTTTTAAAAATATTCATTTGCTCCATGCCTCCATCTCTGTTAATAAAGAATCTTGAAATATAAAGTTTATAAAATAAATTCCTTAAAATAGTTACAATATTATATTAAATTGGAATATACTAGTAAAAGAAATGAAAAATTAATATTAATTATGAATTGACTCAATAAATTTAATTTTAAATTATGAAGCATTTGTTCCTATTTAATAGCCTCACACCAGACGACCTTTATATTGTAATAAATGGATGGATTTTATTAAAATCTTCCCCACCCAACCACCAACAGAGATTAAACATATATAATCTTTGAGGCCTTCACCCTACTTGTTTGTTATTCATCACTCTACAATCTCAACTCGACAAAAGAAATAAATAATTTAGCTATAAATGAAATTTAATATGTGAATTTTTAAAACTTAAATAAAACTAGGAGGATAATTAGAATGAAAGATCAAATAATATGCATAACTTAATTTTGTTTAAATATACCACAGAATCTTAAATTCAGAATTAATTTACATTTCTTTTACGGTTCAGGTTTCACGCGACTCCGGTTCAAGAATTTGAAACGAATTAAATCAAATATTATCTATATGTTTTTTCAAAAAAAAAAAATCTATATAATTGGGACCAGTCAAAGGCGTCCCGATCATCTAGCGTTATCCAGAACCATGTACGGATGCATGGCCTACCTGTCACGTGAATATTACACGTGTCATTATGTGCGTGGTTGAGTGTCACGTGGAAGAGTGCCCAGTCGCTCCGGATAAAGATTTCTCGGAGACCCACATTTTTGTTTTATAGCAGTGCGGGTGAGGGTGATATCTGTGAATCAATAAATAATTAATAATTCGTGTAGTGCATAAAACTAAATATATTTTGAATTAAAAATATTATAATTATAAATTTAATTATAAATTTTTAATTTTTTCGAAGGTTTTAGTTTAATTAGATCTGTTTATTCATATTAAAAAAAATGAAGTAATAGTTGAGAAAATGAGGTCGTGGATGTAGATATGAAAAGTTGTAAGTATCCAGTCTTATTTGAACATTTAAATTATTAAATATCTTTAAAGTATAAGGATAAATTTATATATTCATAGAAATGATCAAATTTTATTTTCAAATGTTCTTACGCATTATAAAATATAAATATTTTTAAAAGTATAATATGTTTAAATGATGTAATTGACTCTTAAAATTGCAACATAAAAATATAAGAAATATGATGAAAAAATTATTAATACAAGATATTATGTTATCGCGACATTTACTATGATAGAACGGATAGTTCTTTTGACTCCATGATACTACACGAATGACATGAAAGAAAGGTCCACATTTTTTTATTAACTTATATATATATACCTGATATCATATATGATCAACAACATTTTGTCCAGAGTATCACCACACCATGCGATTGGTTCGAATTTAAGAAAAATATAATAAAAATGTAAAACTCAAAATGCTGATCAATCACGTGGTGTCATGTACAATCAGGAGATGGATATGGTAAAATTGGTTGTGCATATCATATAATATATATATATATATTTTAATCTAGGAACATGATATCCTACACAACCAAATTCCCTATCTCCTTCCCCCGACTGTCACGTGTCACCATGTGATTGGACCAACATTTTAACTTCAACAATTTTTTTAAATTCCGACCAATTGCATGGTGCCACGTGATAGTTGGGGAAGTGGGTGGGAAAGTTAGGTATGTAGGATATCGAATTTATATATATATATATATATATAATAAAAGTCTGATGGATTATAAAATAAAGAAGTTGACATAAAGTATTGAGCCAAAGAGCATCACACATTATGATGGGAGAAACTATACAAAGAACCTAATTTTTGTTTTTTCTGTGAGAATGAAAAATCAATTTTCAACGTCCTCGAAACTTATTCTTATCCACAAGGTGTTGGCCGGCCATCAAGTAGGCCGTACCATAGAATTGATGCACAAGGTTGGATCGAGGCCGAATGGCAAATAATTGATCAAGAACGAACTCACTATTCGTCGTTTCATTAAAAAATTAATAACGATAAATATTTTATGTTTATTTTCTGACACAAGTCTGTATAATTTAAAAATGAATCAATATGGGGCTCCGACAAAATGAATAAATTTGTTAAATTTTGTTCAAGTTAATCAACCTGATAGAAGGAAAATGAATTAAATAAAACCACTCGGTTACTTTAAATGAATCTTGATGTATTTGATTTGTGTTGTGAATTCTGTTACAGTAATTTTTTGAGCACCGCAAAGTATGTAACGGATAAAGACTTATTTTATAGATGAAAATGAAGTTTAAGATAATAATGTTTTTGTTTTTTTAAACGTGAGATAATTGCTGGATAGCAAATAAAACAAATCCGGGGTTCACTTCAAAATTGTTGTCACGATCTTAAAACAACAAAATTTCTGCTTCCAAAAAGATATTCTAGATTTTTTTGGAGAAAATTTAAAGCAGTCATAATACAATAAAGAAAAAACAGTCAACCTACTTGATAGAGATAAGGTACACAAGATTTGGTGGGCCTCCAACATGTATAAAAAAAATAAACACACATGAACAAAGTATCAATATCTTTTTAGATAAAATTTCACAAGTAGCATTTTCTAAATTTCATACCTACAATTCTTAATGTTTGGTTATATTCCCAATCCCTAGAAAAATTATTTAGAGAAAATGTCTTCGTCAATTAAATTGGAAATATTGGCATACGTTCAATAAACTACTTCACTATGAATAACATTTCATGTCAGAAATCGTTGTTAGTATTCAAGTTTTAGATATTATCTGACTCCTAAAATTTGATAACGCAGCATATTGTGTTAGAATTTAAGCAGAAAAATGGAGAAGTGGAGAATCGACAATATATGAATTTAAAATGCACACATTCCTTACAAAAACCTCGTCTGTAAATTGAGAACTATATGGATAAGCATAAACAGAAACCAAATATTATTTTCATTTCTTTTTTTTTTCTTCATGAAATTGAACTTGTTAGGTATAAAACAGTATAGAGACAAATACACAACAAATGAGACGACAGTTTCTCTCATCTCCCCGCTTTACCGAAATTTTCCGGAGATACAATCTGTAGAGATCCATTTTTTTTACAGTTGCTACTTTTATGACCTCGACAGATTATGTAACTCTCCATTACTCTTTCTTTTTTACTAATAGACAGGCGGAAGAAATTTTTTTTATGTTTTTTCGAACTAAACAAATTAGCGTAAAAATTCTGCAGACGTACTTAATATGTGTCATTATTCAGGTTGAGGAAAGCATCCACACTTGCGCATTTGGCGGCATCTGAGTTCCCAATTCGAATGAACCGACACTGGCCAAACCTCAACTTTAGATGTGAATCCTTGCTCTTTGAGTCAAGAAACGAGTAGTCTGCTATTGTTACATGATCATCTATCGATCACACTCTCTGATCTGTCCACCGTTAGATGTTGCAGATGCTTGAGCCGGATGATTATTTGTCCAAAAGAAGGCCGCGCCTGAGCGTTGCTGAAAAACAAACAGCACAAATTAAACTAAAATCCAGAAAAGGAACTTTTTTCATGCAGTGCCATCGAACTTGAGCAATATAGTGTCACAAACTAAGCCCCACCTGTTCCAACACTCTCTTATTATATCTGCCACTGATGGATCTACGGTAGAAGGGATTTCTAAGTGTCTACCCTGGAATCCAACAGCTCCAACAACTTGCATTGAGTTCAGCTCTGTCCATGGAACTCGAAGAGTTGCCAATTCCCACAATATTACTCCAAAACTATATACGTCAGATCTGAAATTTTTCGAAGCATGTTTCCATCAGCGAGATTTGAATATGACATTTCTAAAGAATCAAACTACTGGGGGGTTACACACAATCGCCTCACTTTTCATTAGATTGTTCGTTCCTTAGCACTTCTGGTGCCATCCACTCTGCCTGCAAATTGGAGCCCAATCAAAAGTAAATATTCTTGAGTCAAGAGAATATGAGCCATAGAAAGGGTATATTCTAAAAACGAGCCATGCTACGATACTAATAAGAATTACCGTTCCCGCGACTGATTTTGAAGATAGAAAAGTGTGATGCTGCAACCTTGACATCCCAAAATCACAAACCTGGCATTTGTGCAAGACAACATAGTTTAGAAGCATGTAAAGAAAAAATCGATTGTCAGAACTGATAATTTAGAAGGTTGTTATTAGAGCACACCTTAACAACCCAGTTTTTATCAACTAGGAGATTTGGAGACTTTAGATCTCGATGCACAATGATGGGATGCCTAGTATGCAAGTAATTCATACCCTTGGCCTGCGAGGAAAGAGCACACAGATGGGTAAAGCAAAAAATTGGTCAGTGAATGGGAAAAGAATTAATACGAGCATACCACATCAAGAGCCATTTTAATTCGCCTTTGTTCATCAATTTGGATATGCGGACGGTGAAGTAGCTTATACAGACTTCCCCTGCAAGTCAGGCAGGGATATAAGGAGTAAGAAAAATATAAAGTATGAAAAGAACTATAATAATCAATGATGTAACATCCTTCTAAGAGCTATGTAAGAATCATGAATGATAAATAGATAAAACCAAAAATAGGGTATCCATGCACATGTTACATGCTTACGGTTTCTTTTTCGAAGATTACCTTTAGAGAAGGGGAAATGTTTCCTGATTAATTTGATTTATATCAAAATATGTATCATACAGTAATGGAAATAATTTGCGTACCTGATTTCCAGATTAATATCAATAGCAATTTTCTGTTCCTAACAGTATCCATGCACATGTTACATGCTTACGGTTTCTTTTTCGAAGATTACCTTTAGAGAAGGGGAAATGTTTCCTGATTAATTTGATTTATATCAAAATATGTATCATACAGTAATGGAAATAATTATCAAGGTGCCAAACAGCAATCTACATATTTGGCATACCATGAAACCATTATTCATACCGTCACACTTAACATAATATATGTGTGTGTGTGTATGTAACGTATACAATATAACATATATAGATAAGTCAAAAATTAAAGATAGCCAAAACAAATAAATGAAAGTTTGCTTATGTAAGCTTTTTTTCAAACTAATTACTAGGAGGTGAACCTTGGAAGTAACTCTGTCAATATGGACATATTCGGTGGCTGTGTCACAGCACCCATGAGAAGAACAACATTAGGGTGTCTCAAACTCAACATGATTTCGATCTGCAATGGAAAAAATATTAAATGGTCAGAATAAAGAAGCACTTAATTAGTCATTCATGAGATAGTTCCCTTATTTTGTGCTTACTTCACATTTAAATTGTGCTAGTGCATCGCCTGATATATCTTGCTTCATAAACTTCTTTACAGCAACTTCCTGTTGATAAAACATAGAGATACCATATCAACAATAGACAATGAATCTAATCGAAAGGGTAATACACAAATAAACACCTACACCAAACAGTGTTGCACAGAGCAGTAACTCTTTCCAAAATAAAACGTAAATAAGTAATCAGTCCAACTATGCAGCTTCATAGGTCCATTTCTATGATATATGCCTCGATCACATGGCTAAAGTTGTTTGCAAGAAAGTATCAACCACGTATTAGATCATGCAAAACTTATAACTTACTGTGCCATTCCACTCTGCTCGATAGACCTCCCCATATGATCCTGCATGAAATGAAAAGAAGTTGAATATGTGCATTATGATAACCCCAAGCAAATATCAAAACCTCCCAACAAATCTCAGGAAGCACAAAACAAAAGTGCAAATATTGATCCATAACTAATACATCATAAACAACTAATATCAATCGGTTTCTTAAAAACATCTCTGCTGTTCATCAAGTTAATACTGCAAAAAACTGAAGAATTAAAGTCTTGGTGATTTAAAAAGTTGCTTGGCAACATATCTGTAACAGAAGCCAGGGCCTATCGCGTGACGGATAGACAAGTTGAATCCAGAAGTGAGGCAGTGGTACATCATGAAAATGTCACACTCATGTATGCACCCATGAAGGTGTGCAACCATTACGAGGAAAATGACTCAAATATAATGATCCTTACCAATACCAATGCGTTCACCAAGATGGAGATCCTCCCATAAAATTTCAGCAACACCATTTAATACAGGATTGATTTGCACGTTGTCTGGTCCAGATTGGTCACTGAATCCTATTTCTAGTTTTTCTCTGTTTTCAGATAAATTAAGTTCTTCATGATCTGTAGCGTCATCATCATTAGCGATCACATTACCAATTCTGCCTTTAACAAGCACAAGTTCGCCTTCTTGAGTTTTGGAAGATGGCTGCAACCCTGTAGACTCCAATTCAGACTCTTGTCCAGCCATGCCTTCAGCTGATCGTTTTCTTCTGCCATGATCCGGAATTTGCTTGCCCAACTGCATTCCAGCATCGACCGCAGATATGGAAACACCTTCATTTTCAGAGTCTTGTAATGCCAATTTTTTCTTGACAGGACGTGAAGAAACTTTATGTTCTCCTCTTGATGGATGATTAAGATCTCCAATGACACGCTGCAATGGCTCAGTCTGGATCATCATCCCGGTTATTCTAATACCCTTCCTATTGGTGTTGATAACAGTTGAGGGCGATTCTGAATTTGAACTGCTGGTTTTATTAATCCCATCCACATTGGAAGAAAATGATTTGATCCTAGCTCCTTGGTCAAATGCCGTAGATGAACTTTTGTTTATCCCGGTAACAGGGGAAATATGTCTTGCATCTAAACCGAACATTTGATGATGACCACTGGGTATCTCAGCAGGGATGAGAGTGCCAGGAGCGCCCATAAGATCAATAATGTACTCGCTGCAGTGATTTTTCAAATTAAACGTCATATACTGAAGTCATCAAGCAAAGGCAAAAAAAGGTTTCCAGAAGATTTTAAAAATATATGCAAAATGATTAACTTCAGAATTAAGAAAGCCATTGAACAGAGAGTATAAAAATTAATTTTGAATCAAAATATCAATTCACGTTATTCGAAGTGTATAACATACTAGAAGTGTGGGCATTACGTAAGTTAAGCTGCAAGCCAAGGGACATACTCGAGATAAGAAAAGTGAAAAGCACAGCATTCAAATTCAGTTTTTTCAAACTAATTTTATCCAATGCAATTCATTCTCTCCCGAATAACCCAACAGAAGAACCAACACCTAATTAACTCTAACGTAACCTAAACTCCATACCCGTTAGTTGAAAAGGTAGAACTAGTGAAAAGATATATTTGAAACAAGACTACAGGTAAGATATTACCTTCCATTATCCAATTTTATCAAGTTTACAGCTCCTTCATCGGTTCCAGTATAGTAACTGCCTTTGACTAGCTTACAAGGAAGCTTGATCCTATCAGCAAGTACCTGCAAACCAACATTAAAGTCAGTATCGAACAGGATAGAAATTTGATAGAATACAGAAATGCGGTACTAGTTTTATTCAAATGTCAGAACTGTCATTTAGACTGAGAGAACAGCATATCCGTCTGTCGTGTTAAGAGTAAATTTATCCACGTAAAATTACAAGATAAGTGGAAGGGATACAAAGGCTTTCACAACCTTAAACAGTAAGGCCCGGTGGCGTGAATGCCCAACATCAAGACAGCCAAGGGGAATCACAATTGTATTCATACACATGCGTAATTCATAATTCCTTGCTCTCCACCTTCTGAACATATCTTCTACATCATTAACTGGACCTCCCATTTTGTCTACAATCACATCAGCAATTCTTTGAACTAACAAACTTATTTTCAGGCCCCAATCAAGGGCTCGGTACTCCATGGACATGAAATATACTCTTTCCTCGAGCTTCCGGAGTTCCATGTCAATTCCGCGATTGACTAAAACAACCTCATAATCGACATCATCCAAAACAGAAATTGCTTCAAGGTCTACCAGTGATGGCATTTTGGCCTGGACCACCAAATTCGAAGTTGTTCCACAAACATCATAGAATCCATCAAATACTTGTTCATCGTAATTGACAACATTAGAGCTCTGCATTGAGGATACAGACAGAAAAAATCTGTCAAAAATAACAGCTGAAACACCTCAATTTGGAATCTGCTCCTTTGAAGCATTCTTCTTTGAGAGGCGGGAGGGAAGCAATAACATATAAATCGCTTTAAAAACCCCTTTAATCAATTATAAAGAGTACTGACTGAAAAGCATAAAATAACAAAAGCAAAAAAATTTGAGGTAGAGCGGAGAAATGATAGAATCACTATTATTTGATCTAATCAACGGCTAAACTAAAACATTTAATTCGTCAAAATGTTAATTGTCACTGAACGAATTACTCTAATACCAATAAGCACACGCGACCAACTGAAGAGCTTAAATTTCTTAATTTCTAGTTCAGAATTTTAACCAAATATTTATCGGAATAGGGATTTAGAAACCATAATAACAAAACAAAGTTACCAAGTGTTTGATTAATATTTCGTCCGCGCAAATAGGCACGGCACTTTCAACAATATCCTTTGCTAATACTTAGATAATAACGAACGAATGTATAAAATTGAAACAAATAAATCCTGTAATTTCATATCCGGAACTCAAAACTTAGCAATTAGGAGACTTTCTGAGTTATGATGCAAGATCCTAGTTGACCGACCCACAATCAAATCATAAATTCAAAATTGATGAAAAAAAAAATGTTACCCAATATCGTAGAGATAAAAAATCTGATAGGCCCTGAGAAGAAGAAAATCCGAGGCTAATCTGCTTAGCAGCGTCGATCTGAGCAGTTTCCCGGTCATCGGCACTCTGCCCCGGATCCGACACGCTGATTGCCAACGCCAATTGAACCTGAAACTCCTCCTCGAAGAAATTGAAATTACTCTCAGCCTCGTCGGCCAAGGACGAGGCAGCGACGGGTAAATCGGAGGGCGATGGTAACGATGATGTCGACGGCTGAGACGGCGTTTGGTGGTTGTGATCGCCTATGTGAAGCTTCCGCAGAAAGTGTTTCACCTTCGACATGTTCAACCCTCATCGACCGGGGTAAAGGCCGAAAAGTCGCCGCTAAGTAATAAATATTCGGACGAACAAAATGAATTGCATAAGACTAAAGTGCACCGCGGTTGCGTAGAATTTCTGAGTTTTGAGCAATTATGGGGTGTGATGGAGTCGCGAAACGGTGGGCGCAAATTAGAAATGTGGTGAGACGCGGTTTTAACTTGCGCACTGTATCGACACAGAGTGGGGGCTGTGAGTAACTGAGCAAGCCTTCATACACAAGCTACCAAGGTAGAAAATCTGGACATTAAATTAGTTTCTCTTGAAATTTATAACTTTACTTGTGTTCTTTAATAATTACTTTATTTTAAACTTTTATATCACACCAAATTAATTGAGGGTTTTAGATTTCAAAGAAAAAATAGAAAAAAGAGTTATCAAATTATTAAATGTTAAGGGTTTTAATGTTGATATTGCACCAAATTAATTAAGAGTTTTACGTTTATAAAAAAGTTATAAAACCTAATCAAGGTTGATAAAAATTAAATTATGTCTTTCAAATCTCTCGAAGCTACGTAATGATTCCAAAAATAAAAATAATTTGATTTCAAGAGGCTTCCATAGATTCCTATATCGAAGGAAAAAAAGTCCAGGAAATACGCAAATTTTATGGATAAGCCATAATTTCTTAACATATGATGCCATCCCCAATTATTGTAAGTGAGTATACCATCTAAGCCTCAATACAAGAAACTATTTTGTGAAAGTAACAGTTACTACAAGTTTCCTTCACATTCCATGTTATATAATTTAAAATAACACCCTTTTCCCTTCAAATAACTACAATGCGAATATTACTTTCGTGGTCTCGAATATATTGTGTTTTTTTGCTTTTTCACACATATTACAAAAAATTGGAAAAATCCAATCTTACAAACAAACTTCATATTGTTATAAATGTAGAGAAAATTCATAGAGTCAATACACAAATGTAATTTTCATTGAACTCAGTGACCCTATTAATAGAGTAGAATATGATAATACAAATCTTGGAGATATTATCTTTACATATTTATCTTGATCACAAATCTATCAAATCTATCTGGATAAGAATAATCATCTACAAATATATTATTTCATAACATTCCCCTTAGATGTATTTGCTCAGCAATCGATTCGTCAAAATCTCATTTGCAAGATGGATGCTTGGAAAATTCATCGGAACTCATGTGTTGACTCATTAAAACCTTGACAGGAAAACCCAGTGGGAAAAACCTGAGTGAAGGAAAAAGAGTACAACAATCTTTCTTTGGTTGTATTCCGATTATTGAGGCGCCCCGTAAAAACCTTATAGGAAAAATACGACATTTCTTTTTGTTGCGAAACTGCGTCATTAAAAATCTTCTCATGAAAACCACACGGGAAAAACATGAATAAAGGGAAAAGAGTACAGTTGGGATTAACTCCCCCTGTTGCAACCATCACTTGTAATCTTTTAGTAGCCGTTTTTCGATCTTGTATGATGATTTATAAAAAATTGATGTACATGAAAACTTTCCAACAAAATCAATTAAAGTATCTTCAGTTGTTGCTAACCTCTTTATGTATATCAATGATCTCATAGTGTATTTTTGAGATATGATGATGTATGAATTTTGTTTACCAGTACTTCAAGTCAAATATTTTTCCTTTATCTTCACGGTCGTGAGATATTTCATACATCAAATCTTTCTAGAATATGCTATATCATAAATCACTGTCAAGTCAGCAGAGTCATGACAAGTACAAAAAATTTTCACGTAATTCACTTAGAGTATTTTGTGAAGCTTGGTCAAAGCTTCTTATATAATCAAATATGATTTGTCAATCATTCATTATTGACAATATCTAGAAATATAGCTCTAGCCACTCTATAATTACATATTTCAAAATCATACTTAGAACAATGAAGTGTCGATAATCATATCATTTTAATCACAAATATGAGATATAAAATCATTTGTTGAATATCTCTTTGATTATTCTTGTTATTCTTAATGAATAACACGACCCAAATAGGATTGATTGAATTATTGGTCAATCATGCTTATAGCGTCTTTTCAAGTAATACAAGGTCCTGCAGAACGTCGCTTTATTTTAGAATGCTCATTTTGTGATCTTAGAATATTCACAATCTTTTTTTAATTTTAAAGGGGTATTCGTCGCTTCAGACAAACTATATATATTTTTAAACTTGAACACAATGAATCTAGTATTATTAGCAATCTTATACACAATATTGTAATTTTGAGAATCACACTATGAACTTCTTGTTCACATTATAATAGAGATAATAAATATATTATCATAAATTCCTTTTTAACTTCTATTTTCCTCCCCCTCAATGTTGGAAATATTACTTACAAATGAAAAACTGCGTCGTAAAATCACCTTGATCAAAATATCCAAACTATTTCCAACATTGCATTCTCTTCAAGAGATTCATTGTAGTGCATTTGTCGCACAATCAAGTCAAAATTCAATAATATGATATAATTCATCATAATCATTTGGCATAATGCGTACAATATATGCGACAGATATCCTCAAAAATATGACGCATTTTATTCTCAAAATTAATGGCTTCAAGAGTTGATTGGAGGCAAATAAATCAACTTAGCCAAAATAAATATATTCATAAATTAATATGCATATAATTTATTTTAATCAAGCTTGTCTTGATTACATGTTCTGAAAATTTATCTCAATACATATTTTGCAAACAACAAGTTGCGTTCATAGGTCCACATTGATCATCACTTATTCATTCCACATAATATGAGGATTTCCACCAATTTGAGCTTGTAATAGTGGTATCAAATTTGATAAACCATTATAAAACTTCATTAAATATTCTGGATCTTTGATTCATGAATATTCAAATTTATAGATCTAGTAGCTTTTGGCTTTCATATTCGTATCTTTTTACACTATCAATAGTTATTCAACTATTTGTATAGTTTTGCTGCTCAAGACAATCCATTGTGCCAAACTATATAATCAATTGTATCGGTTATACTTTTATTGTTACAAAATATTGGTTCACAATACCAATAATTTTTTTATGTATTCTTCCTCTTTTTTTTCTTATGGGGAATAGATATCGACTCTTTGAGTATTGTAGCTCTTCTAGAGCAATTGTTTTGTACCAATGCATTTTATCAAATCAATATTTTCATTGTATTCAAAAATTTCATATATGTCAACTTTTATCATTATTTATCATTTCAAACACATAATATTCTTCCATCGACAATCATTCGATATTCTAGATCTTTAACACATTCCATCAGCTTACGATTAAAGTATAATTTAGGTAGACATCAATGGTCTACACACACACTTTTGTCGTGCTTGATAAAATCAATAAAGCGTGAATATACATAAGGTACAATTTTTTATATAGTAATATGAGAACCGATGTACATTTAGTACAACTTCTGATATGATGCATATCTTAACATTTTGTGCCAAATTTTGTAGTTCATATCCCACTCTCGGGGCATGTATTATCCTTCTTTGAAAGAATAATCAACAACAGTAATCAACTGTGTCAATTGACACTATATTATCACATTTTCTTCATAAAATGGATTACATTAATTGGATTCCTTCCAATTTATATCTCATTGTTTTGTCTTGTCAATAAATAATATGATCATAATATTAAATTGTACTTTAGAAAGAATTATATAATGAGATAAGACATACATTTCTTTACATGTCTCATTGATGGATGTCATCCAAATCTTTCACAGAATATGAAATACATCCTCTAAATCTTTAATAAATTTATGGTTTAAATTAAATCAATTCTCTTACACATAAATAAAATAATTTGCTATCATTAAATGAAATAATAACATTTGAGAATACAAGAAACAACTAATTTATAGTTTGTTTATATCAAGATGGATAGTTGATATTCTCACTATATTATCAAATTGAAAAATGATTTACATACTCATGGAATAAATATTGGATAGTTATAAAGTTCTATTCAATCATATAGTTTTGTTGAACATCACTTTGCATTTATCAAATAAACTCCATAAAAAATCACCCATATTGGAACATGTGATTCTAAAATATAATATAAATATATATACTAGTTTTGAAATGTGAAAATGAAAATAGGAAACATTATTATGATCAAACGTCACCACTAAATTGAATAATACAATTTCTCATGCAATTTATTAACAAATAAAATGTATTCATAAAATTACAAATTATGTGGCGTCCTCAAAATCAACATTTGACATAATTTTCTAACATTAAATGAATAATTAATCAATTTTAAAAACTTAAGATATATCGTAACACCAAATAAGATAGCATATAAATAAATCAATATATAATGATACAAAATAGTCATAAATCAATCAATTATCATCATCATTCATAATCTATCATTATCGTCGCTTCCTAATGTAGACGATATTGTCCATTCATAGGCTTCAATGTTTAATTTCTTTTTTCCTTGTTTCTTTGATTGGTGGCATTGCGGTTTCAATGCTGCATATTCATAATTTATATTTTATATCTTATGTGGTTCATCATTCAACATTAAGTCACTATTAACTAGAAAAGTGACAAATAATATATATGTTTTTTCGAGAGCATTAAGCACAAATATACTTTGAATTGATGCAAGACATTATCATTTGATATCACAGATCTTTAAGATGTTTCAGAAATATTGGCAAATTTAGATCTTAAATTTTAGATCTTATATTGATAGATTTCATGAAATCGTAGTGTATTTTTATTAATAAGATCCTCAAAAACTCATATAACAGAATATGAAGTATATTAACATTCTTCAAGAACAATGTTAAATTTGGATCTTATACTGATATTTTTCAATATCATATCATCAAACTTGCATCTTTTGGTCAATATTCTTTATAATGTTGATACAACACTTTAGATCTATATCTATCGATAATATTCATTGATCTTAAATTTCATAGCAAATCTCAATAAATAATCTAATTCAACTATTTTTAGATATCATATCATCTCCACACACTCTCTCAATATATTAGATCTTTCATTAGATCTTAATCTTAATTCTTTTTAGATTCTTCATATACAATTATATTGTGCTATTTCAAAAGCAACAACTTTAAATTCATAAAATCATGAACACCACTTCATAAATCACATAATCGTGCTACTTATGAGCATCAATAAATATTTATGAATATTGACATGTTGTGCTTCTTAAAGCCAACTCAAATTTATTTGCATTATCGATCAATTGCAATATAAAATGCTTCTTTATGAGCATTACCAATCAATTGCAATATGTTGTGCTCGTCATGAGCATCAACAGAATGATATTAATTCTCATTCTCAAAAGTTATAGTATCGTGTTGATAACGTGTGATAAATCATAAAGAAATAGAAAGATGAATAGAGAATGAGTAGAGAGAATGTAGAGAGAATTCATAAAGTCAATACTAAGGTGCAATTTTCATTAATTCAGAGCCCCTATTTATAGGGAATAATAAGAGAATAAAAATTTTGGAGATATTATCTTTACATGTTTAGCTTGATCACAAATCTGTCAAATCTATCTAGATAAGACTAATCATCTACAAACATATTATTTCATAACACATATTATTTACTTATTTATTCCTCTTATAGATTTCTTTCAAACTTTAGTTAATAAGTTAAAATTATTTGTGTGATATATATATAGACATAGTTATAAGCTCGGGAGATCGTCAATATTACTTGATATACAAACTTAACTATATATTTAGGATTCTATTCTATTTATTGGGGACTTTGGATGACTGATAAAAAAAAAGGGAGCAGTGAATCAAAATTAATATTGGAAATTTTCGAATTGTACGTACGAGGGGACTTTTAATATTCGCGTTACCGTGTGTTTAACCAGTGTCGGTGGCAACTGGCACTGAGAGCAGAATCCAATTAACCGGCCCGAGTAATCAATGTCACCACTATTAATTTCATCTCATCCAAAAATGAACATCATAATCGTTTAGGTTTAAGTAATTATTTTCATTGATAATGAATTAAGTAGTAATTAACCAGTATTATCATTTCTTTGAAGTCTATTTGGATTGACTTATCGGGAGTCAGCAAAAAGTGATCAGTCCGCCGCTAATTACTACTTTAATAATGTCGATTATTGTAGAACTTAATTTCTAAACTCGTGTGATTAAACCAAGTCGTTGGCCACATGAAAGCCAACAAGTTTTCCCTCGATTTCACAAAACATAAATGTGGCTGTGGGTTTAGTACATTTTTTTTTAATGAGATAATTATTGTGTACTTGGGACAGATGAAATTTTTGTCGTCGAAATTAGTGGATTCCACAAGCCTACAAGGAATATATTTGAGCTCCAAATCTATTTATTTTTTTAGTGTATTTTATTTTTTAATGATAATTTTGATGATTTTCAGATATCATCAAAGGAATAATATTTGGATTTTATTGAAATCCCTTCTGGAATCGAATAATTTCATCATAGGATAATATCTCAGTCTCTAAACCACAAAATACATGCAAAGCCAATCCAAGCAAGAGACAAAAAGCCATTGTGTCACCACGTTGAGAAAGAGAGGAAAAGAAAGAAATTAAACCAAAGTATTCCAAACTTTGGTGAGATGGTACACAGCCATTATTAGTTAATGCTCAACTGTTACAATTCATTTCCCATCTCACAACCTCAACATATCTCAGAGATAGGGAGGATGCTGTTAGTTAATTGATAGCACCTATTATAATTATCGTAATATGTTATTACAATAGAGTAGAGACAAAATAAATAAGAATTAAGTCGATACGATAATACTCTTTTGAATTTCCTATTACTCATGGCTGCTTAGAGCGATAAAAGACGAGGATATTGTAATTCAGTAAAATTCTAATTTAATTGTGACCTTGATAAGGTAATTCTATAAAATTCTAATTCAATCGTGAAGTTAAATTCAATTGTGGATTTAACGAGAGAATTCGATTAAAGTCTAATTCAATCGTGATTTCGAATCTAACTGTACCCTTATACGTGCCGGAATTCGAGATATACAAATCCAAATTTTCCACGGTTCTATGTTTGGAAGTAATAGCGGTTTTCTACAATTTGATATACAAATCCAAATTTTCCTCGGATTTATTGTTGGAATTAATTGGAGCAAAACCACCCCTAGTTGTATCCTATGATACAACTTATGAAAGAAATCATCCATATTGACTTGATATTAAATCCATCCTTGCCCTCCTTGACTACTGAAATATAAAATCAAAGCGCAGCAAATATTTTAAAGGGTTTGTATATATTAAATATGGTACTGTTTCTCAAATTCATCAATTATTGTATTAAAATATTTGCCAATATCATAACAATAAATTTATTGAAGTCATCCCACCAGATTCTCCAGAGTTATGAGAAATAAATACACCCAACCTTTCTTCAAATATTTCTTTAAATTTTGAGAAAGAATTCGCCTTTATGGCTTTACACAATCTACAGTGCTAACGCACACTCACTCACACACACACTGGTATTCTGTCACTTGATATTCTTGACTTGAAAATGACCGATGACAGAGTTTACTCATCGAACAAGCAAAATGGCGCCGCCGCCGCCATCCACCGTGGGCCCGCCGCGACGGCCAACAACCCACCTGCCCAACTCCCTGCTTTAGCCAAAACAAACCCCTATAACCACATGCGTCAGCACTACCGCCCCAGCCCCACCTCCCATAACCGCCGGAACTCAAGCTGCCGCCGCTGCTTTTGCCTCACCTGCTTCTGGGCCGTCCTCGTCCTCATTGGAGTACTACTCCTCGCGGCCATCGCCGCCGCAGCTTTCTACGTGCTCTACCACCCCCGCCGTCCCGCATTCTCCGTCACCTCCGTGAAAATCTCCACATTCAACCTCACCACCACCCCCTCCGACGAGACCACCCACCTCACCACGAAGATGAACCTGACTCTCGCCGCGAGAAACCCAAACAAAAAGGCGATATTCTACTACGACCACCCCATGTCCATCACCGTGCTATCTCAGTCAGTCACCATATCAAACGGGACGTATCCAGACTCATTCACCAACTCGCCCGACTCCCTGTTCATAATCCACGACACGGTGGAGCTTAATTCTCAACTTCTGGATGTCGATTCGGTGAACTCCTTGAAATCAGATCTGAAAAGGAAAAATGGTTTGCCAATCAAGATTGTGATAGACACAACTATGGGGGTGCAATTGGAAAATCTGAACATGAAGAAGATTGGGATCAGAGTTAACTGCGATGGGATCAAGGGATTGATGCCAAAGGATAAAGAAGCAGCATTAGCCAACTCCTCGAACGCGAAGTGTAAGGTTGATCTTAGAATCAAGATCTTACGATGGACATTTTAGTATAATTATGATAATTACAAATTTTCAATAATTTATTTGTTTTAATATTTCATTGTTACCAATTACTCTTACCATTATATATATATTCCTTCATATACTTTCTCTATTTCTTCTGTCTATTCAAATTATAGAAATGTATTTATCTCTGTGTGAACATAAATGGAGAAGCAAATTTTTATCCTAAAGTTTTGGGATTCAAGTATGATAATGAAAGAACAAGGGTCAAATTGGGAATATTAAGTACACAATTAAGACATCGGTCCTATAATACTACGTGCAGTTGTGATCAACATTTTTTCTCTAAGGAGTATACACACTCTATTTTATGTGTTTTTTTACATATAATAATGGAGTGTGGATAACATGAAGTGGGGTGACAATAATAATTACTTTTTTAATAGACCTTAATATAAGGAAGTCCCAATAATAATGATTCCTTTTCCTAATAGACTCCAATATAAGGATAAATATCTATGTACAAACATTTTTAAGATACTCGTTATGTCGCAATTATATAATCATATTTTGTTTTTGTTTCTAATTCTTTCTAATATATCCCTATTAAGTAAATTTTGGAAAATGTTTGATTGCTTGGTATGTTCAAATCAGATTTGTGATTTCTATTTATAAAGTTTGAATAGACAGTGGGCTTTTGGTAAATAGTCACAACTTTTAGGAAAGATTTGATCCGTCAGATTGTGTCCATTCTAAAATATCATGACCGCGGACGCGGGCGCATGCTCGTAGGTGGGAAGATTTGACTAGGCTCTTTTCTCGATGTGGGACAGCCGCAAAAGTTCCTAATAAATGTGCTCTAATTGCTTTATGGTCTTGCTCATTTTCCAACAAAAAAACTATATAACGAATTTTTTTAATGGCATGGGTTTGTTTTTTCATGATTTTTTAATCTACCTGAAAGAAAGTTGGGACTATGGAGGAATGCCATGGAAAAAGTCTCTCTCGACGGGGATCGTGCACAACTAAGGTGGCTGTCCTATGTTTCCTCTGAAAATTTCATGTATACATATAATTTTTTGTGAGCTTTTTATTATTTTAAGGTTAATGTAATATTATAACAACTTATGAATCGACCGCTACGAGTTTCTTGATAGTTCTGCGATTTCTTGGACTTTTCGTATGGATTGATTTAAGTATGAATTAATATATTTTCCCTTGTATTCTAGTATAGTCTAATTTTTTCAAGTTTAGTAACGTCTATCTCGTTGTCACATGGCTTGGGTTAAGTAATGCTTACTCTCATCTTATAATAATAATAATAACAATTTTAATAATAATAATATCTGTATAGGAAATAAACAAACTCCGTATGACTCTCTGCAAATCTCTAGGCAAACAACTGATCATTATACTAAGAATAATGTGACTTGAAGGTGAATTTCATACTCCATTTTGCGATCAAGTGCCTCGGTCTTGAAACCAAGTTGAAAATTTCACCATAGATATCTGACATGCTCCCGTAAACATAAGAGAGGATTGAATAATCCAATAAAAATTGTCAGCGATCTTCACTAATTACATCATACAAAAAATCGGCCTTGTCTTGAATTATTTAGACGGTCTCGAGATCGTTTAGATATTGAAAATCTGATTCTAGTTTATGTTTCCAGAAAAATCCGACATAAGTTTATATGGATATTGATGGTCGATAAAGTTAAGATTGAAATGAGTCGATATGATTTAACGTAAGGACGTATAATTTATCGATTACGAAACAAGGATTCGAAAGATTATATGATTTTTATTTAATACAAAAATTTCAAGAAACTTATTCTACCACGGAGTAGATTCAGAATTATCAAAATCATATAAAATAAGATATTTAAAATTGTATGGAACTTGGAATGTAAATGAGGATATTCTGATATTCGTTTGTGAAGTTTTTCGACTATTAAATTTGCCCGAAATTTCACGATCGACTAACCCTTTCTCAATATACCTAATTTATCATTTTATTATGACTCTCTTTAATACATACATACACAACAAATGCTCTAATTTGGGATCATAATAATATAATTTACGATATTCAGGGAGTGTATGTTTATGGACTTTGACTTTATAAAATCACTTCACATGTTTTAAATTCATATTTTAACTGATATACCTAAATTGGCGAGATGCTGATTTGATTTCACAAATGATTAATGATAAAAAATTTTAAAAGTTAGTATTAGAAAAAGTATTTATCAAAACACCGTCAAAGCATTTTATTTTTGCCTCAAACATGGTCCCCTTCTGATTTTTTTTTTACGATTTTATAATCTGAAATTCAATCAATTATCTGCAAAAACAATGACACCCTTAAATTCGAACATAAAACCGGGCAGTACGATGGAACTTAAGTTGGAGCTCAAACGGGTTTAGATTATTTTTCTAACAGACCGCAATCCAAGTTAAAGTTGAAGAGCTCAACCACTAAAAACTGAAATTTAAACAACAATTTAATTCATCCCAAAGATATGAACTTACACATTTACACACACAGGTATCAAAATCACATCACACCAAGAAGCTGTTGCAAGTTCAAGACAGACAGCATTACTCCTTAAACCCATGATCTCCCATCAATCAGATTTCGATTAGCCGCTGACTTTTGAAGAAACTGAAATTCTTCCATGGATTGTTTCTTAACCCTATTGATCTTTTGTTTTGCCTTGGTTGCCTCCGTCGAGTTCATATAGCTTCGTTTACCATTGCTGCTGCTGCTATCTTCTGCTCTATCTGAAGTAGCATTGTTCCTTGAAGTTATCGGAGTAGTAGTGAAAATGGATGATGAAGTCGAGCTTTCGTCGTGCCTCAGATCATAACTCGGGCTGGAAGATGAATGATTGGCAGCTTGTCCTAACATGGGTGGCGGCTTCGCTGATATTCTTGTGCTGATGTTGTTCTTCCTGACTTTTACTGAAGTTGGCTCGGCGGATCTTGGATGTATATTTCTTTTGGTGGAATCTATCGAGGTTTTGGAGAGTGGAGTTTTCGAAGAAGCGTTCACGTTCGATTGCTCCATTAGCCTTGTTTCCCAAGGCTTTGCAGCCATCCAACGTTCCAGCCAGCTCCAACCCCAGCTATTTTTATCAAATTGGTTGGTTTTCATCCGACAATCAGCGCTTTGGCTCGACTTCTGCTGCTGGAAAATCAAGAAAAAAAATGAACTGCCAAAATGCAAAAGGCAACACACTTGACAATTCAATATAGGCCTCCATACACAGCATTTTCATTTGAACTGGAACGAATTTGAAGTGAGGGAGAGAGGGTCGACTGCCTTAGCAGTTAGCTCGCCCTTGTGCGGTTTGTGATAACAGAAACAGAGGAGAACAAATACACAATACCTTTTGAGCGAGAGAGTATGCAATTGCCCTTTCTCTCTTGAAAGCTCCCTCTTGCCTCATTTGTATCTTTGCCTTAATCTCCTCAAGGGTTCCTCTACTTCCACACCACCCATCCTGAAGAATCCAATGAAGAAGCCAATTGATCGTCAACAAGTTGAGAGGCTATCTAATGTAATGTAATACGAAATCGATTGTTTTCCTGCGATAGGGAATGGCCTCTACTCATTTTACCCCGAATCCAATCAACCAAAATCTACACCGTAGGTTCCATCAACAACTAATTTCACTTTGATTCTTTCCCTCATAAATAACAAAAAATCGATATGGGATAAGCCTATCAGAACCCATTTCAACAAAGGAAATGTAGAAAAAATTCAAAGAAATGCTACATCAGCCTGTTTCAAGATTTCATCCTTGCTGCGCCGCTCATCCAGCATCTTTTGCACATCCAATCCCTTAGCTGACATACGCACATTACGAGCCCTGATTCGAGCTTGAACTCGAACAAGAGCCTGCATACACCTGAGAGTAACAACAGCTTGCTTTCGGACCTGTCTGCCTCGAACTATGGCTTGGAGTCTAACCAATCCTTTCAATGCCCTTAAGGCTCTTCTTGCCTAAAAACCGTTCACACTCAAAAATAAGAAATCGACTGACTTATCCACGATAGTGACTGTCAATCCACAATAATTCGATACTTGGAAACTTAATTTTCAGTTCACATGCACTGGAGGCAAAAAAAACTTCAAACTTGATAAACTGCACACACTCATTTTTCAACCCAAGAACTTGAAAGTTGCTTACAAGATAAGAACAAATCAAAAATCTTCATTCCACATAAACTCAATACGTATAGAAATGAAACTATGAACACGTTAGGTCTGACCAAAAATCCACGAAATGCAGTTTGGATTCTAATGGCAGCCCATTCTTGCTTCACAGCTTTAAAATCTTTAGGAGGAGCCCTCACGACAGCAGCCACTGCAGCAGTAAAAGCATCGCTATGATTATTCAATGACATGGAATCAAATGAACACTCAGTGCCACCAACTAATCTCCCATTTCTTCTAAAACTTTTACACGAGGGCACGCCAATATCCCCTAAAGAACTCTTCCTCCATAGCCTCCATTTGCTGCTCTTCTCCCCCATCTTTTCCTGGGAAAAACATAAAACACTCGACATATAAATCATGAAAGACGTAAAAGGTGATGATACATGAAATGGATGGTACAGAATTTGACTAAAAACAAGGAAATAACCGGAAAACACGTAAATCTAGCTGGACTCTGACTGAAATGTATGTAGGTTATTGATCTTACATAGTAGCCATCTTTTGCAGGCTTCTTGAGTCCTATCAATGCTTTAACCCACTTCCCCGAAGCACCCATTTGAGAAAATCTTGTGCGAATAACCAAGCTCCGATTCCTTAAAAAAGTCTAGAAAAGAGCAGGAGAGAAGATAGAAGGAGGTTTGTTGAACTTATGAAAGTGGAGAATGGAAAACGACGCAGAGAGAAAGACAGAGGTTTTAAGGAACTGACATAGTTCAGTCTAAACAGAATAAAGCATGGGCATTAACGGATTGAAGACAGTTAAATAATTTTATACTACGTTATTAATCACGAAAATGGTCTGTGGATCATTATATATTTAGTAATTTTCAGATATAAAAAATATCATATGATATAAAAAAAGAACATATATTAATTAGCTGTAATAATGATCATTTAAGTTTATTCAAAAATTTATTCAGCGAAATGAAATATTTTTCATATGTGAAATTGTGGCGTATGAATTTTAAGTTTTTCGGCTGAGAACATTAAATTGCTTTCTAAAATAAAACAAAAAATTCAATTTCTAAATCTGTAATACGATAATTATTCCAAAGACGAGCTGTAGTTTATTTATGGATAATAAATGATAGGAGAATCAAAATAAACACCGACAGTTTAGGTAAAAAACTTGTGAAAAAGTGATTGTTTTGTAGTATCCAATAAGGGAATCCGAATGAATAGATTTGAAATTCAAAAATAGGAAGGGATTGTCTTCCCGCTCGAGTGGATCGTGTTTGGCTCTAATCGCAAGAATGGGACCCGAAACAACCGTATGGAGACTAAAAAGGCACAAACCGTTTTAAGCAGACAAACAAATCCCTAAAGTTAGTGCACCAAAATTGGTTTGTCTATGCAATATATATATATATATTTGTTTGATGTCACGTGCGATGTATGTGGTTTGTAAGAAAATTGAAATCATATTTTTATTCTAAATGATGAGTT
>KV003144.1:782083-815016 GCA_001598015.1 Dorcoceras hygrometricum | reverse complement strand
TTGAGTATTTTCATGGAAAAAGACTGCTATATCTCGAACAGAGTTATATTCATCATAGAAGTACATAGGAAAGAAAGCATATTTCTCAATCATACTCATTCAGAATTGAAGAACTGACAAGTCCCAATAGTTGTTCGAATCTCTAAATGAACAACAAAATGGAAGAAGCGCGTATCTAAGAAACAGAATTAAACAAAACTGCTGTCCATATCTATCCGGAATCTTCCCGGAAACCAGAAAAACCACCACTCCAAACTAAAATGCTTTTAGCGAGTGCTAACTATTTCAAGAAACAAATTAAGAAAAATCAAACATTTATTTCACCCACGAAACCATGTAATCATTAAATAAAACAATAATGTCTTAAAGAAACTAATGTAAAAATCATTCGGAAAGGACAAGAACCCCAATTTACCTCGGCATGAGGTTGGCCAGCTTTTGGGTGGAAGCCTTCACCGACAATCTTCCCATCTCTAACAATTACACATCCAACCATTGGGTTAGGACTTGTACACCCAATTGCCTTTCTCGCAACCTCCACACATCTCCTCATATAATACTCGTCAGTGTACGTCTCTTCTTGATTTAGTTCTTCCTTTCTCTTCGAGACTCCTCTTCCGATTACAGACAAACAGCGTTCATTTCTTGATATAATTCTTGATCCAGACATTCTTTGGCCTAAACTGCACAACCCAGATTTCAAGTTGGGAGAATACACCAATTTGTTCTGCTGGATTATTGGTGGGTTGCAGTTGATTTGGTTGAGGAACAAGATTGTTTGGGTATACATATCGGGCATCGGAGAGGAAATAAGTGGAAATGTGAACACTTGATCAGCAACTAGTACATCCCCAGTTGGCAAAGTCGATAAATTGGAAAAGAAGATGTAAATTCCTGTAATATTAGTACGGATAAAATGTTCAGTTTGTAAGATAGAGATATACAACTTTTATATACTAGATTCGCAGTGATCTGGCGCACACATTGCCTGTATATGAAATATGGAATTGGACAGTGATGAGTACAAAGTCAGTTTCAAAAGTAAAGAAATTATTTAGTATCCTCTTTAGTGAATGTCTTAAAATGAAGAGCAATGGGTACAGAATTTATATGGAAGCATTTTACCGTACATGTTGAACGCGTTGCTTTCACCATAAACTATGAAACAAAATATAGATTCTTGATAGTGTGATTAAGTACAATTTGGAAAAACAATATCCATAAATAAATTAAATATAACAAGAAACGAGCCAGGTATGAAAATAAGTGCTGCGCCATAAATTCAATGTTGGTGTTAAATGACCCTTAAAACATAAAACATATAGAAATCCTCCTGGGTCTTATGATTGTACTGGTATGATTTTACCTAGGGATAGCAGGGCGTTGTTTTGCTGTCACGCTGACTGACTTCATAGCCTACTACTGCTCGAACCCAGATGCAAAGAAGTCCGAAATTAAGTTAAAACCAGTGGAAATTTATTGCTTCAACATTCCTCTATCAATTGCTACGAATATATGGAAGGAGATCGATATTTACAGCATTAAAAACTCAATTTGGCCATCTATTTTTTTCACGATTTCTTTATTTGGTCCTTTATTTTCTAAATGTCTCAATTTAATCCCCATTCTTTCACCATTTCGCCAATTTGTAAATTTCCATCATCTACCCATATTTCTATTCTTTATTTACTTTTTCGATTTTCTCTATTATAATAATTCCGAAAAAATAAAATAACTCTCTTACATTTTGACAAAAATATGATCAAGCATTATCCACCTTTTAAACCATCCTCATGATCAACTACATAATCGTAACCGATGATTTCCATCATAAACTTTTTCAATAATTTCAAACACAGACCTACATTTAGCTCAGATGGTGATAGATTTAATTTGAAATAATACATGAGAGTGTCAAAAGCTTGATAATATTTATTCAAACATAGAAATTTTTATTGCATTAGAAAACTTATATAACTACGTATGATAATTGAATTACAACACTCGTAGGCTTGTCAATACTACTACAACTTAAACTCATAAACAGGAACATCTTGGACCAGAAAATCATGCCGAAACCAGAAATCAATACTATTAGGAATGGGATTGCTCCTCTCTCCCATCAAAATTACTAGAATCAAATTGAAGCTTCATAGTTCATACCATGCCCTTTGGATACTCAATATGATGGTAGACTAATAAGGTAAATGTATTTAAAAAATGTGTGAAATTCGTTGCATAATATGTGCCAAGAAATGGACATCAACCATTGACCATAATATCAAGGTAAGATTCTTTGTAAATCCAATATCAAGGTGAGGTTCTTTGGACATATATATGTAAGTTAAAGTTTGGCGTGGCATAAGACTTTAGATTTGTTACTTTGGAAACTAATTTTAAGAAAGGATCCTCAAAATATACAATACGGAAATCTTTTTAAAAACTAAAACATGTAAATGTATAAGCTAAAACATAAAAGACCAATAATATAAACTTAATCAAAATGAAGGTAAAGTGATCAATAATAACATGACAAAGATATTCAAAACAAAGCACTTGAAAAGTACACTATAATACAAGAGGAAAATAAAGAAAGCATATCTACCAAAATTAAAGTGGGTCTAATTATTGTAGTGTATAGTACTTATAAAATATATATCTCTCAGACCTTCGATGCCCGATCAAATAAAAGAGGCGTGATTTTTAATTTAAAAGGAAACAAAGACTCTAACCATTATTTTAGGGCTTCTGCCTTAACGGTGGTTGTTTCATTTGCTCCTAATGTTGTTTAAGGATTCTCTCTTGAAAGGGGGCACAAAAAAATGTTGGACCTTAATTTGGATTTCCTAAGTTAAACAAAATAAAACTAATTTTATCGATATATGTATAATTTATAGTATTTTATTGGCCCCTGCTTCGTTGGGTCTGTCACGAGTCATTTTTGGAAAAAAAAAAAACACTCAACAAAATTAAGATGAAATTAAATTTACATGTTACACGTTAAAAAGAATCACTTGTGACTTCAAAGATATACTAAAAACCATATCATTTTGTATCTGATTAAGTCTTGATAAGTCAAAAGAAAAACGACACTCAATTGCAAGGTTAGAAAAGACAATTCATTTATTCTATCTTTATAATTGTAGTTGAATGTTTTTTTTTTGGAAGTTACATGTAGTTGAATGCTGCATGTCCTAATTAGTATGTATATATTTAAACAATATCATCAACAGATATGTCTCAATAAAAAAAATGATATCCAACTCAATATTTAAATACTAAATTCGCCGTTTTGGGCTTTCATCTAATTCAAGGTGGGCAACTCCGTTGCACGTCGATAATCTTGTTAAACCAGATCAATTAAATTGTTACCTATGATTGGTTCGCACGTCTATCAAGTAACCATGTTTCCATATGGATGTTTAAAATATGGCTACTCTAATCGATGAAAAAAAAAGGAAAGAAAAAGAGTTTTCTGAATTTGAAATAGCATGGATGACATTTAGTTAAAAAGTATGCATTAAAAGTGTCAGTTTTATGGTGGAGCTTTTTAACATTAGGGATATCTTGTCTATTTTTAATGCAAAAGGTTAAAATTGAGTATATTTAACAATTTGTGAAGTGAAATATCATCTCCCTATCATATTTCATGAATCCATAGACTCAAAGTTTTGGCACTTAATTATACGAAACAGGATGTATTTAAAAAAAATTAGAATAATTAATCATTTTTCCATATAAAAAAATTATATAACGGAAAAATTATAAACTTTGTACATGACCTTTAGAAAAAAAAAATATATATTTAATACCAAAATTACTAGGAGTACCCAAAAAGTTGATGGATAGTCTAATGATTACTTAAACCACTTTATTATCCAATAATCACAAATCATCTCATTTCACACCCGAACTCATTTAATCTGACGCACATTTCATACTCGGTATTCATGCTTCGTGTTGTTCATCCAGAGTCGATATATTCAAATTTATATATCAGCAGCAGATTTTCCAGCTATTAACTTCAAAGAAAGAAAATATGGTTAAGTTAATGGCAAAATCTGCAGAAGGTGATGGAGTATGAAGAAGATGGATGATTCATTCACCTGGAAAAGGGTTCGCTTTTTTAATTGCTAACGCTGCCCTTCAAATTTCAACTGTTCAAATTCAAAATCTTGCTCTTAATTAAATGATAGCCCGATTAATTTAGTTACCGTTGCTTTCTTTTTCCCGTGTATTTTCGGTTTTTTACCGTATCTTTTTTCCAACGGTTCGCTCTACTTTTTGCCAAGAAGCTTTATATGCATGCAGCACATGAGAATCAGTCCAAGTTCTGATACAAACAAATATACATCCATCTCCTGTTCTGTTCTTCTTGAAAAAGTTGTAGCTTTTTTCTTAGATATATATTCCTCATAAATCCTTGTCACATATCACTGCAGAGTTCCAAAGTATCAAGATCAAGCATGGACAGCAGAACTTCAACTTATGATGAAAACGGCTATTCGGGATATCACCTTTCACCTTCTTCGATTGATCAAACCGATCAGTCAGCGACAGAAACATCGATTTTTTCGATTCACAGCAGCGATTCTTTTGCACATTGTAGGACTAATTCCGAGACTTCGGTCTACTCAGATGATTACAGCTTTGCAGAGACGTCCTCTCCGTTTTCGTGGCAGGGCGGCTTAAAATCTCCTGTCCGAGGGAAACTTTCGAGGTTAGGCATGATGCCGCATAAAGATGGAATGGATGAGGACATAATGGATTTAGGTGACTATCATTTGTAGACATTTTGTAGCCAAATGTTTGAAATTTGCATAAAGTCTAGTCCTGTTCGTGAAACATGTATTTAATGGGGTCATTTGTCTGGATTGCTGGCATATTGTGGATTTCTGTGTAGTTAAGAACGGATCAGGATTTGGTTTGCATTATTTTCTTTCGTATATCCGGGCAGCGAAAATTTATTGTATTCTCCAAAATTTCTAATGCAGAACTGGAATTGATGAAGGAAAGATTTTCAAAACTTCTGTTAGGAGAAGACATGTCCGGAAGTGGCAAAGGAGTCTGCACTGCCGTATCAATCTCAAATGCTATTACCAATCTTTATGGTATAAATATTTCGGGTTGGGGAAGTAGTACCGATACTAAATCGTCCCACAATGGATTTTCGAGATTGGTCAGGATAATATGATTTTAATTTTTATTTCTAAAATGTGCAGCTTCTGTATTTGGTCAACACCAGAGATTAGAGCCATTGAGTCTTGAAAAGAAGTTAATGTGGAATAGAGAAATGAACTGTCTTCTATCGGTATGCGATTACATCGTAGAATTTACTCCCACGCTGCAGCATTTTAAAGATGGAACTACTTTAGAGGTGAAAATGTTTCAACTTCTTTGGGTGAAACTATCGGTTCATTGTTCGACCACATTCCACATGGTTTTTAACAGGTTATACATTTCTAAAATCACAGGTGATGACTAGCAGCCCAAGATCAGATATTCATCTCAATCTCCCAGCCTTGAAAAAACTTGATGGGATGCTCCAGGTGAGCGTAAAAAACCAGAATCTATTTGTCGCAAATGGTTATGGTTGTAACTTGTAACAATGGAACAATTTTTTGGGTAACAGAATATGTTGGAAAGCTTTACAAAGACTGAGTTTTGGTACGCCGAAAAGGGCAGCATGTCGGGGAACTCTACTGATTTTGGATCGTTCAGAAGACCGGTTCAGCAACAGGCTCAGAGGAAGGAGGAAAAATGGTGGCTTCCTGTTCCTTGCGTCCCCCCAGGGGGTCTCTCTGAGAAATACACGAAGAATCTGTGCCAGAAACGCGACTGCGCCAACCAAATTCACAAGGCCGCAATGGCCATTAACAGTGGCATTCTTGCTGAAATGCAAGTACCGGAGTCATACATTGCGTCCCTTCCTAAGGTAGCTGTTATAGTTCTGTTCCACGAAATCTACTAGCATCGCCTTTTCACTTACCCTTTACATATTCACCTCGTTTCTTCCTAAACTTAGAGTGGGAAAGCCAGTTTGGGAGATGCAATCTACAGATACATGTGCAATGTTAAAGCATGCATGGCTCATTCGAAATCATCATGGGACATGGTTAAAGATCTCATGTCTGACGTTGATAGGAGTGACAAGAACCATGTCTTGGCAGAAAGAGCAGAGACCTTGCTATTGTGTTTGAAACAAAGATATCCCGGACTCTCACAAACTTCATTAGATACAAGCAAAATCCAATATAACAAGGTGAATTTAAGGGAATAAATTTATCCAAAAGAATTTATTGTATGGATTTGTCTCTTTCTTAAGGAAAAAACCATCAACTTTGATTACCTTGTGGACTTGTGCTTTCAGGATGTGGGACAGGCTGTGTTGGAGAGCTACTCAAGAGTGTTGGAGGGTTTAGCTTTCAACATCGTTTCTTGGATCGAGGATGTACTTTTTGTACATGAAACCGTGAAAGACAGAGATTAGGAGCTCATTCTAGCTAGTTATGATTCACAGTGTTTTTCAGGATTTTATGTTGCAGAATACATGGGCGGTCAAATTCTCCGTATGTATATCAGTGTATTTCAGGATTAATAGTCATACGTCATGTTCATGGATTTTCTATATCGACGCTATATTTAATATGCCTGAAAATGCTTTCTACAAACTCTAATACTCCACTACTTTGTGCATTTTTGTAAACTATATTTTACTGCATATCAAATTTTGAACGATGGAGTGCTCTAATCATAATTCTAAACGAGTAACAAACTGAATAGTATAGATTAAAATTTTAAATTAATGGACGCAGACATTTGTTACATATGTGATAACAACTTTACAAATCTCCATAAAAAATGATATATTATATAATAATATTTAGGATGATTTTTAGATATATATGAACTAAAAAAAAAAGATTATAACTTTATTCACTTATAAAATTTCAGGAATAAGATTAAGTCCTTCCCCAAAAAGGTGCTTTATTATTGGTCAAAACCAACTCACAAATATTTATATTTCTTACTAGGACAACTAGTAATTGGAAATCGGAAGTTAGCTTTGGTGGACATGGATTCAGGAATCGTTATGTTGGAGACGAGCAATGCTGAAAAGGGAAGCCGTTTAAAGCTTCTAGAGGAGGGTGATTTGATATTATTGGGTAAATATGGAAGAAATGTGTGGCAAAGCATTGATTTTCCAACTGACACTTGAATTCCCGGCATGTACTTTACGGCGCTGTAAAGGCTTACGTTTTGGAAGAGTTCTATTGACAAGCTCCAGGAAGATATTTCTTGTGCTTAAATCCTCCTAATTGTAGTGAGTTGCTTTTATTACAGCTGTTATAACAGTATTGATAATTTGTATGAATATGGTCTACGGAGAATGGAAGCGGAAATGCATTTTCCTGAGATGACAACTCCTTACACAGATAAATTTGAGTTCTGCACCCTTTCACTCCAATGGAAACTTTGGTACACTGAGGTACCATTAGAAACCGGCGTAAAATCTCCCTTAACAAGGTTCCCCTTGGAGTCGGCTTGGACCATCTGGGCCGTTGTGGCAATTTAAATGGTCCCAGCAATTGCCAAATCTGGAAATGTTTTGGTCACAGCCCGAGAATCAATGCATAATATATGGGCTGTGTGGAGGATTCTGTAATGTTAACATGTTGAGTCCTTCTCAGTGTTTAGACGGTTTTAAACCCATGGAACGGATTTCATGGGATAAGGAAGATTTTTCCGAGGGTTGTCATCTTGAAGACCATGAAAGTTGTGGTAAGAATGATGAGTTTGAAGAAGTTGGGACGGTGACCATGGAAGAATATCAGAGGTATCATTCAGTGTCACCAAGACTGAATGTGAGAATGCGTCTGGAAAATTGTTCTTTCTTTGGTTTATATCATAATACGAAGAATAATTTGCGCAAGAAATTATATGGTTCTCTATTGAACCAGCATAATCTTACTTCTGACAGCAGTATTCGGATAAAGTGTTTTTGAGAGTACAAAACACTGGAACTCGAAAAAGGAACAAGAAGAAGATGACTTGATGACTTTTGGTGGGATGCTTTGTATCCTTATTAAACGAACTATATTCTTGTTATTTGTGTGTAGGCGAATTGTAAAAGTAGGATTTCAGGTCACGAATCTGAGGGTGTCCTCCTACAAAGAGCCCCATATCATACATGATGATATAAAGCTCGGGAATTTCTTAATGGATGAAGATTTTTCCGCCAAGGTTTCTGAATTTGGGTTGTCGCAACACATTGGGCGAGAGCTTAGAAGAGTCTTGGTGTGAGTGGTGACATTGCGGATCACATGGGGGTATGTTGCGCCTGAGTGGATCTCTGGTGTGACAATTACTACAAAAGCCGATGTATATAGCTACGGGATGACGTTGTTTGAGTTGATAGGTGGGGGCTGCAACGTGAAGGGGCCACCATCAGGTGGTGGAGATGTCGAGGTAGAAATGGAGAAATGTTTCTTTCCACCATGGCCAGCACGACAAATAATTGATGGAAACATTGCAAGCGTCATTGCTGAGAGGCTTGGGGATTCTTATAAAGGTAGAGGCAGAGAGAACTGGATTGGTTGCCATTTGGTGCATTCAAGATGAAGAGTCTACGAGGCCTAAAATGGGGAATGTGGTCACAATGTTGGAAGGAATGGTGGGGCGACTGTTCCACCACCCCCAAACCTGCTTCAAGGCTTAGTTTCTACCGATTTATTTTGAGGGGTGGGGGCCGTATCTGGAACACGGTAGTGCAGGAACATGCTGGCAGTTTTTTCATGACATTTTCTCGATCTCCATGAGTCCAAGGATTCTACTTGGTCAGTATAACTTCTCTTTGTTTACTCCATGTTGAAGTCACGTTCCTAGGCATTTTCAAAGGAAACTTGCTAAGCTCATTGATCTTCTGCTTTGCATTTCCATATTTGACGTGTTCTTTTATTTTCTTCTTCTTTTTTTTGTGATCCCTGCCTCTATTCAAGTCAACCAACTATACATAAATACTGAGCTTGAACAATGTCTTGGGAATTCATACCATACCATTGGATGAAGTGTAAAATCAACAGTAACGTGTTATTTTCTGTCAATTATCGAAACAATTGCTTCAAGTCTTAAATTTTTTTCCATCCTCAATGATGTTTTACTTGAACATGACCTCATTATGTCCAACTACGCATTCTTTCTGAGGATTGTGCAACCTGCAATTCAAGAGAAAAAATGTTGTGAAGGGGCTTAAATTTAAAGCTATACGATGCTTTTGTCCATCTGAAAATGTGTATCTTTTCCTGTTGAAACACATCATAGGAATCAACATCAGAGTCTCACCTCTTCATCCCAATCTGTTTTCCACACGGTAATCAAAAGAATCAAGGTTTGCAGAAAAGTTCCAAATATCATACCCATCCAAATTCCCTGCAAGTAACCTTCATGATCAGTAAATTTTGTACGGTCAAAAATACTAACCTACTGGTAATCTTCTCTATACTTTATACACTTATTGTTTGCTTTCTGTGGATATGCCGATGCTACGGTTCAATTCACGTGCATGATTAGTCCTGACCGTAACAAAGATCTGTATATTACCTGCACTCCTAGAGTAGTATTATAACCCAGAACAAATCCTATTGGGAGTCCAACGACGTAATAACAGAACAAGTTAATGTAAGCCACAAGTCCTTGCCATCCTCCCCCTACAGCAACTCCTGCAGAAATACCATTTTTCCTATCATCTTAAAATCTTTAAATAAATATTCCAAATATTGTCTCTATCACTATGATTGCTAAAATATAACTGGTATCGAACCTGAAATCACTGGTTGAATGCTATTCAGCACCAGTGTTATTGCTAAAAGGTGCGCTAAATCGGAGACTGCTTTTTGCATTTTTTTGCTGCTGGTAAAAAGGATGGCGAAATGGTCTTTTGTTGCCATTATTATCAACATGCACAGGATACCTATGAGTACAGATTCGACAATGGTGACAATGACTGTGAGCTTGGCAGCTCGAGGACGTCCTGATCCGAGCTCATTTGACACACGAACGCTGGAGGAAATATAGGAAGAAATGAGGCAGAAAGACTCAATTGATTCAGGTGACGAGAATTAGTTTCTTTTTTCTCTCTATGTTTACCTTATTGCTGCATTAATCCCAATGAACAGCATACCTTCCCATCCATTCAGGTTCATGCTGAATGCAAGACATAAAATATGTGAGAGAATTAGATCTCCTATGAAAAACATATGAAAATGTTATGTTTTAATTTTCTAATATTCAATTTTCACCCTCCCGAATTCATTGAGTTGCCCCTCCCTGTTGGCCGTCCCCCAACCTTTATCTGAATTTGTTTTATTGCTATTTCAAATGGTAGATGGGTTCAGGAAGTACAGGCGGGCAGGCAATAGCATGATTAAAACTTGAGTGAATACGTGATATTACCAGATAGAAAGGGATCCAACAGCCAGGACAGGATCCTCTAGATGCCCAGTGAGAACTATTATACTCATAAAATACCATATCTCTAAGCAAATCATAACGGCTGAGGCTACGGAAAGCTTTGCAAATCCCCAGATATTCTTAAAAGCCAGCCATGACAATCCATTCCAACTATCTTGGCACCACCCAACTATGTACACAACCTGAGCTACAGCAATACACCATGATGATACATCATAGGCTGCCGCTGCACCAGCCAATCCCCACTCAAATACTCTAACAAACAAAAGCAACAAACTTATGTGAAAGATGAAGGCCACAAAACCAACCCATGCTAGAGTCGCCACCTTACTTTGAGCTTGCAGGAATTTCTGTGTAGGAAAGTTAATAGCAAGAGAAAACATTTGTGGGATTATTTTTATTGCAAAACTTCCTGCTATTTCGGCAATGTCATGTCTTTGCCCTAGTAGCTTTAGCACTGGTGTGGCATAGATATAAAGAGGTGAAAGGCAGAAGCAAGCGGTTGTAAGTATTATCCAGGATCTTTGCATATAAATTCCCATCATTTCTGTTTCTCCAGCTCCAAAAGCCTGCCCGCATAATGTCTCGAGTGCACTAGCCATACCAAACTGTTAAATCAAGAAGACATGATATGAAATGATTTGTGTTGATCTCTTTGAATTCAGACAGATCTGGAATCCATAGACAGGCTGAGTCGGGGACAAAGGAGGAAAGGTGGGGGACACCTGGATATAGATTGGGGGATAAAACTAGTAATACTAGAAAAATCATATATAAATTTTCAGACTCTTTCCAAGGATACAATCACGCCCACGCCCCCCTTGTCCTCTGTTGGATCTGCTGAATGATCGAAAGTTTGAAACATAATAAGCTTACCAAGAATCCGAAGGATAAGTTCGCAATTACTGATAGACAAATAGCGACTGCAGATAGCTCTATATCCCCAATGTGCCCCACAAAGATACTAGTGAAAGAATTGATGCCATAATTGCATAAAATATTGAAGGCGATAGGAGCTGCAATAGTCCAGAGCTTTATAGATTCTATGTTAACCACATTTCTTGCATCCTCGTAACTTCTTACAGGAGGATAATCGCCTCCCTCTCCATTTATTAACAAAACGGACGGCGCCTCATGGAGCAATGTCTTCATTTCTAAGTTTTTGTTATCAAGAACTGTTGGATCTTCCAGTTCCAATACAGCCATTTGACTCGTAGACAAGTCCAATGGTGACAATGCTGTTGAAGAGGCTGAGCCATTGCTTTCCAATGCTCCTCCTCCAATATTTCCTGCGGCACTCGCAATCTTTACACCTCGTGCTTCACCCACACTGTATTGAATTGATGCCGGATTGATATATTAATTTAGTTAAGAGAATGTGTTTCTTTTCCCAGAATCTTTTGTGGTGTTCATCAATCTTGTGTTGGTCTTTTATTTGGGGTTGTGTTAGCTAAGTTATATCATCTTATATGTGCTTAATAATAGGAGAGTTTTTACTAGTGGCAGTTAATTCTGTTATGTTATTAGCTATTGAGAGAGAGAGACAAGACAGAGACTTGTTCTTGACCTTAGAATATGGTTTTTACTAAATTTCGTCTCGTTTCTTGTTCTCTCTTTTGGGGTGTGGAAATTCAACGGTTCCTCAAACAAAATCTTCCTCTCGAAAACATACCATCCCCCGCACCCCCCCTATCCATCTAAAAAAGCTCATTTTGTGCAAATAAGATATGATAAAATATAGCTTTAAACATAATATTGAATGAAAATATTGTTAAAATAAATTATATTCACACTAAACTCAGTACTTAAATTTATATATTATATCAAAATCTAATGCATGTTCCTGCCAGCAGCCATCTTGGCAAGACATGCACATTACAAAGATGACATTTCCGTAAATAAAATAGCTATAAAATTAAAAAACGAAAAAGTGAAAAAAAAAGGGGTGGCCACGCCAACCTACCAACAAAGGCACTCATCTTTGATATACTAAAAAGATAAATAGATTATTAACATCAAATAAAATATTAATAAAATCCTTTTTCGTAATAAAGGGACGTGATAGTATTTTAATACAAAGTGTAGGAATTAAATGAAAATTATTTTAATGTCCAAAACACCATTACTATGTTGTCGATGTTATTATCGTTATTGGTTTCTTAATTGTTATGCATTTCCATTTAGAAATATTATCGTTGTTGTTGTTACCTTTTTTATTGTATACCTTTTTGCTTCCACCCATTATGTATTGTGTGATTCTCTCACTATTTAGTCCAAGTTTCACCGATATTCTAATAAACTACAAAAATCAAATTTTTATTAAGAATGATATTGATAATGCATGTGGCTTAAATCAGACCCTACATTGAACTTGGTGGGTCTAAACCCGATCAAAAGGGCTGTGGGCTGTATATATATATATATGAAATATATGCCGTGATACCCAAATTAACTTTTAATTAAATTGTCATCCCTATAAGGAATTCTGAAAGTTAATCTCTTTCAAAAATTATAAATTGCTAGGCTGTTACCAGTGAGAAATAACCTTTTTTGTTTTATGGTCGGACTATAACTTCAATGAATGTATTTTTTTTAAAAAAAATTGTTGTATAATTATTGTAACTGAATTTACGTCTAACACTGAGCTCATCCTAACCAACCGAAATTGGACAAGTAGGGTTTTTGGAGTGATGCGGGGGCGAATGAGTTCGGTGTTGAACCAATATTTCTTGATGCAATGGTAATGGTTCCAGGCTGGGTCAGACCTCACTAATATTAATATCACTATATTATTGAAATCATATTCTGATTCATGTTTACGAGATCTTTACTTAATTATTAAAAACAAAAGGAAACTCAGTAATAGGCAAACCCAAATATAGTTAAACACATTAAATCTCGAGTGCATTTATTTCGAAACGGAAGAAAAATATTATATTATTAGTGAGCACAGTTCAGTGATCTCATCACTTGACCTACAAACTATCCATTTCCGAAAATACCCTCAAGAACCCTCAAGCAACTCAACACCCAAGTTAGGAAACCATAGTTAACTAATAATTCCAAATTTAAAGTAATCCCACTCAACTCCGGCCGAAGTTTGTAATCCCGGAACTTCATCCTACCTCTCAATCCCCTCTTCTAGGTTTTTAGATCTAACCCTCTGAGCTCAATCTGCGATTTTTACCGTGAGGGAGCAAGTTAGTTTTATATATTTCTATCCAAAGCTATAGTTCTAATGCTTTTAAATTTTTTGAATTATGTTTAACACGATATATATTAATCTTGCGAACTCGAATAAAATATTTCCTTTATCTCGCAGGATCGAATGTCCTACCACTCTCTACGCATTCTCATTTTATTTATTACCAATGTGAGGTACGATTACTCTTTTGGTATTGAATTTTAAATGAAAATATAGATCTCAATTGTGATATGAGTTACATGTTGTTTATCCTTCTCCGGTTAACATTAGAAACACTGAAATCTTGTGAAATAAAAGGCAGGCAAAATGTTTATGCAACAAATGGCCAAGAATTGGAGAAGACAAGTTCCAGTCCCAATATGAATATCCACTTCGTAGTCCAAAAACCACTGGAAAATTCTATTTACAGTGCGTCTCTCTCATTTCCCAATGGCCCCTCAGGCCCTCAAAGAAATTCTTGATTTATTTTTTGTGTTTTTTCCACACTTACCTGTTTCTGTACGGTGTACAACTAGTGACACCAAATCGAAAACTATTCTCTCCCCTCTCTCTCTTTCTGTTCTAGAGAGAGAAAAGAGCGGGACTTGAAATTTTTCTTGTATACAGGGTCTGAAAAATATACACATCTCAGCAATAATCCATCGGCTACCTGCTCACCCTCAAAAACCCACCCGAAAATCTATGTCCCTTTTGCCTTGATTCCCTTTTTAAGGTCCAAAAATATAGCGTCATATTTTTATGTTCTTACACACACTTGCACTTCCCCTACGTGATTTGGGTTTTTAACTTGTATTTTTAGTCTCTTGAGATAGTGTGCTTTGAGTTTGGATTTCTGTGGGTAAAATGAATCTGAGCTTTGTTATGGTCTGAATGTAGAGAGACAATGGGTTGATTTTGAATGGAGTTTATAGGTCTTGGTATCGAGTAAGGCCTAAAACTATTGCTACTCCTCGAAATCTCTTTCTTTCTTCGTTTTTGAGTGTGAACATTGTAGCGAAAGGCAGTGTGAGTTTCTGTTCATTGAAATTCTTCCGATTTCTTAAAACTTTTCTCCGTATCTTTTGTTTTAGGCCGCTGCCTGGTGTCTGGTGACTGGTGATGGACACAAAGTTGACGTAGTGTGGCTTTGATTTAAGAATCCGTTCGGCTTTGTTGTTTCGCTTGTCTTGTTGAGTTTTTGTGAAGTATACAACGGATTATTGAATATAAATAAAGGACAACATTTGGCTTTCTCGGATTGTCAAATGGTGGTTGAGTCGGATTTGAAGGTGTTTTTATCAGGTATCCCAGATAAAACCAAGAAAGATGTAGAATTGGAGAAGTTCAGAAAGAATATATTGAAACTCGGTGATGAGGATCAGGGTACTGTCGAACCGAACCGAGGTTTTAAGATTTTTAATGATAGGTGTACTAATGAGATTGCAGGTAATGTGGATGTTAATGAAAAGGATAGTAATATTAAAGATGGCAACGGCAAAAATGATCAGGTGTCAGATGAGGACCCCGTGACAAGGAAGAGGAAGCGTGAGTGCTACTTAGGCATACTGAATTGGCTCGCAAACATTGCTAAAAATCCTTGCAACCCCGCAATTGGATCTATGCCAGAGATCCAGAAGTGGAAGAACTATGGGAGTGAGCAGATGTGGAAGAAGGTCCTCTTGGTTCGTGAGGAAATGCTTGTGAAAAGAAATAACAATGAAACTTCTCAACACGCGATTTGGCAGGTGTAAATCACATATTTCTCATCTGTGTTTGAGTTCTAAAAATGATACCATCTTCAGTCACTACTATGTTTCATCGTTTTGCTATTGGATTAGATTTATTGGCTCACCATATCATGTTGCACATGGCTCTTATTATAGCATTGTGGAGTATTTAATTGGTCAAGGAAAATGTTCTAGGGTCAGGTGATAGTAGTAGTGGTAGTGATTTATTGGCTCACCATATCATGTTGAAGTAGCAATTCCCATGAGTAGAAGAAACGATATTTGTATTTAGCTATGAGGTTGCATTTGGATCGATGGATTCAAATCTACATATTCAATCCATGATAATAAATTCACTGATCAATTTGACAATGGATTTTAAATCCTCTTCAAGTTAGTTTTTTCCAATCATTTTCAAATGCTTTCTTAAATCAAAAAATCATTAAAAAGTTGTATTTTGATCGAGAGATTTGTTCGATATTTCAAATATTTTTTTGATTGTCTGGATGAGTTTATATTGTTGGATTTCAAATTCATCATTTATTAATTTAGTTTAATGTGATGGTAATTGATACGAGTGTAAGTCTATTCTTCAAATGATTCCCCCAGTTCAATTTCTTCCATACTAATGTAGCCCTAGCAGCAGAATAGAAGGTCACCAATCCCACCTAAATTATGTCTTTCGAATTAATGTTCCACTTTACCTCTCTTACTTGGTTAATGTTAGTTTGATATTATCTAGTTATTGAGTATTCAGACATCCTTGAATGAATCATTTTCTTTTTTGGCAGAAGAAGCAAAAGATGCACCCAAGCATGTATGAAGATCACTCTGTTTCTGAAAGTTTAAGATTCAGCCTGAGGCTTCTTGTCGCTAAAGATTCTTCTAGCAAAAGAAGAGGACTGTTGTGTTCAGAATCATCATCCTCAGGTAGTCAAGGTGACAAGCGTTCTGATAAGAACACTGATTCAACAGCAGATTCAATCGGATTTGTTGGCAACTATGCTCGCGAGAAACATGTTCCTATAGGCCCAAATTTTCAAGTAGACATTCCAAAGTATACCGAGGCTGCTTATGATAGTGATTCTAAATGGTTGGGGACCCGGATTTGGCCACTTTACAAAGTAGAACATAAAACAAGCTTGATTGAAAGGGATCCAATAGGAAAAGGAAGACAAGAATCATGTGGATGCCAGTTCCCCGGTTCTGTTGAATGTGTCAGGTTTCATGTTGGGGAGAAAAGGAAGAAGGTAAAACTTGAGTTGGGTTTGGCTTTTTACGAGTGGAGATTCAATTCCATGGGCGAGGAAGATGCAAATTCATGGACTAAACAAGATGAGAACAAGTTTCAGTTTATAGTGAACTCAAACCGGTTGTCATCTGAAAAATACTTCTGGGATGAACTTTTCATGTGTTTTCCAAATAAAGGGAGGGAAGCACTAGTCAGCTACTACTTCAATGTCTTTGTTTTACAGCGTAGAGGTCAACAGAATAGGAACATCACGAGCTACATCCATAGCGATGACGAAGAATCTGAATTTGGGCCAAGATGCAACAGGTTTGGTCAAATGGCTGCTCAATCTCCAGGGTCCATTTTCCTTTCACCAAAGAAAATGAATGCTACTCGCGATAGGTGTTGCTGTTAAGTTGTAAATTGCTGCCAGATTTTGAGGATAGCCCGAAAGATATCGGTGTTGGCTCTTCCTGGCATTGTTTATAAGCTTGTGGTGGAAGAGAACTTATATGGGTTCTTTGTCATTGCATTTACCTTTTTTGTGACGTATTTTATCCATGATGATCTGATCCCTGGTTTCAGGCTTTCAGCAATCAAAATTGGATTCAGATCTGTATCTTTAATTCTTTGTGCTCCATTTGGGTTGTTCCAGCCTTACTTTGGGTCATGGCCTATGATATCTATTGGTTTGGCTCATATCCTTTAATACTCGGTCCAAACTTCAAACCCTATTCATCGCATTATTTATTTCTTCCATGAGTGTAGAATAATATTGATTGTATACTTTTTACTTAACTTATTCTAATGTTATTTTTTCTGATTGTTAAAAGTAAATATAGATATATTCAAAAAATCATTTATATTTAATTGAAAAATAAATAAATAAACTCTAATGCCACAAAATAATATTCATTAAAAATTTTCAAATTCCAAATAATGATATTCGTATACAATAATATTAGAAATAGGATATAAAAAATTCATTGACTTAATGAAAAATTATAAAATTTCAATCTATGAGATAGATTCAAGTTCCACCAAGATTTTAAAATAAAATTAAAAACACTTCAATAGAAAATCAACAATAATGGTTTAGGTTTCTGCCCAATTATACAAACATTGTGGAAGGATTTTATTCTGAATAAATAAAACACATGTAAATTATATTGATAGGTTGGTGCAATTTCTATAACATGACGCATGCGTGAGTTTTCAAGTGCGCACGTTAAGCGCAGTGGCGCAGGATCACGGCCACCCCTTTAATTGCTGCACTTGGGACGGCGTTTCCCACAAAATGATTTACCGAAGCATTTCCACAAGTCTCCTCCTCGGCTTCTTCATCCTTATCGCCTACCAGAGAGGCGGAATTGACAGGTTTGCAGAGGCATCAAAGCGGAGAATCCAAATAGATGACGATTTAGACGACGTCGTTGACGATGAGGAGGATGAGGCTTGGCGTGAGTGGGGGAAGAAGAAGCAACCCGAATTCGACCCGCCACCTACGGATTTCACTGGGATGGGTCTTCAAGAAATGCAGGAAGAATTGATGAAGCGCCAGCTCGGGCCCGTTTTCGGGTTTGTCAAACTCGTGCCCGGAACTCGCCGGACTCCGGTAGTCAACTGGTTCATTTGTTTCTTTGGGTGGTGATCGTACTCAGTTGCTTTTTTTTTTTTTTTTTTAGCGCTCTTGTTGGATATTGGATATTGGGTCAGTTTATACAAATCGCACTAGTTCTATTTGAATCAAAAATTATTTGATCAATCGAGGGTTTGGAAAGTAAGGATTCTAGTGAAGCTCAAGAACGCAATGGGATTTTGGTGTGTTTACCAGATAAATTTGGGGAATGTAGAGATAACGTTTATCTTGCTCTGAGTAGAAATCCGCATTATCAACATTTTACAATTCAAGGATATTGTATCACATGAAAATTGAAATGTGGTTTATGAAGTTGCTTAGATTTATGGGCTGTGCTTTGAAACGTAGGCAGATTCAGGTGCTTGAGTTATATCTAATAGTATTAGTGGTTCATTACAATGATCTTGGCTTTATTCGACGGACATTTGTGCAGGATATAGTATCTGACATCGCCATGAAATGGACAAATGTTGCAAGAACAGGTGCAATTGAGATAACATTCACGGGTGTAGATTTGAGTACAATCATGTTCACCATGCAGAAAGGCCAAGATTCGCTGGAGGTTTGTTTTGATTTCTTGTTAATTATTGTCATTTATAAACAAATAGTCTGTTGATTAGTATAAATGCGTCATGGTGTTGAGGAAGTGTTTGATTTATCACCAGTTTTGTGTGGATTGTGGCATAAAACTCAACTCAAACTTGTGATAAGGGGCATCCATCTACCACGCGTTCATGTTGAAGTCGTGTTGGATAGATAGATACATGGCAATGTCCTAGCTCTTAGCATATCATTTAAATGTCCAAGACAGAATAGACCCTTGTCGATATTGTGAATGATGCGGTACAGCAGTTGGATGAAAGGACTCGAAAGCTTAGAATTTCAAATCAATGTTCTAGATTTATTGCACCTGTTTGAATATATTTGAGTTATGATAACCGTTCCATAATTTATACTAATTTGGGCTTCTGATGCATTGAGATTTAATGAAAATCTATATCGTAAAAGCTATTTCCTAGCATGCTAAACATGATATCCAAATGCAACCGAAAGTATCAAGTTGACTGCCATTACTTGTCCTGAAGTTGGATGACGTGAGATATCATGCTATAGGATCTTGGTCACACTTTTTCACAAGCCACATGGCTACGCAATATGGTATCTGATTGTCTCACAGTACTTTCTTCTATGATAGAAACAAAAAAGAAGCGAAACTGAGATCTCACATTCATCCATGTTATACGACACATCTTACTCACTGTTCTATCAACCAAATTTCCATTTTGTTGCAGTTAAAGGAATTCATACTGAGTCAATCGGATGCATATGAGATAAAGATAGGGGATCAACTATTCAGAAGACCAGGAGATCCTACCTTTGAAGAGGTTTTTGAGAAGATCCAGGCTGAGAAGGATGAAATATTGCACCACGAACTTTAGCTATGTGGGGTTGATACGAGCTGCAATTTTCACTTTCATGTAAGTTGCTTGCTTGTTACAAATCAAGTCTATGAGGAGCTTTGTGACCATCCTGCTACCAAATTCCTGCGGATATCTAGTGAAAGTATGGCAAAAAAAAAATTTCAAGTGATTTTGCATCTGACGATATATAGAAGTGTGTAATCACCAACTATACCAGTACACAACCTTCGTACAAAAAAGTTGGAATACAATGGTGGTTGCAAAAGTGATATATTCAGATACACATTGAAAACATCATTTAAGTTTCTCGTTGAAGTCAGACAACCGAAGAAGATGAATTCTGGGGATGCCTTGAGCTTCCTCTCTTTCTTTCTGAGTGTTGTAACCCCAATCCCCTGCACCATAAAATTTGACTTAAAATTCGAAAAATTCATGAGATCAATAGAATATTATACAACAGACAAATTAAAGGAATTACCCAGATACAGGTTCCAGTTTTTCAACTCAGGCTCCTTGATGACATTCTTTAAAGCCGCAATACGGTCCTCGACGAAGCTAAACAGAGAATACTAAATATTGAAGGGAACTACAGAAAAAAAAAAATTAACGAGTCCAGGAACTTACTGCAGGGCTAGACCTTGATGTTCTGGCATATTCTGAAGCTTCTTCAGCACTTCTACCTTAGGACTGGCAGATTTCAGAAGAAACATTTAACTTTAAGAAAGACCACACCAACGACTGAACTTTTGAAGCTTTTGTTTTCTTTCCATAACCATTTTAGATTACCAGAAACATTCTCACCCTGTTCCTAGACCATAAACTCTTTCAAGTGGGATAGTGACTCCAGCAAGCTCTCGAAGCAATGCATCAGCAAAACGGCTCTGCAAACAAAATGCAATAACAGGTTGATAACAGCCAAAAAAGCTAAATCATACAAAGCAACGCAGTCAGATAAACAAAACCTTCATAAAAACTGCAATTTGCTAAAATTAGTACGATAGTATCTAATGTTCGTGATGTGAATATTAGAAAATAAAAGGTGGGTGGATTTTACCGTAAACACACCTGTTTTGTGGTCACGATATAGAGCTTCGAGCTTGCAAACTTTAGGGCGTCTGGGACGCCAGGATAAAATCTACAGGTAAGCATACTGATCATTATTCATAAGGCGGCACATTTAGCTAAATATTACGGTCAGTCTCAGTAAAAATACACCAACAAGCAATAAATCATAACTTTTAGAAGTCCAAAAGAATAAAAAAGCCTAATACCTATTCGCTCCTATCCAACCTGTCAAGTCATTGTCAATCCATTCATCCCTAACCTTTCCAAAAAGATCGATTAAGGGGTCCCTTTTCTCATCCCATTCAGCCATAATCACTGGTTTTATTTGGAACCAGTTTTCCAATATTCCCTCAATCGTGAGCCCCTCTGCAACCTTCCAAAGAGACCATGAGTAAAGTTGAACATTAGCAAAGAGAGCACACGACCGGTAAGCTCGAGAAATCAAAATGGATTGGCGCTTCAGCCAACTGGAAAATAGAAACAGTTTTGCTGTAGATACCCACCGAGGACTTTCTTACAGAAGGAATTTTCATCTCCACCAACAACCTCACAAGTAATAGATTTTCATATCCTGTTTCTACAACAGGGCGGACCTGAAACCAGCAATGACCTCGTCATCTACATAGCTACATAAAAATGAATACCATCGAACTCAAGATCACTTCAGAGAGTTTTTTAATATCTGTGTAGCAAATCCGTTCATAATTACGGGTGACAGACCTATAACCATTAGGCTAATAATTTTCTTCTACAAAGTTCATAAAATGAAATTTCATTTATCTGGTTGCGAATACGAAATCACTGACGGGTGTGAAACAATTCTGTGATAACAACGGATTCCTCAATCAATTTAGGTTTATTGATTTCTAAAGTAAAAGCGGAACCAATTGTGTGGGGTGCTGCTTATCTGGAGGGGCAGGGGCAATCCCAGCATAGGCAAGAAAGGCTAAAACAGATTATTTGAAATGTAAATGCAAATTTATTTTAAAAAATCCAAGTTTCCTTCCACAAAATATAACGTCCACCGCCTTCCTGTTCATAATTCCTTCCCAGGTTTCCTGCGTTGTGTCGTGGATGAAGACGTAAAATAAATCAATGAAGGAACATTACTATATACATCTGATCAACAATCCAACCCTCCAACGATGAATCCACAGCCTCGAACAAACTTGGCCATCTCACTTTAGCTGCCTGCAATATTGCACGCAAATCGGACAGGAAAAAAGTGAGTTGATGATTGAACAGAAGCCAGTGTAAGTCATAACAATCAACGATTCCTGATGAGATTATAAGCAAAACCCAATAACAATTAAACGTGTTAGAAACATAAATCCAAGATTATGATTCATCGTCCAGCGTCAAATTACCTGGGAAAAAGCTACAAAATGTACACAAACCTTGACAGCAGAAAGAGAGCTCTCCCCGCAGCTGTCACAAAGAACCCCATCAAAATCCAAAGCGTAGAGATCCCCCATTTGTTGTTTGGGGGAAGTCAACTTAGAGAGCGGATAATCTTCCGCTTCGTTACTCGCCACACCAATATTACTGTCCGGAGTTACCAGAACAGAAGATGTGCCTTGCCAGGTTGATATGCAAGTGTATCAGCGAAATACTTGGGCCAGTGAGCCCAAACTGGCAAACCTGTCCAACAAGCTCATTATTGAGTATTGACTATACTATAATTTTAATTTCATATGCTCAGTTTTAAAAATGTTCTTGTTTTTCATAAGCTTTTTTTATTTTAGAGGGGAAGCTGGCACAACTTAAATTCCCCTATTACACACTGTGCTATACTCTTATGAGTTAGGAAAGCACAAAGAGACTGGTCCACTTTATGAAATTTCCAATCCAATCCCTTTTGTTTGATGTTAATTTGGATCAAATGCGTGTTGGGCACAGATGTTTAGCTTTTATACGTTTAAATAAGTTCAAGATGTGTATATTTTTGCTTGAACATTTCATTTAAAATGGGAAAAATTGTAAACAGCAAACGATAATATAAAGAAATTGAAATATTTTTTTGAAAATATTCGAAAACTCTCACAAATTTTTAACTAAAAGTAGTAACTTTATTATTTGAGTAAGTTGTAGCTTCTTAAATTACAATTTACTACCGACTGATATTTTTGGAAAAGTGCACTATCCATACGGATAATAGATTAATTAACGGTCGGCCTATTAAATAATATTCGAGATTAATTAACAATCGAGCGAGTAAATAATGTTCGAGAACCCTCGAGACAGACGAATTGATAATACTCGGGGTGATGTGGGAATAACTTATCCGACTTTACGAATTCGATTATCATGTGAAGTATATTTCTCGCTGAAATATTACGACATATGTTTTTGGAATTAATCTATTATATAAATACTATCACACGGATCTCTACCTATCAATACGTAAATAATATCACAGGGGTTTCTACCTACTAATACGTACCATTCGATTTAAAAACCTACGTCGACCTATATCCAATTGCTACCCTAAAGAAACAAATTAATGTTCGAGAATTTGAAAGGCGGGAAAACGGCACGCATAAAGCCCTAACAACTAAATGCCCCGCCACAGGTCACCACGGCGTCCCCCAACTCAGGTTATCAGATACCGTCGCCTTTCTCCGCCTGTTCACATATAAGATGAAACTGAACTGTCTCGCACAATTTCCCGCTCTTCAACAAGGTACTTTGTAGGTTACGGTGTATATAATTTTATTTTTAGATTTTTTAAAGGTTTTTTTTCGCAAGTTTGATCAATTACTTATATTCCTTCGTCCACATTAGCGAGCATTTCGTGATTGTGCTTATTAGAAATGAGTGAAGTGGAAAGTCCCCAAATCAACCGAAGAACCACAAGGTCGTCTTCTTCTTCTTCAACTCCGAACGCAAAATCTACCATAGAGGCTTCGAAAAAGGTTGATATCACACAGACCTTGTCTGTAAATGACCTCCTGTACGGTTATCCATCAATAACGTTTGGCGAGTTAATTGATTCATTTCCTGGAAGACGGTCGCAGATCAATGAATTGGTTAACCATTTGGGACCTTTGAATTCCCCGATGATCCCATTATTTGTATATGGAGGTCCTTCAACGGGAAAGACAAATATCATACTTCAGATATTTAGATTCTTGAATCGTCCATTTGTATATGCTAGCTGCGTCAGCTGTTATAGTCCTAGACTACTGTTTGAATCCATCTTGAACCAGGTTTTTCTTCATAGGAAGCATGTTGGCAATGGTTATTCGAGCGTGAAGCGATGTGAGAAACCGTCTGATTTTGTTCATCTGTTGCGTGAAGGTTTGGCTACTCTTATTGAGAGTCTTAAAGGACAAATGAGGAAGTCTAGCCATAAAAAGTCATCTTCACGGGTTAATGGGAATATGATTTACTTGATATTTGACAATTTAGAGCTTGTTAGGGAGTGGGAAAAGAGTTCAAGTACGTTATCCTTGCTATTTAATTTGTACGATATCCTGAAAATGGCGGAGGTGGGTGTAATTTTTGTCAGTAATGCCTCCCCTGATATGTATCAATCAGACACTGGTTATGCTGAGCCTTTTCCTGTTTATATTCCTGGATTCACAGAAGATGATTTACGCCAGATTTTCATGAGAAACCAAGCAAATCCCAAGTTATATTCCTCATTTCTGGAGTACGTGTTGCATTTCAGTGTTTCTCTGTGTGTGTTTATATTTTTTGATTTGATAAATAGTAACTGTATTTTTTCTCTGGTTCCTGTTAAAACAGTATGGTATTGAAGCCTTTCTGTAGAATTACCAGACAAGTTGATGAATTAGCCACCGTCTTTTCACCTTTATTTAAGAAATACTGTGAACCTCTCGATGATTTGGGAGCTGTGCCGAATGAAGTTACGAAGAGAAAATTATTTAGTCATCTTCAACCATGTATCTCACTATATTTGAATGAGGCTTCTAGCATTACTTCTCAACCTTTGGTGATGACCTCAGTCAACAAGGAGAGGACTTGGAGGAAGGGCATTACGAAGAAGTTTGGTGATGAATCTTTAGATGAGATCGACTTCCACATGTCTACTTCTGCCAAATATCTTCTTATTTCTGCATTTCTTGCATCCAGAAATCCAGCAACACTTGATGCTGCACTTTTTGATTCAACTGGGGGACCTGACAACCGGAAAAGGAAGAGAAAGTAAACCATTTATTAAGCTGATATGAGATATTTAACACAGGCATTATCTTCTATGAAAAATGTATTTGGTATTCATTTGAAGTTTAAATGCCGTTGCCTTCCATGTTCTTTATCCTTAACTGAAATAAACATTACTTATCTGGCAAGTGATGGAGTACATTTTTGTTGTCTATAAATTTTAAACTGAAGTTATACCATGTTCTGTTGTTTGATCATATTGACACAGTTATAGGTTTATATTTCTTATCAGGAATTGCTGTTAGAAGGATGTGGAGTGAAGTATAATCAAATCTGTATAAACTTTGAAAATCCTCAGAATATTTTTTTCCCTTGATCAAAGAGGAAGTATTAGAAATTGCAATTTCTTGCAGAAACAATCTCAACTGCCTTATCTCCTACGAAATAAGATTGCATAAGCTCTAGGTTTTTTATCCTCCATTTTTTGTGCTCTATGCAGGAGCTCTGAAAAATTAATGGAGCAGAAGGAAAGTAAAGAACAAGAGCTACTCAATAAAGGACCTGGAACTTTCCCCCTTGAAAGGTTGTTGGCCATCTTTCAGTGTATAACATATGTTCTGGAGTATTCATCCGATTATGAACTGCAAAGTGGTGACTTAGGAGGTGAATATTGTGGTAGCAGTTTCATGTCCGACATTGTTTTGCAACTATCTAGTTTATGTAGCGCCAATTTTATTACGAAAGGAGGAAGCTGTCCCTTAGAAGGTTCAATTCGCTATCGATCTACAATCTCTGAAGATTTTGCTTCAAAGGTAGTACTTTGAATCCTGCTTGAGAGACCTACATTTTTTCACTCGTGAGAAAACTGGTACTATGGTTTTATTATGTCCTTGACAGGTAGCAAGGAGTCTGAAGTTTCCATTATCAAAATACTTGTATAGAAGATAAACTTCCAAATGGCCCAGTTTCCTTGTATTCTGAAAGCAGGCTCTTTGTGAATATAAGACGGAGAAAGATGGCCCTTCATATATCATAGATCTATTGACTATTTGATTACATGTAGAAAATATGAAATTCAGTATTCTCACAAGTGGTCAATGTTCAGACGACTATTGAGATGATTCCGTCGTTTCTGTTCAGTTTGTCGGTCACTCAACCAAGGGTGAGGCTATGGAGCAAAGAATTTCTTTGGAGATAGTGATGCTTGCATAAGCATCATTGTATCACAAACTATTCTGATTATACAAGTTGTTGATTTGTTATCTTTGGAGCTGCCGCTGACCGCCTTCTTTATCAAACAATTCCTCTGCGGCTGAAGCAGTTAGTTTTTGTTTGCCTACTCAATATGCAGGGAAAGAAGTGTCTTCCCTGATCAATTGTAGCCAAGTGCGTATATGAGTGGAAATGTGTTGGAGTATGAGACGTTTAATTAGAACTTGTTTTTCTATTATTGTGAGTTTATGTGAATACAATAGTTCCAAGAGTAGATTGACTACATATTATTATTAGACCCGGCCACGGGCCGGTTCCGGGTCGGAAACTAGTTCCAAGAGTAGATTGACTACATATTATTATCCTTTTAATTTTACAATACAAGATTTTACACGTTTGGTACGGCTTTGATCTTGTTAGCATGTCGATCCCTTGTAATTTTCTCTCCACTTCTTTTATGTGCCTGAAAGGCGAAAATATTGAAATCAACGTTATAAGTAAAACTTGTGACAACTATATGGGTCTCCAAAGTTTGCTTACTTAACTATATATAGCTTTAAGACATGTATTACGATACACATACTAAAAATTTTGTATAACTGAGTTTATATTTAACTTTAAGAACGTCAGTTGCTTACACATATTTTCAATAAACCAGTATATGTTGTGTTTACTAAAATTCATAATTATGATAGATAAAAAGATGGTAAGAATTTTCTTCATCGAGACATGATGATGATATGTAAAGATGATAGATTATTACAAAGATGGTTCTATGTTTTGATTTAATGAGTTTGTAGTCATTTTCGTATCCAAAACTAATACTAATAGAAAACAAGATACTCAGATTGATACTAAAAATTCTCAAATAATTAATAAAAAATCTTTTTTATCTTATTATTCCATAACTAAATTCTCCAAACTCCCGAAAAGTCTTTTTTGATGGATGGGGATGGCAATGAATGAAAAAATATTAAAACATTGCATATCAAATATGTAACTTTGGTTCTTACTAACATTTCTGTTACTTTTAAAACAAAACCGTGATTTATACCAAGAAAATAATAAAAAAGATCAATGAAAAGCAAAAAAGAATTTTTTTTTTATATCATCGTCTAAAAATCATTGAATGGAATACATAGGACGAGGATATCTTCGTTCTATTTTTCACAACAAAAAAAATTGAAAAAAATTATGAAGATCATACATGAAAAACGATAAAATGCATAGGCAATACAAAAGTAACACGAAGCGGACATGAAAAACAGTAAAATGCATAGGCAATACAATAGTAACACAGAAGCGAACTAGAAAACTTTTGACACAAACATATTTTCTTTTATAATTATAATTATAAGTAGAGGATTTAGTCATTCGATGTGCTGGGCTGCTGGCAGGCCTTATTGCAGATGGGCCAAATATGAAAGTGTCCAGGAAATATCACCCATTTCCTCGTCTCAGAACAAAGATCACTATTCACTACATCAGCGTGACTGCTTTAGTTCCTTGTCGTCGTAGAAACGACGCCGTCTCCTTTTGGTCGCAGCTCCGTGCCGTGTCTTTGAACTTCAGCTACTGTGAGTCCAGGGTATACTATTCCTTTCCTGGACATATTTATGTTTTTATTCCTTTTACTGAAATTTCAGGAGAAGCATTTTTCTTGTGTTGCACAGCAAAGTGAAATTTGCTTTTCTTCTTCGTTGGTAAAATTGGAAATATGATCAATTATTTTTCTTTAGGTTTTATTGTCTTTGCATTATGTATTCGATATTATTTTTTTATTCATTTTGATTTTTGTTTTACAGGGTTGAAGAATATGTTGGTTTCCAGGTTTTATAGGCTAGGATCCCTTGCAATCCAGAGACTGGTAAAAGGTTTGCGGTCACTCCTTTCATTAAATGTGAAAATTTTTAACAAACTTATTTCAGTTAATACATATTTACTGGGAATTCAGTCATATTTCACTTATGCATATCTATCTCATTTGGTGGGAATTGTAAAATCTTTTTATTCGATCACTTAAAAAGTGACATTAAAGTTTGTGACATGCTCTTTCTTTAAGTTTTTCCCCTCAAAGTCTAATATTTGCCGTTTGCATAATTCTCTCCTTTTTTTCCCTTGGATTCTTTGGCGAACATTGAATGTAAATAGGAAGTCAGCATGCAGTCGAAGGTATTTGCTTTCTAGCTTAGGAAGAGTGATTGTATACATGCTAGTGTGTCTGACATGATTGCTTAATATTGGGCACAGCTCAAGATTGACTACAAGCAGGTACAAGCTTATTGGAGAAGTGTATTAACAGATTTTCCTATGGCATAGCATTTTAAATATCCCAATTGGTTTGTTATTTGAGAAGTATTTGCTTAATCTATATTCTAGATGAAAGGAGAGTTGAAATCTGTTTGTTTAAAAGCTACTCTGTGACCTTCTTTCTGGTTAGACTTAAATTCCTCTACATCCATTTCCTGTACCTGAACACTCTGAAAACGCATTTCTTCGCTTTATCCTGGTTGATTGAATTTAACTCAACTATATTTTCTTCATAAGAATTGACAAATATATCTGATAACACACTGAAATGCTTTTCAAATAGAAAAGATGCAGAGAGACAAAAGAAACAGAGCAAGAAAACATTTGCTGAACAACCACTACAATCACAGACAATATTATTGAGTATTTGTAGAGAAGGTTACAACTGAATTACAGAAAATTAAGGAGTAGTGGCTGATAGAACATGCCAACAGACTTCTAACAAAATTGACCTATTCAACAACAAAATACTACATTATATTTTTAACTCAACCAGTTTTTAAGGAGCTACGCTTGAATTTATCCTCACTTTAGGACTCAAACAATCTAAGTGAGAGTAGAATTTGAACTGATAGTAAATGGGTTTATACTTTTCAGGTTTAATCTCGAAGCGACCTTTATCTGTAAAGGGGTAGAGATATTTTACAAGTATAAATGACAAGGCCATCTTTATTCACAGAGTGACCATCAACTTTTTTTTAATATTTACATATTTTAGTTCCAAATTTGATTTATTTGTTCTTCACGAATACTTATAGTACATATATGAGAGATGCTTCGTCATAAAAATGATTCAATATTCTTAGTACCAACATCCATTTTAGAAAGTGTATTTTTTGACGAGCAGATTTAGGTTGAAACGTGTTACGCTCCTATACCATGATCTTGATCTTGCATGTCTCATCCTTCCTGAGCATTTGTTTCTATTATGACTGGGTTGCACATTTGTTCCTATTATGACTGGGTAACTTGAACTATAATTCCTTGCACTTCATACTTCAGAAATGGAGCCAACGCCTAGCGAACAAATGCAAGGGCAAGGAAGAAAAAGTGACAAAAGCCGGAGATGTTGGTCGATGAAAGAAGAGGAAGTTTTGATTTCGGCACTAAAAGATATTGTTGCCAATGGGTGGAAAAGTGAAAATGGTTTCAGAACAGGCTACTTGATTGTACTGGAACGTGTGATGGTCAAGGCATTCCCTGGCACTGACCTCAGAGCCCAGCCTCACATAAATTCCAAGCTGCATGTTTGGAAGAAATATCATGCATCACTGACATGCATGCTTGTACTAAGAGGTTTTAGTTGGAATGCGAAAGATAAAATGGTTAAAGCTGAAGATGATGCGTGGGAGTCGTATTTGAAGGTATATTTGAACTCGTATCTGTACAAAATTCGGAAGTAGGAGATTGTTTTCTGATGAGATGAGGGCATGATCTTTCAAAGATGATAGTTTTGATTGCATTTACCCCTATATTCTCTCTCCATATTATTACTTTACTCAGTGGTGCACATACATGAGTAAATTGATCACTTTTTGGTTGAACTGTGATTTATTGACGTTCATACATTATTGCACTTTAGGTCGCCAATGAATCTTCCAATTGCTCCCTTCTAATAATTTGAATCATTCTCTGTGCTTTGACATTATAAAATTGAATCATTGAACCGTTTGTCAGGTCGACAGCAGTGCTCGTACAATGAGATACAAGTCTTGGCCATTTTATGAAGATTGGTGTCAAATATACGGCACTGATGTTCCTAGCGCTAGAGAAAATATTGAAGATCTTGCTGATGCTGATCAAGGAAGAAAAACAGAAACTGGTAGAGAAAATAGTGAATATCTTGCTGATGCTGATCAAGGAATAAAAACAGACACTGGTACAGATAAAGGGAACGAAATGACTGCAGAATTTGGTTATCCTGGCGCCGAGGGGATTGATGTCGAAAATGAGTTATCTGTTTGCCATTCTCAAGATAGTGGAACCAAAGAGAAGCAACCTCCAAAAAAAAGAAAAGTTTCAAGTAACAGTTCTGCAGCGTTGGTCGAGCCCCTCGCTGTTTTTTGTGAAACTGTGATTTCGAGACTTGATGAAATAGCAGAAATAAGAGGGCACGAGCGTGATGTTTCAGATGCTAGGAAAGAAGTATTTGGTGCTCTCTCTAAGATTCCAGGACTCAGTACCCGGGACATGATTATAGCTGCAAGGATTCTAGTCAACCGAACTCCAGACATGGAACTTTTCTTCAGCCTTCCAGATAACGCTAGAGCCGTTATGGTTAACCTGCTATTGGCCGATCAACATTAACATAAGTTGTATTGCTTTTGGATTCGTGACCTGTTATTGTGACTTCGAAAATATAGATAAGCTCTAGAATTAGATAGATATATTCCTGATTCGAAGCTGGAAAATTTTAAAATTTTTAGTTCGAGTCGGGTTCTAATATGGGATCTGGTTCGACTTCAGCTCGAAAGATTCGAACAGTTTCATAAATACTCAAAAGACTCGAAATGTTTATTTATATCTATATTGTATTAATAAAATATCAAGGTTCGCAAACTTCGGAGCATTATCCTTTGCTTTCTACTCGAACTGTTATTCGTAAATTCGAATATGAAATAAATATTTTTTTTAAGTCGATTCAAAAGGATCACGAACTATATGAATTTGCTTATGATATATGCGGAGAGCAAATTTAGAAAATTTCAGAGAAACTCTGAATGGCACTCGAGATCGAAGATTGTATGATACAATGTGGAGAGCAAATTTAGAAAATTTCAGAGAAACTCTGAATGGCACTCGAGATCGAAGATTGTATGATACAATGTGGAGAGCAAATTTAGAAAATTTCAGAGAAACTCTGAATGGCACTCGAGATCGAAGATTGTATGATACAATGTGGAGAGCAAATTTAGAAAATTTCAGAGAAAAATAGGAAGGACCCATGCATAAATAATGTAAATGGCATGTGGTTAAAGCAATAAGGCGACAAAAGATTTGATTACAATCTAAACCCAATCAATTCATATCTGAACAGCGTAAACCGTGTTGCTGCACGACACCAAAAAAGCCGAGTCGCACTACCCACCATAAAACAACACCCCAGATATTATTCAGTAATCCTTTTGCTTTTCCATAAATCTAACTCAATATAATTGGACAATAAAATTTGGAAAGGGTTCAAAAAGTAAAGTTTTTACTTTTTCAATATATATATGAAAATATACACAAGCTGTAAGGACCGAATCCCAGGAAGATAAATACGAAATAAAATTAATAATTAAAAATAATAATAATAAATAAATAAAAAATACAGAAAGGATAGAGGCAAAGCAATTGCTTACGTTTTCTCTCTCCATCCTTTTCCCTGCTTCCCGACCGCCTCACTGTTTCTCTCCATCCTTTAGATTTTCACTTGCAAGCTTCAACTTTCCACATTTGGGGACTCGAAATTCAAAAATAAATATGTACCCTTTAAATTCTTTAAACCCTATTATTCAATTCCAACCCTATTATTCAATTCCTCCAATTGTCACACTATATCGTCCACCCTTTTCAATCCATTTTCTGAAATTTCCAATATTCGGTAGACTATTCCCACATCACTATTCCTTGTTTCACGTATTAGATTCTTCTTTGTTTTCTTAATCACCACTTTAATTACTACTTAAGACCCTTAAACCAAGATTAGAACCAAGATTAAAGAATTCATCTTATGTCATATACGTTCTGTACATACAAGGTTAAATCCGAGCTTATAATTTTCCGAACCATAATTCCCACGTTTTTATGGAGGCCGGCGACAGTGGAACACCACACCAGAAATTCGACGTAAGAAATAGGATTCGACCAACAATTAAATTTTCGGAACAAAACCTGTCTAGAACGATTGCTTACATCAAGAGCTGCTCCAAACTCTATTTATTTTTGAATTTCGAGTCCCCAAATGTGAAAAGTTGAAGCTTGCAAGTGAAAATCTAAAGGATGGAGAGAAACAGTGAGGCGGTCGGGAAGCAGGGAAAAGGATGGAGAGAGAAAACGTAAGCAATTGCTTTGCCTCTATCCTTTCTGTATTTTTATTTATTTATTATTATTATTTTTAATTATTAATTTTATTTCGTATTTATCTTCCTGGGATTCGGTCCTTACAATATATAACATATGAAACTATGAGTATTAAATACATTGAACATGGAGACATCGATGAAGAAAAATACCCGTTTTCCTCTATTCAATCAACCATTCTGATGCTATCTTAAATTCGTCCTCGGGTCCCGACCAGAGAGTTACACTTTGCCACTCGAGGAGATCAAAGTACTTTTTACGAAATATGGGGGCTTGTCCTGGGTGTTTATAGAGAACTGTTCGTGGGCGTCGTATGTTATCCCGACGACGACCCTTTGACACTTAAGTTGGTTGGCTTATATATGCTGAAAATGTATGATTGTTGTTTTATGAATATGTGAAAATCAAACGCTCATGGTTATTTATAGAGAAAAAGGTCTTGGTTGCGTGCACGCCATCTGGCTACTCATGATTCGGTATG
>KV003144.1:734318-764605 GCA_001598015.1 Dorcoceras hygrometricum | reverse complement strand
TATGATTAGAGCATGACTAATGATTTATCACTTCTTGTCTCTAGTTTGGTTGCTTTTTAACGGCCCGTGTGATAGCCTCTGAGCCCGACACTGTAGTGATTATTCGGATGATAATGAAACCCAACTACGACATGAGTTAAATTATCACACCAATTATTACACTCTATTATGTAACAAAATTACAATAATACCCATTTCTTTTAACCTTCACATACATAGCTTCTCCTCTGATGCAAAATGAAAATTTTAAATTTCTTATGGAAAGAAAATGTATACGATAAATTTATTTCAATCAAAACAAAATTATAAAAACTAATTTTTAATCATTAATTTTAATGAAAAATAACTCCATATTTAATTATAATGTAAAAAGAGCTCTTATCATTTATTATTCTATCATTTTTATTAGGTTGTAAATATCTAATATGTATAGGGATATTTTGGTAAAAGCCTCACCTGAACCACATTTTAATCTATCCCTTTAAAATCGAACCAAACATAAGATACAAAATCCCTGATATTAACTATCACACATATATTTTTAAATTATCATTCAAGTTATCTATCACATCATATCACTGTCCTGTCCAATCCATCGGTTTTCAAAATTATAAATTATTGATTTGTGCTATATAATTTTCTTTTTTAAAAGAGGGTATATAGTCCCATAACTATACGTTATTGTGATCATTGTAATGTGATTTGGATATATTTGAACACGGCCTCGTTAGTTTATCGTAATAAAAACATAAGAGTTGCAGACGAAATTGAAGGGACTGGAATTTTAATCGATAGTTTTAGTAAAAGGAATGGTCACCAAAATTGTTCAAACGGAAATCAGTGGTCGTCAAATCACATACAGCAAAATCAGTAACTAAACGGTCCATGAATTCATAATATCTTTAAAATAATTATGTTTAGTGATATATTAATAAAATATTTAACTTTCCATACAATCCTTATATAATATATCGTAATTAATAATGATTTAAAATTGTAAGTGCTAATGGGAAAATTAAATTTATTATGTTTCTATTGTTGTTTATTTCCTAAATTTAGTTTTATTGTTGATATTATTAAATTTTTTTGTTTATAAATGAAATTTATTTAAGTACTCAATACATTATACATTATAAACAACAACACATACGTAGGATTTATTGTTCATCGTTTTACCAAATTTATCACTAAGGATAACATCGTATCTTCGATCTTTTAAATGATATAGTATATGAAGTATCACTATTCATCATACTCCTGGAGTAATAGTTATTGTATTATGGTAGAATATGTATCATTTACTTATTTTTGTCAATATGTACACTGAATTATAGTTTTTTATATTAATTGAAGATTCTAAAAGAAAGTATTAATTTATCGATCAATTAATATCTCTCTAAATTAATAAAATTTCATAGCCCAACATTAATGATTTAATTATTTGAGTGCATGAATTCTGTTAGATCCCAAAATTTAGTTGACATTGAAATCACTAATCTAGGACTAAACTCGAGATCCCGATATTAATTGATTTGACAATTAAAACCAATCACACCAGAGAAACTTATTTATTATTGATCGATAAACTTCTTTAGTACATAAGCTACTGGAAGGAAATATAAAACTCTATATAACAAACTGAAGTTCCAATTATTTGGCCTATTTTAAGAAGATAATTTCGATTTTCTTGATTTAAAGTTAACATTAATGGGCTAACCCCTGAATAGGTGAGAGGCTCATTGGCCCATACAGATGGTAAATCGAGGGATATGCACGAGTAGGTAGGGGTCGGAGGAGAGGACCCATATAACGATCTAATTCCCAGAGCATACCTCCACAATATTTCAGTGGAAAATATGCTCCATACGAGAATCGAACCCGAGAAGTCGGGGAAGTTATTCCCACTTCACCCCAGGTCTTACCAACTCATGAAGTCGGGGAAGTTATTCTCACTTCATCCCAGGTCTTACCAACTCGTATGTGCCCCTAGGGACGATAATTTCGATTTTAACAAACAAAATTATTGAGAAATTCATTTACAATAATGAAAGAAAGAAAGAAAGAATTAATAAAAAAAAGAGGAATCCAATTCCATTTCTCTCAAATATAAAAAAGACACTTGCTGGTATTAGGAAAAGGGATTCACATTATTTTTCTGACTTATCCTACATGTCACAAGCATATGTATTTTACAAATTATCAAAAATACAAGTTAGTAACTCATATAAATTAAGATCTATTCTTAAATATCAAGGAATCCGTTTTTTTCTTAAGCCTGAGATAAAGGATTCTTTTGCAATACAAGAGATGTTTCATTCGAAATTAGGAGATAAAAAACTGTCGAGTTCTAAAATGAATCAATGGAAAGGTTGGTTGAAAGGGTATAATCAATACAATTTATCTCAGATCAGATGGTCTAGATTAATATCAGAAAAGTGGCGAAATAGGGTTTATCACTGTCGTATGACGAAAAAGGAAAATTTAAGAAAATCACATTTATATGAAAAAAGCGAATTAATTTATTCCAAAAAACAACAAAAAAAGGAAGTCTATCCATTAGTGAATAAATCGAATAAAAAAGATAATCTTCAAAAATACTATAGGTATGATCTTTTATCATATAAATTTTTTAATTATGATTATGAAAATAAAACAGAATGCTTTTTTTCTAGATCTCCATTTCAAAGACATAACAAAGAAGAAATTTCTTATAACACAGAAAAAGACACCCTTTTTGATATGCTGAGGAGTATTTTTATCAATAATTTTATAGGAAACATCGATATTCTAGCTATGGAAAAAACTGCCGATAGAAAATATTTTGATTGGAAAATTATAGATTTTTCTCTTATACAAAGAGTAGATATTGAAACCTGGATCGCTAATAATACTAATAGAAATCAAGATACTCAGATTGATACTAAAAATTCTCAAATAATTAATAAAAAAGATCTTTTTTATCTTATTATTCCAGAACTAAATTCACCAAACTCCCAAAAAGTCTTTTTTGATGGATGGGTATGGCAATGAATGAAAAAATATTAAAACAATGCATATCAAATCTGTAACTTTGGTTCTTCCTAAAATTCGTGTTACTTTGTAATGCATATAAAACAAATCCTTGGTTTATACCAAGAAAATTACTTCTATTCGATTTGAATAGAAAAAATTAATGAAAATAAAAAGATCAAATGAAAAGCAAAAAAAAAAATTTTATATCATCGTCTAAAAATCATTGAAATGAAAAATAAAAAAAATCCATATGACGATGATACCTTCGTTCTATTCTTTCGCAACAAGAAGATATTGAAAATTTATGAAAGATAAGATATGAAAAACGATAAAATGCATAGGCAATACAAAAAGTAACACGAAGCGGAAATGAAAGACGGTAAAATGCATAGGCAATACAAAAGTAACACGAAGCGGACATGAAAAACAGTAAAATGCATAGGCAATACAATAGTAACACAGAAGCGAACTAGAAAACTTTTGACACAAACATATTTTCTTTTATAATTATAATTATAAGTAGAGGATTTAGCATTTGATCGTGCTGGGCTGCTGGCAGGCCTTATTGCAGATGGGCCAAATATGAAAGTGTCCAGGAAATATCACCCATTTCCTCGTCTCAGAACAAAGATCACTATTCACTACATCAGCGTGACTGCTTTAGTTCCTTGTCGTCGTAGAAACGACGCCGTCTCCTTTTGGTCCCAGCTCCGTGCCGTGTCTCATTCGATGTGCTGGGCTGCTGGCAGGCCTATTGCAGATAGGGCCAAATATGAAACGTGTCCACGGAAATATCACCCATTTCCTCGTCTCAGAACAAAGATCACTATTCACTACATCAGCGTGACTGCTTTAGTTCCTTGTCGTCGTAGAAACGACGCCGTCTCCTTTTGGTCCCAGCTCCGTGCCGTGTCTTTGAACTTCAGCTACTGTGAGTCCAGGGTATACTATTCCTTTCCTGGACATATTTCTGTTTTTATTCCTTTTACTGAAATTTCTGGAGAAGCATTTTTCTTGTGTTGCACAGCAAAGTGAAATTTGCTTTTCTTCTTCGTTGGTAAAATTGGAAATATGATCAATTATTTTTCTTTAGGTTTTATTGTCTTTGCATTATGTATTCGATATTATATTTTTATTCATTTTGATTTTGTTTTACAGGGTTGAAGAATATGTTGGTTTCCAGGTTTTATAGGCTAGGATCCCTTGCAATCCAGAGACTGGTAAAAGGTTTGCTGTCACTCCTTTCATTAAATGTGAAAATTTTTAACAAACTTATTTCAGTTAATACATATTTACTGGGAATTCAGTCATATTTCACTTATGCATATCTATCTCATTTGGTGGGAATTGTAAAATCTTTTTATTCGATCACTTAAAAAGTGACATTAAAGTTTGTGACATGCTCTTTCTTTAAGTTTTTCCCCTCAAAGTCTAATATTTGCCGTTTGCATAATTCTCTCCTTTTTTTCCCTTGGATTCTTTGGCGAACATTGAATGTAAATAGGAAGTCAGCATGCAGTCGAAGGTATTTGCTTTCTAGCTTAGGAAGAGTGATTGTATACATGCTAGTGTGTCTGACATGATTGCTTAATATTGGGCACAGCTCAAGATTGACTACAAGCAGGTACAAGCTTATTGGAGAAGTGTATTAACAGATTTTCCTATGGCATAGCATTTTAAATATCCCAATTGGTTTGTTATTTGAGAAGTATTTGCTTAATCTATATTCTAGATGAAAGGAGAGTTGAAATCTGTTTGTTTAAAAGCTACTCTGTGACCTTCTTTCTGGTTAGACTTAAATTCCTCTACATCCATTTCCTGTACCTGAACACTCTGAAAACGCATTTCTTCGCTTTATCCTGGTTGATTGAATTCAACTCAACTATATTTTCTTCATAAGAATTGACAAATATATCTGATAACACACTGAAATGCTTTTCAAATAGAAAAGATGCAGAGAGACAAAAGAAACAGAGCACACGTTATCAGGTTATAAATTTCCAAACAAACTAATAAGTTATTTTAATTTAGTAATACTAATCAACTCAATCAAACATGATTGATTTATTATTTTATTTTAATTTTAAACTCGTTAAGTGAACCAAACATCCACTTTCTATTATTCTATTATTATTTAATTTTAAGTTTTAAAGAACTGTTGAAGTCAACCAAATCCACTCTCAGTTATTGTGTAGAGAAAATGAGACGAAACAAGTAGATTAGTTTTTAATACACTTCAATAAACAGAAATGATAAAATAAAAAACTAAGGTTTCATACATTCTATAAATAATTAAATAGCAAATAAATTATATTTAGTCATTTATAAACTTAGTGTAATTTAGTTTAATCTAAAAAATTAAAGAAGGAGACGGGATTTGAATATTTGATTCGAAATGTTGCGAATCAAAGGACTAATTAATCGCAGAAGGAGATCCGATCATCCGATTGACACATCGATGAGCTTCAGCTAAATGCCAGCGACAGGTATATTCAGCTTCTTCAACCCAAGGATTTTGTCATAAAAGTCAGTTATTTGTGGATCACCTGTTGATTTTATACAGATCCCCTTTGTTTTTCGTGGGTTTGTTTCCAGCTCCCAGTCGAAGTATAGTTGCCCTAATATTTTATTTACTTTTTTTTTGTTATTTCGTCCGTTTTTTGTTTTGTTTTTATCTGGATTGGAACATCATTTTTTGCGTGCAATTGGAAGAGTAGTCTTTATTCCTTTTGGGAAGTGTTGAAAATTGCAATTCATATGGTCTTGGTGTTGTGTGAGTACACAATTGCAATGTATGAATTATGTGATTTGGGTTCTTGGACCGATATATTTGTTGGTCCGAGCCTCTGTGGCTTACCAAGAATGATCGAAGCGGGAGAAGAATGTTTTTGCATGGACTTAAGTCAATCGATATCTTGAAGGGATCAATCAAAACAAGGTTCAGAGCCACTGTAAAATCTCTCGCATGTTTGGACATGGGAATGTTTTGGAGCAGCAGTTTGATGTCTCTTTGTGTCAATGGTCCTGTCGCTTCAATCCAGTGTTTCTTTAATGTTGTAAGATTTCGCTTAATGCGTCGTGACCGATACCTAGTCAGGTGAAAAGTAGCTAGTTTGCATGAGATAAACCAAATAGAAAAGATGCAGAGAGACAAAAGAAACAGAGTAAGAAAACATTTGCTGAACAACCACTACAATCACAGACAATATTATTGAGTATTTGTAGAGAAGGTTACAACTGAATTACAGAAAATTAAGGAGTAGTGGCTGATAGAACATGCCAACAGACTTCTAACAAAATTGACCTATTCAACAACAAAATACTACATTATATTTTTAACTTTTTCCGCTTCTCCTGTCAATCCAACACAACAATCTTTTCTGCATAGAAACTGGCAAATGGTCTGACACCGTCTCCATGGTGTCATTTACTCGTAATTTTTCTGCTAGAACTGAGAAGTTTACTTACACTTTTTGCTTCACTATACTGAAAGTGCTCTTATGAATTTGATGTTTATACCCTTTTTTTTATTGAACTGTTCTTGTTTCATTACAGCTCCAGTTTTCAGAAGGCCTTCAGTTCTGCCTGCGATGCATCATCGATATTTACGAACCAAGGTTAGTTGTCTATTGTCAAATATAAGTTTGAGCTTCTGTCCGCAGACTTCAAATGTTAATGTTTAGAATTAGCATGTCATGCGGAACTATGTTATGTAGGTAATATATAATACAAGGTAATGTGAGACTTGAGTTAAAATGGTGCATGTTGTTGAGCTAGAATATTTGAAGGTCATGACGAGGTCTGCATCAAATTGATGGAAAAAGGTGTTGAAGTTGCATGAAACCCTGTACCTTCTTCCTTCTTTATGTTTCTTTCCAGACGTATTACTGAATTAAGTGGGTGCACATAACAGGGTCTCAGGAAAAGTAGATATGCATTAGTGTAAAAATTGTGAGGCTTCTAGGGGTATAAAAGTAGTAAAAAGATTTGTGCAAAGGACTGGACATATTTTGCAATCCCATTACGCGTTTTGTTTATTCATTGTGTTCTAAGAGAAAGTAATCATATGGGATAGGGTTTGTACTATCATTCCACATGTTCATGAAGATAAGCATGTCCTTTGTGTTTTTCATTTCAACCATTTACTTCTGATGTTAGGACTTTCTATTGTCCATTTTATGTTCTTCCTGTTAAACAGTGTGGGATTGGGTATCAGAGAGATGAATTCTTTAGCACAGCAGCAGCTAAACTGAACTCTGATGAAGGAAATGAAACAGAGGAAAAGTGAGTCTTTTGAGCCACCATTCAAACTTTACCCTCCTTTTCTTTCTTTATATAGGAACCAAATAATAAAACCCTCCATGTATTCTGGGGTTAAGAGGAATAATGTTTGTGTAATGTACATATCATCTTGTGAATAATAATACTCAACAATGAAAAGATATGAAACTGTATTTGTTTGTGTTACCAGGCTTAATCTGTCTGAAACGTTGGCGAGAAGCATGTTTTGTTTCAATTGCTAATTGTATGCAACTGGTATTCTTGCTTGAAACTGCTATGAACTTCTAACAACTGAGTGTAGAATTGATGCCTCAGGGTTCAGGAAACCTGATATACCAACCAAACTTTTGACGTAAACAGTGACAGTGGAGTTCCATATATGATTTTTTTTCGTTCCTCACTTCTACTGCAGGATAAACGTAACATTTGTTGACCAGGACGGAGAAGAAACAAATATTAAGGTTCCAGTTGGAATGTCGATGCTGGAAGCTGCTCATGAGAATGATTTAGATCTTGAAGGTAAAATGGCGATTTTAGATTTTGCAGTTCTTGAACTCGTTAACCTTAGTGGGTGTTTGGTCTCAGTATTTCAATCACAATTCAAGCGCTAAGTCAATTTGATTTCTATATGTTTGTGGAATTACTTGAATGGAGAATTTGAGTCTTGTCATCTGTCACGACCGCGATTTTGGACTTAAAAATATTATGCAATTACACCTGAAAAATATCCCAGAGATAAACCCCGTATACGATTTACAAACCCTAGCACAATGCTAATCCCTAGCTTCTGCTAGTAAAATACTCTCACAAAAATAACTGAATGAATTCATTTCTTGCCTCCCTAACGTTTTATTCTTCATTCTCACATGAGCCTCTCATAAACCAGGCCACTAATCCCTTTATCAGGCCCGTAACATAGTCTCGGGATTTTATCGTGTTATTAATGTGTTTATCAATTGTTATGCTTGCTAAATCATGCAAACTTATCGCAGGTGCATGTGAAGCATCACTTGCCTGTTCCACTTGTCATGTAATTGTGATGGTATGTTACCATGCGCTACTCCCCATCCTCCATATAACTTTGAAAGGATGCCATGGGAAAATGGGCAAAAAATCACCCTTCTGTTGTTTACTAGGGTTTTTTCTTTGACAGGACATATGCCAGTACAACAAAATACCTGATCCAACAGATGAGGAAAATGACATGCTGGATCTTGCCTTTGGACTCACTGAAACGTAATTTTCTTGTGTACATGAGGAAACAAGAATTTAGTCTGTTTAGCTACTTGATATTTTTTTGCCAACATTTTTTCCACAGGTCTCGTTTGGGTTGCCAGATAATTGCCACACCGGAATTGGATGGAATTCGCCTAGCCATTCCTTCTGCCACTCGAAACTTTGCTGTTGATGGGTATAAACCAAAACCACATTAAATCATTATTGCATATAGAAGATGAGACGAGCCTCTGTTGTATATTAACGGGATGAAACAGTTTTGTAGTGTATTGTCTAGCTTTAGGAAGTGAGGAAGTCCGAGCCCTTCATTACCGTGAGCATACATGATAATTATTTTTCTATTTCCCATATAACTTTCTTATGGAATCGAAATATTTAATTATAATGTGGCGATGCACAGCTATGATTCAACTCAATTTGCAACAAAAATGTATCGGTGAATTAGCTTATTTATTACAGATTGCACTTGGATTTTAAATTCGGTTCATGCCTTCAAAGTTATCAAGTCATTTACAGATTAAATTTTGATCCGATTCGGTAATTTGTGGGTTTAATGTATTGTTTATCGATGTTTCCATCAATCCCTACTTTTTTCAAAATTTTCACGAGCCCGATTTGTGTTTCAAACCTTTACATGATCGAGTTTTATGATTATTTTTGCACCAAACTAAATGGAGCTTGAATTTAAAATAATTCAATTTTGGTGCTTCAAGTTGGTTTTCTGCTTTTGAGCTGGAATTCAAATGTCAAATTATGAAGAATTCTTTACCGGATTCGATCCAATATCTGTACATCCAGGACAATATACTAAAGCAAGGATAAGTTTTTGGGACTTGGGAGGACCTGTTCCAGTCTAAGCTAGCGCCTAACAAATCAAAAACCGAAAATAGACTTGCATAAAAGCAACAAGGGGCTTTGGGGGTATGCTCTGGGAATTAGTCTGTTATATGGGTCATCTTCCTCGGAACCCTGTTTACTCGTGCATATTCCTCGATTTACCGCCTGTATGGGTCAAAGGTCACCGCCTGTATGGGTCAAAGGACCTCTGACCTATACAGAAGATTAGCCCATTAATGGGTTAACTCTTTTTTTTTTTTTTAACAATTTACTCAAATTATATCAGGGTTATATCGATCATTCTCTTATTCCATGTTTTCCTCCGAGTATTCTGGGCCTCATAAATAAACCATTTGCTGAGGGTCCTACGACTTCAAGTGAAAACAATGAAGCCATTAAACTTGACCAACAAGTCTAGAAAATGTTCCAACATAAGCCCAATTTGAGTGTCAGCCCAACTCTGTTGTACACATCAAAGCTCGACCATGTACAATTTCTGGACTATAAATACCCTTTCGACTTCCCTCTTTCGCTCCATTTCCACGCGTTAGACGTTAGTCATATCACAACCCAATCCTTCAGCTGTACAAGAAACCATCATAACCACATTTCCCGATGTTTACATCCTACCAATTTTGAGTTGCGAATTGCGATCGATAGGATGAAGATGAAGATCAACAAAGCTTGCGATTTGAGCTCCATATCCGTTCTTCCCCCTCAATTGAGGTTTCATTTCTCCTGCATTACGTTTTCTTATAGATCGAGTCTGAAATTCGTTGTGTACCTAATATATCCTACGATTTGTGATACGTTTTTCTATGTATCTAGTGTGTATGGAAATCGAAGTTCGAATTAAATTTAAATCTGGTTTAAGCGTAAAAATCACGGTGTTTGTGTGGTACGAATAGTAATATTTTAAATATTATATTTGCTGCTTGCGCAGTAGGAAATACTAATATAACTATATAAGCAGTTGACAGTCAAAGTTTTTCTATTATGGATATTATATGCCAACTCAGCGGGATGAATTCAGTGATAGGACACCTGATCAAAACTTGATGGTATTGTGTTCCTTGTTTTATGGATGAGATTTATGCAGAAGATTTAACGTTCTGCGTGTATGCATGTAAAAAGGAAACCAATTGCACTACACAATGGAACAGAGTCGTCGTCGATCTTTGGGAGAAGTCGAGCGTCATCAGATCTGCGACCACAACAGTCACAACAGTCGTTGTCACAGGGGATTTCATCTCAGCATGGTCTCTTTTCTCAGTTTTCACAAAATTCTCAAGATGATTTCCTAACTAGTGAGGTAGTTACCATATAATACATGTGCTTATGAATACAATGTATATATTGATGTGTAATAACAGATTCAAATATTTAAATTAGATGAATTTGTGATTGCAAAGCTTATGTTAGTACAATTTATTTTACTTTGGTTTACAATAAATTGTAGAGGATCGTTATATAACAATGTGCATACCAAACATACTTTTCTTTGGTTCTGCTTCTATAGTTGCTAATATTCTGCAAAATTCTTTCTTAAAAGTTTCAGTAGAGTGATACACGTGCTTGTCAAATTGATGCATGTGTTAGTTGATATGACAAACAGATGAGAACTCTGACTTTCTGATATTATTGACATAATATTTCATGTGCCTCAATGTGTGGAAAACTCCTCTCCTTTTGATTTGGAATAATAAAACAACTAATTTCTTCCTGGTACCTTTGTTGATTTGTTGGTTTATACCACTTGAATCTTTCTAAAATGTGTCTAATTTTAATGTAGAATGCGTTTGAATTTTCTTTTCTAAAATGTGAGTAAATTTTAATGCTGATCGTGTTTGAAATTTAATGTAGAAATTAGCATCTCAAGAAAGAGAGAATTCATTGAAGAGGACATCTTGCTTGCCTCCAATCAATTGCACACGAGAAGAGACACAGATGATGATGATACCTAAAACTTCCAGCACTCTGATACGCAAATGGTCTGGTCAAGAATACAAATGTATGTAGTATAATGACTACTGTTGATAGCATACTTTGTTATTTTCGTCCTGAAGACAGAAATTCATTTACTGAAAATCCATTACTGATTTTTTTTTTTGGAGTTAAACGTTGAAGTAAATATAAGATTTTACGTTTTTTAGAAAAAGGCTTCAGATGAGTTTGGTTTAAAATAATAAAACCCAAAGACAATATCATCATCATCATGTTACATTTAATCACTGTCGTATCTTTCATTTTATTTGGGCAGGCCAGATCAGTGAAGAGCTTGAACACAGGATTGGAATGGTAGAAACTTCACTTAGCAGGCTTGGAATGATCTTGGATTCAGTTCAGAGTGACATCATGCAAGTGAACAAGGGAACTAAAGAAGTGGCATTAGAGAGTGAGTGTTCTGTATCTCTGGATTAACGAAATACAAATAGCTATACTATGAATTGTTCTTTGTGCATCACCGTGACGGTTGCGCTTCAAACTGTGTTGCCCCTCTATTTGAGGAATACTTTAGTTCTTCTTGAGTTTGTGTGCATAATCACTTTATAGTTTCTTCACAGGATGATGGAGATTTTTAAAATCTTTTTAAATCTTATATTTCCCGGAGTAACCTGTTGCTGTTTAGAGCTATACATAAACAACGAGATTTTACTTTTAGATTTGATAAAATGTCTCTAATGGCTCTTAACTAATTAACTTATAATTCGTGGATAGTGGAAGGTGTGAGGCAGAAGTTAATCACTCTCGATGATTCAATGCAGTTAATGGTCAGATTCTCTGATTTCTTCTCTTGTTATTATTGTCCCATAAATAGAAAAGTATCAATTCTAATTGAACCTTTACTCTCTCCAGAACAAAGGACAAGAAGATTTAAAAACTCGACTTGACTTGGGTTTGACATCTGTGTCTGATAGAATCAAGCAGAGTAAAGGCAACCAAGAAAATTGCACGGAGATATTTTCAATGCTTTCAGCTCTATCAGAGAAAATTGACACTCAAATGATAAATCTGCAGCAAAACCTCTTCAAGAATTTCAGCAAAGATATGCAGGCATGTATATTTTAAACTATGTAATTCCAAAAATGCAAAAGTTTGGAAAACATGATCGTGACTCCTATGGGACAATGTTTGAATTAATATGTAGACAGCTACTGCGTCTGAATCCAGCACGGCTGCTTGATAACAATTTTGTGAGCCACTTGCAGGCAATTGCTTGTAACATGGAGAAGTTTATACAATTACAAGAAACTACTCCCACTCCCATTCCCAGACCTAAGGTACTTTCCTCTGGAAGAGATGGACAACTACATAACCTTTTTGGTATCTAGAAGGAATTTCTAGAATGTCTGCATATTTTTTCACTTGCAGGCTGCCAAAGTTTGCGGCCCCATTCAGGACGTTTTTTTCCCTAACAAGTATGTATTAATGGCTTTCCTTATCTGCTCCATATTTTGTCTAATATTAAGTTATCACACAAAAAATCTTCCAAAATGGATCACCACAAACCAACTTTGTTTAACAAATGGGAATCAAGAGAACTATAAGTTCTTTTTTGATATTTCTGGTGTTCCTACCAACATATAATTTTCTTGGAATTTTGTGGAAATCAATGTTTTTCCCCTTATTTGTAGTGCAACAATGCGTGTTAAAGCACAGCAAGAAAATGTAGTTCCGAAGGATGAAACGGGCAGGTGGACATCAGTAAAACACAAGCAAGCAACTTTTGAAGTTGGAAATTTGGACAATTTCATTAACCAGGTAAAAGTGTTGGTGAATTTGCTGGTGCTGTATTACAATATATGTACTTAAGTTGCTAGCAGATGAAACCTCAACTGGCTAATAGAAAATGGATATTGATGTAGGAACAGGAATGGAGAGTTTTGATTGAATCAGATGAGGAGCTTGATGGAGGTTTTTCCTGCCTGCTTAAAGAAAAGACTAGAGGTATCATCTTCATGATATCTTCTCGCACTGCTTTTGTTCGATTTATCTGAATATATAATTGATATTTCTGAGCCTAAGTTAATGAGTATAAAACGGCCGCTTGTTTTGGTTAGATAAAGAGGGATATTCATTCCAGGAGGTGAAGGAGGAGACTGCACGGATACTTAAGAATGCAAGGAAAAGAAAGAGAAAACACAGCAATACCATCATCATAAACTAAATGTACATTGGTGACACTCATTTGTCTATATAACTCAGACTGTCATTGCAAATGGTAAACCCAATTTCTCATCCCATGCATCTACATCAGCGAGATGTTTGTCTTAACTTTTTTTCAAATTCTTATGAAAACACCTCGTTCATATTATCAAATGGAGGTGAGATTGAAAATATACCTTTGGAAATAGGATATCTAGAGTGTATATATATATATATATATATATATATATCTTTGCCCTGCCTATGTGTTTACACTTGATTAGATAGTCGAGAGAAGAGCACAATGTTTAGTTTATGCATTAATCTTTGTTCTTCAGAATAACAGTACTACTCAGCAATCAGCAGGGACATGAAGAAATTACTGGTTCTAAAATCATTGGACGAAGACTTGAAAGTGAGTAAAGATTATTGTTTTTATTCCTTCGAGAATCCAAATCTGGCGTATTAGTTCACCAACTCTTTTTCTGTCTTTCATAAGTATGCCATTTCACGTGCTAGCAATTTTGTATTTGACAACTTTGTACAGCTAAAATTTCCTGGGTTTTCGTCATTCTTTAATTTTTTCCCAAAAATACGGCTTTCTTCATTTTTGTTGCAAAAAAGTAAGAAACAAAGGCTTCCAATCCATCAAAGTTTAGACTTGTCAACTAGTGTAGTTCATTAGCGAGGAAAGCATTTGCTTCCTCCCTCACGCATGTTCTTGATAGTTGCATTTGGCCGCAAGTGGGAAGGATGAATGCTACTTAGTTACATCCACGTAGTCAACCCCAAATCTGGACTTTCATCCACATCAATCGAGCAATGGCACAATAGCAATCTTATTATTCTGACGGCAGAGTTAATTAGAGTTTATCCCAAAGAACAGTGTGATATTGGAAACAATATATATTAATATCATCGATCTTGAAATGGAACATTGGTCATTCGCACACTCCCTTGCATGCGCTCCTCGTCCTACGCCTCGTCCTACGCTTTTTAGGGCTCACGGGTAGTGTGGCTAGGGAACGAAAAAGTTCCATCCCTACACTTCTCCTATTAGCTCTTACTTAATAAGTATTAAACTCTCTTTCGAAAACTGGATTTTATTTTTTAAACCTACCTTGCAAATTTATAAATTTCTAATCTCATAGGCCACGAATACTTGCCATTGAGATCTTGTATTCTGTAATGATCATTCCACCTCATATCATTAAATTTTTTCTGTATGACAAATCAAAATCGTATATTACACCCAATAAACTATATAATGAAATAGGACAGAACAAAACAAGAGGAAAGTAAGGAATAGACGAATTTAATTGATACAAAAAGACATCTCTCAATTGTAAATTTTCAGTCTTCTGATGCCATACGTAGCCGTGTTTCAGAAAAGGCTCCGGACTCTCGATCAGGCAGGTTGCATTAAAGCAAGGATCCATGAAATTTTTTGGAAGAGTAGGGAACTTCTTTTTTGGAGATATCTCGTATTTTGATTGGCTTTGATGTTATTTTCTGGTGTTCACATATTTATACACGTCAAATTTTGGTTTTAAAAAAATCATAAAAAATTTCTTATAATATATTAAAATTCTATTTGGGTTGATATAGCTCCGATGATGATTAGGAGAGTAAAGTCTTTTTAAATTTTACGATATAAAACTGACGAAAAGATTAGGTGTAAGGATTATCATATGAAAGGTAAAAAAATCAATTTTTTTTTTAAAATGATACGAAACCAATAAAGGATCATAACAACTTCGGGCAGAAGAAAAACAACGCTAGAATTACCCAAACTTGACTCCCGATCATTTCAATCTGTAATCTGTAGACGATGCACATAAAGCTTAGCCGCTACTGGAAAGCCAACCAATTGAGTCTTGCTTTCAAATCATTAACTGAACACAGATTCATATGTAATACAAGGAGTGAGACTACAAGTAAACTTCTAATACAACATGGAGCTATGAGGTTACACTTAAAGCCTTCTATTTAGCAGGGAACCGTTAATTTAATTCTTTGATTAAAAAACGAAGTAGAAGTCATTTGCATGACGATAGGATTCAAAACCAACTCAGAGGTCATCAATCCAATCACCATAAATTTTGCTAATTTTATCTGGACCTTTCCATTTCTGAGTTGGTCTGTGACCAGTCTTCTGTATCACAGCAGGCAACCTCTGCGATGGAACTCCAACATGATACACATCCGAATGAGGAACAGAAGGGGCAGTTGCCACGGCAGCATCTACTGACGGTTTAGGAGGAGCTGTTCCATGCTTGACATCAGGAGTAGAAGGGTCTACAGCTTCGGCATCTGATGCTCCACCATAACGATGCAGTTCTGTCTCAGGATGATTCAAAATAGTGGTATAAACCCAATGACTCTTACAATAGATTGGCAAATTACGAAAACAAACTTTGTAATTTTCATACTGGAAGCAGGGTTAGGTTGCCATAGTTTTTAAGGTGAAGTTCCAAGGTTGGATTACTTGGTTCTATTGATCCTTCGCGGACTAAAGAAAGGATGAGCTTGGGTTCAAAATAATTCGCTAGTAAATAGCTTGAGAAACATGTGCATGTCATAAACCTATCAACTCCTTTAACTAATCAATAGCTTAAGCTCAATACCATTGTATTTGTAGAATTTGGAGAAAATATTTGGCTCATAAATGCTTGAGCAATGCTGCAGTTGACGTATCAATCGCTGATTAAAAAGCCGTTTCTTAATGCCACTTGAAGGGTTTCATGTATATGTCATTTCAGTGGTTTAATCAGATGGCTCAAAACAAGATATTAAGTAGTAAGTCCCAACAAGGATATTTTGTGGTTCACATAAGAGAGCAGAGAGAAATTCACAAATTTTCATTAGGGCAGAAATAACTTTGACACTGTATTTTGCTCCCTATTGCAGTCATGAAGAAAAGAATATGGAGTGGAGGCGATCGGACACAAGATTTGAAAAGGAAAAGCAGCATGTAAGATAATCTTATAATTCATCAATGCATAGCAATTATGATTCTGCTCTCAAACAATTCAAATGACATTTAAAATAAAAAACGGCTTACTAAATTTACATAATGCAAAAAAATTCAAGCTCAACTACCACATGTAGAACAAAAGACCTTAACATAAAAAGCATGAAATGCATTCGCTCAGTATTGAAAATAGGCACGGGAACTCAAATTCAAACTAAAAGCAGCAAAACCCGAATTTGATATGCTTTCACTTGGGATAAAAAATATTAGTATAAAATTTTACCTGCAGCTCCATGAGCAAAATGACACTTGCTACCAAAAGGACAATACCCTGTTAGTTCCCACTTATTACAAATCCTCGTTTTCCAATTGGAAGGCTTCAAGTTTGATCCACTTCCATTTCCACCATATCCACCACCACTTCCTGGGCCCAAACTTATCGCAACACTTTCACGGGATTTTGATTGCTCGTCATGAAGGAAAGTACAGTTCTCACCATATGGACATCCTTCTTCTGTATAAAACTTTTTGCAATGCCGCCCTTTATAAGATCTCTGTGCATCATCACTAACCCCAAATATTGGTATCTGAAATTCCTCCCTCGGCTCTGACAACACGGGCCGTTCATCATCATTGCCAGCCACGATTTCTTGCCAATTCGGGGGAGGTTTCCTAAGTTCTTCAATGCTATGGGCAAAATTGCAGTTGGTGACATATGGGCAAGTGCCAGCTCTAAATTTGCAACATAGCTTGGTTTTGTAGAACATCTTCCCAATGGCTCTTGACCGACTAGAAGCTGCCACATCCACTGATTGTGAATTCCTAGATCTTTTACTCGGAGGTTCACTTCCTGATCGTGATTGGGATGACCTACCCTCATAATTCAAACTCGTATTCATATCCATAGAGGCTTCTCCATTCCACATCCCATACTCATCCTCAGTTGCCCAAATCGCAGGATCAGTGGAACCAGGACTCCAATTCTCATCGACACCATTGCCAGAGTTTCCAGTTAGTATTTGCACAACATTTCCACCAGAAAATCCATTTTCTCGGTGATAATCCATTTCCAAAGTATAAAACACCACTCAAACTTATATCCAAACAAATAAAGCCAGTGGGAACTAATTCTAAAACAGATGCAACCAACAAACAAGAACCTTGGATGACCTTCGAGTTACATATATATGTAGACAAAGAACAAGCTCTTGATACCAGTTGACTAAATACTCCAACTTACATCAGAAGTAGAAGAAATAGAGACAACGCAAGAATACTAGGAAACTTCAAATTACCCAGTTGACTGTAAATTGCACATTTCAAGAATCCATAAGATCCACAAGCCGGGAACTTCATATATCCTACATGAACTCAAGGAAAAACCAATAAAAAGCCAACCTTTATAAGAAATAAAGCAGATGAAAAAAACGATTCAGCATACGAAGTTAAGAAGAAAGATTAGTAAGCAAATCGCAAATGGGTTTCAGATCTGAAAAACTGAAGCTTTACTCAAAAAACCAGAGTTGCATAAACAGTATTAACTGAAATTACTCGTACCAAAAACTGGAAACTTATGCAACAGGAAGATTAAGAGGAAAAGTGAGATAAGAATTTGGTAGAGTAAAATGAATGAAAATGTTAAAAACTCCCCCAAATTGAAACCTTCAGACGATGCTACCCTCCCATCTCACATCCACAATCGAATCAGGTTGGGAATTACCCAGTACTGTAGCAACACATCGGCTTGCTGGGGTTGTAAGATATTTTTTATTGTTTTTACTTTTTTTTTTAGCTTCTCTTTTATATTTCCAGGCCTTTTTTGTTCACTTGTCCACCTTCTTTACAACACGCGGAAAATATGGAAACCTTCCATTTATTTAATCATCTATTTATTTAATTAAATCAACTGAGTTCCATAAAAACTGGCATATGAAAAGATGTTCACACAGAGAGTAAAGTAGTAAACAAATCAATCAGAACATGCAAAACAATACTCAAGCGATTCATTAAATCAAAACAATACAAAGAATAAACATAAAGAAAAAGGAATGCTTTCAAAATCAATATATTCAACCGACTGATTTCAAGAAATATAACGAAATCGAAGGAGCTAGAAGATGTAATGTCTAATTAAATTGATTGCCCAAAGGATAAAAGTGTAACCATAGTCTATGCACAAAGTATAAACAAAGCGTGCGGGAATCTGCTCATACAATTTATTATCTATCTTTTGAAAATACTGTTCACCGAGTTTAGAGTACACAGTCCAACCACTCACTACTAGGCTACTAGCATAGTTAATGACTATTTTAGAGTTTAAAATATCAACAAATGATCCCGATAATATTATGATTTTTAAGGTTGTTATAAATTATATAATATCTTACTTCACTGGTCCTTCGGTCTAAACTTTGTTTTTAAAGATATAATTTGTATAGGAAGTATCATAATAAATATAATTAATGTACTAAAGAATTAACATATTAACTATATATCTATATAGGATAAATAGCATACCAAATGGTGACAGAAGAATATTAGAATAAATTTAAAATTTTAAATCTCTATAAATTTTAAAACAAATTCACATACAAATTCTAAAAATTGGGTCAGCCACCTTCACATGGCTCAGAAGTTGGCATGAATGCAATTAAAATTATAACATTAAATTTCTCATAATAATAATTTTTTCATACAAAACGATAATTAACAAATGATAAATATTTATCGTACGACTGAAAGATTTAACATGTCCAAGTTATTGACAATTAACTTGAAAACAGAAAGAAAAAACCTGATTAGTATTCAACTTGATTTGGATTGTTCCCTGTCAGTAGACTAACAGACGTATTGTTAAGCCATAATTCGATATTCGTCTTGGTGTACTCTTGAAATTCAGTCAGCCAACACTATACTCAGTCAAGTATATCTCGATTCTTCCCAGGATTTATTCAAGACATTTCAAACAAGTCTGTACAACTATGAACGTGGTTCGAATCTAAGCGAAAAAGTCGTAAAGAAGTTAAAAAAAAAGAAAAAAAACACACTACAAATACAAGTGAGATGTAGTTTGTTTGTTCTCACAATCTGGGCCGGCGTTTGATCAATGGTATCCATCTTCACATCGAAAGGTTTGGTTGTACACAGGGAAGGACACAAGTCTTCTCATTTACAATGTGACATTTCGCTATAATCCCATATCGAAAACAAATGCCTAGGCCAAGAAAACAATCCCAAAATCAACAAAAATATGCCATTAAGAGTCCATAAAATTTTCTCGCGTGTATGAAATTGTCAAAATCACCAAGTGAAGCTGATGGAGTCAAAGTGCAGATTCGCAGCCAGACCAGATGAACATATCTTCACTACCTCGTGCCTAAGCTTCTTTGGACCGCAAACAAGAACCGCAATGCTTGACTCTTTTGCAATCGAATAAAAATCCTACAGAAAATGAGAACTTTTTGTTAGTTCAAGGATAAAAAAATGTTAAATGATCATAGTTTATTTTTGTGACGTACTTTTTAGATCAGGCCTTTCGCAGTAATGAACGTTGATACATTGTGAAAGTGGCTGCTGAGGAAAGCTCTCAAGTTGCCTATCTGCATTATAGTACAGTGAGATTGGTGAAGCCGCGGCAGGATGCCCCTTCATGTTCTGAATCTGTGTCGTTTTCTTCGAGGTTTTAGTCTTTCTCCATAGAAAAGCAACAGTTGAAGCTGTCATAATTCCTATGCATATGAACAATATGTGCAGCACAGCTCGTGAGGATGATGAGAAGATCTTATTCGAGTTATGATCAACAGGGAATATGTATATAGAATCGCGTCTCAATGCCAATGAGAATAAGGCATATTATGAAGGAAGATGAGATTATGGCACCAAGCCAGAGCCAGTTGATTCGGCTTGAACCATACGGTTCTAATGCCCTTCGTTTGCTGAATGACGGGTTGCTTGGCATCCACCTGGATCGCCAAGTCCAAAACCTTGTAGGTGCACCGATATGGGGAGGATGAGGTCTAGCATTGTTTCAGATCTGCAGAGTTCTTGAGTGCTGCCATGAGTAGAATTTTCGGGGTCTTGAGTTTCAAAGTTTGGCTCGTGTGAATGAGCTCCCAGACGACGGAAATAAACGGTGTTACACCACTGCCGCCCCTGCTCACCATCACTAGCAAGTCATGCTGCATAAATATAGTACAACTCGCTCAGTAAAACTCATCTCAACTAAAAGATTAACATACACTAGATATTGATTTCATATTGGCAGGAATATAGTTGTCATTTACGTTGTCTGGCTGTGCATACATGATTTAGATCGCAATAAACACTTATGAGGTTGAAATTATTGTATCATTATTCCTAACCATAAAATCATACAAAAGGTACGTAGGTACACCTTAGGAAATTTGGGGAAGCAGGCCCCCTAAGGTCCTTCGACCGAGACGTCTAGATGGTTAACCGGAGGAGAACCTGAAGACAGGATCTGATAGAGCTTTGTAGACCATTTCCCTTCACCTTTGATCATGACACTGAGCTTGTCAGATTCCAAAGTGCTGCTTGAAGTTATGGTAAACGGATGCCATTGCAACTTAGAAATGGTAGGCAAATTCAAGAAAATGATACTGGTTGGGGTAAACGAACCTGGTTGAGCCAAATATATAAAAAGATTTGGGTTTGAATTCCACTCGAATTAGTTATATTCGAATTCAATCTCGATTCGAAGCTAGAAAACATAAAAACGTTTGGCTTGAATTCGTTTGATTTAAAGTTCGAGTTCAAGTTAGCTTGACGATTTCTAATATGTTCACAAAATATTCTAACTATTGATAAAAAATAAATACTCGAAAAGCTCGAAATTTAATTCTTTAATATAGAAATTTATTATTTTAGTAAAAGTTAAGGCTCACATACAATTTGTTTCGAGTTCGACTCGAATTCGAAAAGCACAAATACAAGTCAAATATTATCGAGCTAGTTCGTGAACATGCTCGATTCTTTTACACGTGCTTGACGTGTGTTACCGTATTTGTCATGCCCCGCTTGACGTCCCATTTTTCCTTTTGATTTTTTAAAAATAGTTCTCTAATGTACAATTTTTGAACATATTTTCTAATATATATTGGATACATAATTAATTTCGTATTCTCGATGAAAGCTCTCAAAAGATGTTGGGATTCTCACCGTCTTTGATCCTTTCACGTATCTATTGCTTGCTTTTTTGTTTATAAGATTAAGAGAGGTTGAAACTACTACAAAACTCTTTTTTGGAAGACTTTTATCAAATATTTAGTACTCTTTATCATGGAACTGTTTCACATAAAAAAATTATTATTTTGTTTGTTTATTGATGGATCTTATTTAACATACTATTTAACGTGAATATTAGATTTTAATACAGTTTTAACCTAATTTTTTTATTGTTAATTTTATGTTCCATTAGAAAGCACATAAAAAACTATTTGTGTTTCAAAGAATCAATAAGAGAATATTTTTTAGGGAAAAAAATTGATTTTATATCTTTTTCGTTCCTAATTATGTAACGGTTTTCAACTATTCCATCAAATCGGAATAATGCACTGCTGTACTTTACTCTAGTGGTGAATGAGTAACTCCATATTCTCCACCAAGAAAAACAGTGGGATCGAAAATGCTCTCGCCTCACCTTGAGGGCCAAGAAAAAGATGACATTATACGTATAAACTTTCCAAAAAGAGCAAGAATCATACACTGCAAAGGTTACATTAACAGAAATGCATTATTTTTTAGTACCTCGTGGGGTAAAGAAACAACCAGAATCTGAGATGAAAGGATGAGAGTAAGGGGACAAAAGGGGTACCACATTCAAGATGGGTAGTCGAAGGTAAATGATTGATGGTTGAAATCAAATTCAAACTTCTGCAAAGATTGTGAATAGAGAAGTCTACCACGTTATACGGTGACAACATGAAGATGTTTATCGAACCACAAACAAGCGTCGACTTTTGGGTTAATCATCAATATAACTTTTGGTCATCCAATGATGAGAATAAAAATTTTAATATGTTGCTATCCTCTTCTACTAAAGCATGCTTGTTTCCAAGTAAAATCTCAAGGAAAATCAGTCAACATAATTGGATAAACAATAAAGAGATTCCACTCTAAGAAATATCGAATAGACGAATACCATAACACATGTATCTCAACCTCAATACATTCATCAAAACAGATGGTAGTAAACATATCATACAGACAACATAATAGATTTTGAATAAGTAAATGCATCAGTTATGATTACTTACAGCAGAAGATAACAGCAGCATTTCACACTCACGGGACCTTCTGGGAGACCAGTAATTCCAAACTTTGTATGCAAAACAAAAAACGTGTTGATTCTACTAGGTTGTCAAGCTTTAACAGATGAGAACTGATTGTCAAACTTCGAATTAGTTTCAGAAACATCTACAGGCAAGCGTGACCATCCTACATGACCATTCTTTTTCCTCACCATAAAAACAGAAGCCGTAAGCAATAAGAACACTGCAGCAGCCAAGGGAAGTAAAACACCAGTATGTCCCCTTCTCCAGCTCGCCCGCACATACTCTGCAGAGACCTCTTCACCAAAACTACCCATCGAATTGTTCATCCTCCATACTTCAATTCCATTGACAAGGCCATCAACAGCATGCGGCAAGCTCATATTCGATGGACCGACACTAACGACCAAATTTCCCAATGCCCCCTCATCAACCACAAAATCAGCATAAAATGGAGAAGCCAGCAGTCTATTTGTAACATCAGACAGATCAAGATTCTCATAGGCTAAGTTCCCATTGACATAAACATCGAAATAAATCATGCCCGAGGACACACTAGCTATATCGCAAAAATGCATCCGAACCATATACCGACAACCCTTCTCCACTTCAAATGTCAAAGTTATGTTCGACTTTGGAGTAGAATCATCTGAGCTCTTTATAATCCTAGCAGTATTATAAACATTATCAGGCCCCACTTCTCGACTAGCCCCACCCATTTGATACTGTATTCGACCCCCAAAATGAACTTTTTCAGACCCATCTCTCCCTTGCAGGTACTTGTCATCAGTCACCCAAGTCCTCCACAGAGAGTCGTTAAAGGGCGTCACTTTAGGCCCACCCACATTCACTCTATGCACAGTTTCAAACCCATTTCTCGACAACCCATGAATCCACTCAACTTTTCCGCTATCAACGTACTGTGCTACATCAGCAATCAAATCTTTCGGGGCAGATAACACTTCTATTGCATTCACAAACCCGAATTCCGAGCTCTCCGACGGGATAAACGTAATTTCCAGCTTTCCAAAATCAACAGGGATCACGAACTCCTTAATAATGGGAGGACCGTCACCTCTCGGCACCCGAAAGTTATATAGCAACAAGAATCCGTTCGCCACGACATGAAATTCAACCTCAAAACAGTTACAGCAGCTATTCGTAAAACGTGGATGAAAATGGAGGCGTACCAAATGAGGGGTCCCACGATCGGAAATTGGGAATACGTAATGCGCTGGACGGGTGAATCCTCTGGCTGTTTGATACAAAGGAGATGATGAATAAAGCTGAAAATCAGCTTCCACCAAACGATTCGTCCGTGTCGAGATGAGAAATTCCGATTCGTCACCGGTGAAGACTCGGTGGTCCGGGTCTACGGTTTCGGCTGCGCCGGAGCCACAGTTCACAAGATAATGATCGGTCGGAGAGAATGCACAGACAAGTGAGAGGGGGAAGATGTAGAGACATAAAGTTAAAGATATGAATTTTACCACCGTCGCCATTGCTGAGAGCTTCCAACTTGGAAGGCAGTTTGCCTTGTCAAAGATAAAAGGACTGGGCAAACGCGTAGATTCGCTCGCAATAGGGCTCAAAAACCGACCCGAAACATTATTCAAGGTTAACGGATATAATTTAATATTTTATTTTTGTTTGGCGGTGACTTATAAATTATAACTATCTTGTTATTGTTATAAAATAAATAAAATAGCAACAAAATAAATGTAATAATTACCTTTTGCAATAGCTTGGAAATTGATCCAAATAACCTCTTGAATTTTAGTTAATAGGAAATTATGATTACTCTATAATTTCCTTAATTTAGAGAGAGAATAGATGAGGAGAGAAAATTTGTGGGAGAAGATTGTATAACTTTGTGTACATTTTACAAATGAAATTTCAAGCCTATTTATAGGCAAATATAATGAATAAAATAATAAAAAGTTCCAACCACTTTATTTAATATTAGACATCCAACCACTAATTATTCACCTACTAATTATTGCTCAATAATTTCATAACACTTTGTAAGCGCAAATGCATCCAATCATATCGGGCCTTTGGAAGAATGACTGTTTTTTGATGGCTATATCTTTCTTGCAAATTTTTTCACAATTCATATGGATCTTTAACTGTCAAATATTCATTTTTCAAGTCATCATGAAGATGATGACGAATAAAGATCATAGCCTTTGCTCGATTTTGAGGTGATTCAATATTTCCCTCTTTAATTGTATCCCCTATGCCCATAGCATCTAGATGTATTTCAGCATCTAGTATCCACGAGAGATAATTTTTTCCGGAGATGTCAAGAGCACTAAATTCAAGCTTGGAAATATTCGACATTGTGGTGCTTCATAAAATAAATTTTATTAGTAAGGATTCATTAGTATAACAATGACAAATAATGGATACACGATAAATACAAGCATGAAGCAAAATAATGAAAAAGCGTTATGCGGATACTCGCTGGTACATACAAGTATAGTGAGTATTATGATCAAAATAGTTATAAAAATTTTCATTGGATTGATCATCATCTTCTTCTTCCTTTTCTTTTGTAATTCAAAAAAAATAGAATTTGTCGAGAAGAATTTGATGGAGAATAGCAATAGAGGGATGCTTGAACTTTTCAGAAAACATCATATTTATAGGATAAAATCTAGCCGTTTATACCCGTTACGAATAATTAAAACATATCCGTTTATGATCGTTTATAAATAAAGAAAATACAATAATTTTATTTAATATTTTTGCAATTATAATATGATGCAGATAATGGTAATCACGGTTAAAAAAATTTTGTACATATCACATTATTATTTTTAGGTGGCATAGCCTCCTTTATATAATAATATGATATTATACTAAATTATATAAGAATGAATAATATGATGAACAATATAATTTTGTAATTCATATCACGTTATTATAATGAGGTGTCAGAGACTCCTTTTATATAATAACATGATATTATACGTTGAAATATATAACAAACGAGTTATCGTGCTGATAACGTGTTATAAAATAAATGAAATAGCAACAAAAAAAATGTAGTAATTACCTTTTGCAATAGCTTGGAAATTGCTTCAAATAACCTCTTGAATTTTAGTTAATAGGAAATTATGATTACTCTATAATTTCCTTAATTTAGAGAGAGAATAGATGATGAGAGAAAATTTGTGGGAGAAGATTGTATAACTTTGTGTACATTTTACAAATGAAATTTCAAGCCTATTTATAGGCAAATATAATGAATAAAATAATAAAAAGTTTCAACCACTTTATTTAATATTAGACTCCAACCACTAATTATTCACCTACTAATTATTGCTCAATAATTTCATAACAATAACAGTTATCAATTATAATTTATATTTTCTATTTGGAAAAATATTCAAATATGTTTGAGTACATTTTAAAAATTTGACCAGCGGCGTTTCCCAAAATCAATGAAGTCCAACGAAGATTGTTTCAGAGTTTCTTATCTGAATATTCGAATTCCTCAAGGGAAATTTCACCCGAAATTTCCGTGAATTACCATTATTGAAAATATAATAAAGCGAAACTAATATTTAATAGGAGACCCAAATTCTGACCTAACCAATTGACCCGAAGGTCAGATTCCGCGTTTTGGCTCATGCGGATCCGCTACATTGCACCTCCTACTGTAACCGACGTTGGACCATAGTTCCACTCACGTTCCGCCACGCGTCTAATGAAGGAAAAGGTAATTGTCTTTGCCCTATATATTTCTTGAACCTGCCTAGACGATTAAATTTTCCGAAGTTTTCGTTTTTCGTCTTCCACCTTTATTTCAGGTACGGCTGTCTGTTTATTATTTAAGTTATTGCGTATCTCTTTTTTTGTTGTCCTTGTGCTCATAATTCCTGAGATTAATTGGGAATATGAATGAAAATCACGGTTTTTTAGCATTCTTCTGATCGGTGTAGGTCTACCAGGTTTGGTGATTTCTTTTTAGAATATTGTTTTCCAAACGTTGTGTGATTTGTTTGAAGTATCATGTTTAAGTTTCCTTCTTTCGGCCATTTAATTTCAAGTAGTATTGTCGTCGTTGGAATCGGAATTTTGAAAAATGAGGTTTGACTTTTGAAATTAGGGATAATTAGGCTTTGACGTCTCTATTCGTGGAGATCTAAAGTTTTATTTAGTGTAGCGGAAGTTTATTGGTTGTACATGTATTTTTCGTTATTCTATGTCTTGGATTTAATTTTGTTATTATTGACGTTTTTTAGATGCGTCTGAACTTTTTTGTTAACAGTAAATTGCATCTTTATTGAACTAAAGGGATCTCGGATGAAAGTAGGCGATTTGGTAGTACTTGATGGTTTTGGATTTCTGTAGGCGAGAGGGTGTGGAAATAAGTTCGGTTCAAGTGTATATGATTCAGTAAATATTGATATTGTTTTTTAATTTAATCTCTTAAATGAAGGAGGCTTTGATGTTTACACGATTTATTTCCTTCATATTTTATTGAATATGATATGTTTCATACTTTATTGCAACAATTTGAAGGATGACTGAAGTGGTTTGTACTTCAGTAATCTGGCTTATTGCCATCGAAGGGACTCAGGTTCACTGGAATGCCCCTCCTTTTGGACCCATTGTTCACTGGAATGCCCCTCAATTTGGATAGAACGGGCATATAATAATGGTATAGGAATAAAGGCTAAGCTTCTTTATTCCCGCGTATAGGGTGGCAAGTGGTGACCTGCATGTGGTTTACCAACATCGCAATATCAGCAACCACTTACATGGCCACAACAGCCTTTTCCAGTGAAACATGTGGCAACCTGAGTTGTTGGGGTGGAGAAATTGAGTCTTTCAAGTAGTTTACTACCGAGATGGGATGGAAATATTTTGCTTATCCATCAGCTGGTTTTTTTTTTTCCCGATTTGGAGAACATGCTGCTATGGTTCGTTCTTGGAGCTAGTGGTACCCCTGATTTACCATTGTAAACTGATTTATCACCAGTTTTTTGGTTGGATGCTCCTTAGAACATTTATATGTTTTCAATGATTCATATCACTTATTTTTTGGCAATTGTTTTAGTAAGCTGCCTTTTTGTCGTGAAGAACACTTGGTTTCGTTTGTTCTAATTATACTTTTTAGTTTCGCCCAAATTGCATGATCTACTTGTATTTTATATTTGAAAAAACTGAGCCTGGAATTATGACTGATGAGTTTTTATTTCTTTCAACGATAATTTCATTTTTCTCTATCTGGCATCATCCCTTTGTGTCCCCCCAACCCCCTCCCTATAAGTGTTATATATGTATATTTAGGACACACTTTTAGCTTGCTTCTTGTCTTCATTTGGTTTTTGTTTTAATTTGCAGTAATTAATTTCGAAATGAGTCGCCCACAAGGACCGCACAAACCTTTTCTGTCATTTGGAAATCCCTTCCGAACAAGTTTAACCAAGGGTTCATATCTTTCGCCAAAGCTCCTTGCTTCGTTGAATTATTTCGAGGAGTCTTTGGCACAGAGGCTTAAAAAGCTTAAACTAGCAGATAAGGAAGATGTTCTCAGCCTGTCATGGATGAGAATGGCCACTGAATCGCTGTGTGAAATCCATTCGGACATAAAATCACTTATTTTGGCCCTTGAGCTTCCTGTCTGTGACTGGGAAGACAAGTGGATTGATGTATACTTCGCTGACAGCGTGAAGTTACTTGACATCTGCATTGCTTTCAGCTCGGAGATTAGTCGACTAAAACAAGGCAACCTTTATATTCAATGTGTCTTGCATCACTTGAACAATGCTTCCTCAAATCAGTGCGTTCGAACATGTTCCTCACTGGATGGATGGAGTAAGCACATTGGCTCAAAGAATCCCAAACTTGAAAACTGTTTCAGTGTAATAGACAGCCTCCACCAAACATTAGACCTGCCAAAGATTAAGAATTCTTCCAAGGGATTGGTTTTGATGCGTGCTATGTATGGAGTGAAAGTGATAAGCCTTTTTGTATGCAGCATTTTTGCGACTGCATTCTCAGGATCTTCAAATAAGTTGATGGACCTACAGGTTCCTGATTCTTGTTTGTGGGGAGTGGATTTTAACAAGGTTCGGACTTCTGTAAATACTGAAATAAGAAGCATATATTCTAATGGAAAGGTGACTGTATTGAAAGAGCTAGAAGTTGTTGATATGGGTGCCAAGAAAGTGCACCTCTTCGTGCAAGATGGCACAGAATCTGTTGAATGTGATGTGTTGAAAAACGCGGCATTGGATTTAGAAAATGCAGCGAAAGATTTTTCACAAGAACTCGATCTGCTTGGACAAGATATTGACGGTTTCTTCCAAATTGTTCTCACTGGGCGTGACACTTTACTGCATAACCTAAGGATCGATGGTAACATCTCTGGCCTAGTTCCCGCGAGCAACAATGCAAAGGACCAAGTCGTTAGGTGAATGATTAGTATGAACCATTCCTTAATATATGTAGAAGTCTGCAGCTATGTAGTGCCTGTTTTCTGGTTCCATGTATTAAGATACATGGTGCTATTATTAATATTAGCTATGATTTGTAGTGTATCAATTTCTTTTTTTGTTTCTTGGACTTTTTGTATGTTGTTAATGAAAGCATATAATATATTTTGGTTTGACAATTGTAAGCATGAGATCAGATGCGTGCATGCAATTAAATTACAGAATTGTTTTTCAATATTCATAAAATAATTATCGACATATGCTTCAGACCTTGAGTTATCAAAACATGGCTTGAAAATTGAAGTAACCAGTAATTGAATGAATTATAAACTAAAGTCAATGTGCACTTAAGCTTAAAATATGTCCTTCAACAAGATTACTAAATTTATCTCATCATCAATAGTTATCTTTGCATTCACAATATCACTAATTATATTGAATCATTTATTTTCTTTTAAAGTGAATATATCAACATACTTCCCCCAACTCAAAACTCTCTACTGCGAGATTCAAGATTTCCATAGCCGTTCATTTATTTTACGGTTTCTTTTAAAGTTATTACAAGCAAGAAGGCTTTTTGGAAAGAGCAAGTAGCCAAGAACTCTTGCCTCCCTTCAGTTCATCCCATATGAGAACATTTCTGCAACTCCACGGCATCAATAGCCAAACTGTCTGCAGGGAAGTCACACATCCCTATTATTCCCTCGCCCTGTTCCACCAGAAGATTACAGGGACGCGGCACCACGCCACTGCTAATTCCCTTCACATCCACACAACTCCATCGATACTTCTTCCCTTTCTTAGCCATCCCTATCGTCACGTTTGAAATACATATCCCCATAAATGTATCACCCGAAATCCCCCATCCTTCCAGCCATTGTCACATTTTCCGCCATAAAATCCCTGAGTTAACTCCTTCAATCTCAGGCAATGCGTTTGGGTTATGATAAGGGTCTGCATGAGAGCCATAGTTCCCGGTGATCCCGAAGACCCATTTCATTGTATGTAATTTCATGCCCTTCCGTCTTCACATATATGTTTTTCACGTACCCCCCCCCC
>KV003144.1:607022-724073 GCA_001598015.1 Dorcoceras hygrometricum | reverse complement strand
TTTTTTTTTTTTTTGACCCAAGGACATGGCTCCTCTTTATTAAGTGTTTAAGAATTTCATTGAGAGCTAATGATATGAAATTCATTGTGGGCAACAGCCAGAAGTGATGACATAAAGCGAGAAAAGGTCAGATGATTATATTTTTTGATGTTGCTTCTTGATTTTTAAATTAAGGTTGCCACTCGTGATGTGTTCTTTTCCGGTTTTAAGTATTAATAATTCGTGGTTTCTTTTTTTTTTTTTTTGACCCAAGGACATGGCTCCTCTTTATTAAGTGTTTAAGAATTTCATTGAGAGCTAATGATATGAAATTCATTGTGGGCAACAGCCAGAAGTGATGACATAAAGCGAGAAAAGGTCAGATGATTATATTTTTTGATGTTGCTTCTTGATTTTTAAATTAAGGTTGCCACTCGTGATGTGTTCTTTTCCTTCCGAACCACGGTTTAGAAACGTGGAAGGTTTCAATGAAATAACTTGAATGTGTAACCTTTGTATCAATTACAAATATATATATTATTTTACACATCTTAAAAGCCATTATTTTAATGGTCAATATTCGAAAAATTCGCAAATCAAAAATTAACATACTAGTCAGTCTCGTGTCAGGATTTTTTTGTTATATATCCTTAATCCAAAGGTTTCTTTGTTAAGCTGGTCGTTGGTAAAAAAAATTCTAAAATTCTAAAAATAACACTTAAAACACTTTTCTAATTTTTTCTTATTGAAATTTTGTTTGAAAATAGTATTAGAATTATATTTTAATTTTTCTGACATTTACATTATTATGCATTAATAATTAATCTTAACGAGGTCGAGAAATTTTCAAAAATCATGAATACGAACTCATGTTTGAGATTTAATCTCTTCGGAATGTATTCCAAAATTTTGGAATACTTGAAACAAAAACTTCTAACCAAGGTTAGAGTACAAAGATATCTGGAAACCGAGGAAATCCAACAGATAAAAAATGATTCAAAGTACTAGTCACTTAGAAATAGTGTTCATTCCTCTAAGATCTCGGGAGACCTTGGAGAAATTCAAAGAACTTGACAACATTATGGTAATCGTCTATATTTTATATCACAACAAATCGAGAAAATCCTTAAGAAACAAGAAGAATTTCTTAATGCCTTAAAGGAGATCCAAATAAAGGTACAAAATCTATGACATTTACCAAGTTCTAGTAAGAGGACTTCGGGAGCAAGACTATCACCATATTTTGGCACAGAACTCTTACTACATCACAAGAAGGCCAAAGTGGTACAGAAATATTTAACCGACGGTGAAAAATGATCAATCTTATTAAAACTATCTCCGAAAGGTAAACTATTAGCGCACGGAGGATCCGGATTGTGCCCACCCCCCCCCAAACGATGGAATTAAATTTTGTATTTACGTCGTGAACAGGTCATGACGCTCAATGACACTCATACATAATTAAATATAAACAATAAACACTCATATGGGGTTTGAATGTTTACCTTCGGCGACTTCGCGTCCGGTACAACTAAAACGTAAAACGGAGATATCCCTTCAACGATTGAACACTTTCAATAGCCTAATCCGATCCATGACTGGAATCTCGATTCCCCTGCTATCTTGCACTAGAAAGTGTAACATGTTGTCACAACGAATACACCGTGACGAAATTGCACGCACAAGAACAGTGGCGGTAGATTGGCGAAGGTGGCGCAGTTAGGCGACGGTGGCGTGACTTAGGTGAGAGAGGGGCGGTGGCTAGGAGTGGGTAGGATTAGGTTTTGAGTGCGAAACAATTTCAATTTATTGTGTCAAGTTTGCCCCCTAACACTCCGTATTTATAGAGAATTTCATGGGATCAACTAATTTCTTGATGGGCCTTGACAAACCCAAGGTCATTGCACATTAGTTTCAAGCACATCGTTGGACATTATCATAATCCCGATCAACGATCAGATATCACCGATGTTGTTCAGTACAATAAATTGACAATATGATGCAGAATCAAAATTCCCGGACCACTAATTCTAAATATGGCAGGTTCACTCGTTTCACTGAATTTTGGAACTCATACTCCCAATCTCACTTCCATTATATCCAACAGTTGTCAAGCTTTGGTATGATTTTGGGGCTATTGCCTCAGTTTATAACACTTCTTCGGGTTTCTTGAAAATATCACATCTTTCAAAGTGGATTCAAGAAGTAGTATACAAGACACGGGCAAATAATGAATATTTGTTAAGAGGCGACATTTTAGAGTTGTATTTTTTCAATGCAGTTCCAAAATCAGTAGGTAATGGTTCACATGAAGTCTTTCATTTCATCAAGTTAACAAGGTCGGATGTCCAAAAATATATTAAAGATCCGTCCACAGATGAAATTTCTCTTGTCTCATCATTAAGTGAAGATGATATATCGACTAGAAGAGCATGATGAGTATGAGTCTGTCTCACAGAGATGGACAAAGTGAAATGGATTCTTCCTGTTAAAACCATGACACGGACACTACAGGATTTAGAGAAGAAATATTTGAAATAAAAGAAATCTTATGTGGAATAACAAGCTTACGAGAAGCAAAGAGACTCGTTGAAAAATCTGTAACATGGTCATGTTGGAATATGGATTGAAACAATCTGCTCAGAATCCCGAATTAGAAAGAGCCAGAATTCGATAAGAACTTTCATCCAATATCTGACCGAAAGCATCTTGCAAATACAAGTTCAAGTGATGAGGGACCACAAAAATTATGTTTTCTCGGGGGACCCCAAAAAAGCAAAAGATTCCATGACAAAATAAAGAGGACATGTATCAACCACTACATGACTACCACTCACTTAGTGGAAGACAATACCATCTAACGAATAATTAAAAGGGCGGTTGACAACTATTACAATATTCATTGATCAAGGAAGTACAGGGTTGGAATCCGTCCAATACATCTATAAATAGATAGCTGAAAGGAAGTTGAAAATATCGAGCATTTTCTTCAATTTTCTTTAAAAATTCCCAGTTATGATTTTAGTTCATGAGTGTTGTTTTTCCAATCATCATAAGTAGCTAAACAAGTTTATCTTCCTCCATCGAATGGTTATCAATGTTAATATGCTTACGTTTTTTAATAAAATGACCAGACTTTCGTCTCCTTCATGTACTAATTAATTTTTTTACTCAAAGGCTTGAGGTATGAAATGAAACAAGGCTGTGCTGGTTATTGTTGAATGAATTCATGACATGAATCATCAGTTATGACTGTGTTGTTAAACCGTGAGGACTAGTTCTAAAATCCGATGGATACGACCCGACAATATTTTGGTTAAAAAAATATGAGAGTTAATTTATTTTACGCAAGTATATTGGGAAAAATAATAAATATGTGGCGACTGAATGCTACTAGTATCTTTCAAACTTGTAACCAATATTAAACTCATTCAAACAATAAATTATATTCAAGATGAGATCCAATATAAAAATGATGGATAGTGAAATATGAGATCAATGTGAAATAATAATATATTTATTAATTAAAAGTAACATGAAGTGATATTTAATTTTTTTATAATTATAAAATTTTAAAAATAGAAATATATTACTAAGTTATATTATTGATTAGATTGATAAAATAAATAATTAATTATTTGATAGTTGTAAAATAAATAATATTAGTGGCTTTCGCACGTAATATGTGTATATATCAAGATAGATTTTTATATATATTTGATTTTTTTTTGGGGTGATATAATGAATTAAATATTTAAAAATTTAGGTCATGACATTATGCATATATATAAATTATTTCTTTTGTTAATTTATCTTCATTATTTTTAACGAGTAATATTATAAATGTGATATTGAACATTTTAAATAAAGATAAGAATACTCAGTAATTGTGTAATGTAAAAGTAGGTAATACCATAATTATAAAATTTATAAAGAAGCTAGTTATCTAAGCCTTAAATTTATTAATATTATATAATGAGGATTCAATTATAATTTCATTTAGGGGAAACCATCAATTGAAAATTAGTCACTATCGTGAGTAATATTTGAATCCAGCATGATATTTAATTGGATGCTTTCAATTCAATGCCCGATTCATTTTAATTTAATATACTTATGATATAATTATAGAGTAATTAATTTAATTCGTGATTGAGGGTAATTGTTAGACCTTCACGTTTTCATCCAATCGAACTGCATGTTATGCAATCAGTGGAGCTCTTACATAAATCGAAAACGCCACTTACAATTAAAGTATAATCAAATCATTGTTCCTAATTAAGTAACAAATTACAAATTCATTATTTTTTCTTCTTTTTTTTTTCAAAACCATTGGTTTGGAAAATCTATGCTATCCATCATATCCTGATACGCGTGGCACTCACGTTATTCACAGCGCGTGAACGATCTCCTAAACTTTTAGCCTTATTAAATTGTTTTCGCTATTACTTCATCTCGTTCCAAGAAAATATCACTTCCACGCTCTTCCCCCTTTTAACAACAAAAACCTAAAATTACATATATATTCATACAACATGCATCGATAGTTAACATATATACGCGTGGATGTGCTGGTGAATGTTTGTGATTCTGACTTTTTTTTTTCCAAAAGTATGAAGAAAATATTGAGTGAATTCTGTACCGTAGTTTTTTGTTTTCCGTATCTCGTTTTCGTTCTTTTAGCCGAAACCTAGGTTTGGGATTTTTATATAGATTAGATTGTAACTGAAGCCGAGGGTGTAAAATTTGTCAATAGATGGGGTTTAGCATTCTAGGTTTTGGCTGATTAGGGGTTGATTTCCCATTTTTTGTATTGGATTTGGTGGTATCGGGACGGGAATTGTTTTGGAGCTGGATCAGTTGGTGAATCTTGGCTTGCTGGTAGTTTCTTGAGGTGTTATTTCTGTTTCTTGGAAGTCAGCATTGACTTGATTATGTACTATATTGGTTCAACACGACGAAGTGGATTATTCAGTAAGAAAATTTAAAGTGCTCTGTTTGAATCTGGGATTTATTCACCTTCGATATTTGTTATACATGATTGGATTAGCTTTTGTAAATTTGAAGAGGTTGTAGCTGCGAATTCATTTCTAGCCTGAGGAAAAGTCATTTGCGATTGTGAACTGCAGAATGAGTGTAGACAATGAAGATCAAAACTACCGGCACAATGCTTCTGGAAATGTCGAAGCAGTTTTAAAGTAGTTACCTTACTTTCTATCTGCTGAATTTGTTGATCCTCGTTTTTATATATTGTGTTTGTGATTAATAGCAGAGGAATGTTTTGATAATTCAGGGATCCTAAACTATCATACACGAGAGAGTTTCTGTTGTCTTTGAGTAATTTGGATGTCTGCAGGAGGCTGCCAAGTGGATTTGACGAATCACTACTGAGGTGAGATTTGAACGCTAGTTACATCATGGAAACCCAAAACTATACTCCTATTGAAGTTTGTTGTGTCAATTGTTTGAAATTTATATCTTTTTTTATGCATGTCGCTACTATTGACCATCGTTTTAACTATGTATACGTGTTGATTTGAGGCAGTGAGTTTGATGGGACCTCACAAAGCATACCAGATCGACCAAGAATTCCTGGGAGCTTGCCATTGCAGAGTCTCAGACGGAGTCAGTATGGGTCATCTCCACCCACACAAGGGGATTCTGGTAACTACTCTAGAGGCATTCATGGGAAATGGGAAAGTCGTTCCTCAGGGAAGAGTGAACGAGACAATGATTCTCAATCTGACAGAGATTCAGGTTCTGTTCAGCACTTCTTCATAAGTTTAACGGATGGACATTATATTCTATCACCCATATGCTTTCTCCATTACTAATTTTAGCAGTAGTTTGGTTAAGAGGTTACACGGCATAATAAACTAGTTATTTGGGTTGGCATTAGTTGAGAGGAGAACTTTGGAAAGGGCTATTAGTCAATGCCAATAATGTGGCTAATGTCTGCATTACAAGTCGGATGAAGGTGCACGCAACACATAGCTCTAGGCGAGTGAAACTTATCCAAAGTAGACAGCCGAAGGCTTTTAGCTTCTCATGGTGTGAGCTCTGTTATATGTCTTACATTGTCTCCAGAAGCAATAGTTGAGTGGTCCCTAAGCTTGAGAGGTTCTTAACTAGTATCGAGTTTGACTCCCCCATTTGGCATATGTCCTAACATATTTATACTTGTCCATTCGTACAACTTCTCTTCTGTAAAGATAAAAAAGGCTTCATTACTGTGATGTTTACCTGAGAGATCTACTCGTACTAGTGTTAAATAGCCATCCTTCTAGTAACACTGCTTACTGTGGCGTTTGATGTGTGGACTGCTTGATCTTGAACCATGAGAAAGAGCGGGTGCTTTGGTGGATGACTACTAGGCATATTTAACATGCCATATACATCTTATCCTTAGTCCAAACCCTAGGATGAACTTATGTTTTCTCTGATCGTCAGTTTAACCTGGCCTGCTTAGAAGAAAAACAACTTTATATTTGGTCCCATCATTGGTTTGGTAATGGTTTAATATTTTTATTCATCATTGATATATAGAATCTGGAAGGCGTTTGGGGAATCAAGCTCGAGGATCTTGGCAAACTCGTGAACATGATGGGCTCCTTGGTAGTGGTTCATTTCCTAGACCATTTGGAAATGCTTCTGGGATGTCGGCCCCAAAGACACGAACAAATGAGCACTATCAACTTAGCAAGAGCAATGAGCCATACCATCCTCCTCGGCCATACAAGGTTAAGTAAACACACACACTCACATTCACACACACACACGCATATAGTAAAGCTCATGGGATTTAGTGTACCTATGTTTGGGAGTATGTGTCAAAATTTTTTAATATCAAAAGAACCCACATCAGATTACAAAAAGGTTCAGTTAATGAAAATTATCAAAAAAATTATTTTGGGGATCTAGTAGCTCACGATAACTACCACATGTCCTGCATTTCCAGTTTTGTGAAGGTTACTAAAATATTTCTTTATCTACACTTTTGAATTATTAATTCATACCGCACTTATCGGAAATAGATTATTATAAAAGTAATCAAATTTAAATTATAATAACAAAATAATCATATTTAAATCAAAATTAAAGAATCTAATGAAACAATTTTTTAAAATTTTGAACATAAATTATTTATCACCAAAACATTACACATGCATCACATGCCAAGGGATATACAACACCGAAATAATAAAAATAAAGAATTATGCTAGCATTTTCGATACAAGGGATATAGAAGTTTATAACAGTAGGAAATTTAATATCTCTGCACGTATTTCATGCCAATGGATACTAGTAAATTATTCAACAGGTTCCAATAGCTCATATTCACGCAGGTAGTATTTTTTAATCTTTGCCTTGGCCTTTTCCATTCCCGTTGGTGTTTCTGTTAGTTGTGATTCTCATGCCAATAAGTGACGATTTTATGCTTTTGACTGTTCTTGCTTGACTTCTAAAATCTTCAGGCTTTACCTCATTCAAGGAGAGACACAGACTCCTACAACGATGAAACTTTTGGTTCAATGGAGTGTACTAGTGAGGATAGAGCAGAGGAGGAGAGGAAGAGAAGGGGTATTGTTATATTCTTAACGGAATCATGTATATGTGTACAGCAATCGTGCTTTCCTTTTTCCATAACTTCTTTTTTGTTACATTCCCATTTAATTCAGCCTCTTTTGAGATTATGAGAAAGGAACAGCAAAAGGTTCTTCAGGAGAAGCAAAAATCGAATCTAGAGAATCAGAAGGATGGTATGTCGGACCTTTGTGAAGATTTAGATGATAGCAAAGAGGAAAAAGGACATTTTGCTTCTCACTCATCTAGACCACTTGTTCCGCCTGGTTTTCGAAACAATGTTCTTGATAATAATTCTGGTGTGAAATCGTTGATTCATCCTCCTTTGTCAGAGGTGTGATACTTCTACTTTCCCTTTCTATACTATTTATTATTTGATTAAAGTTACAGATATGCTTTGGAACATCTTCTAGTGATTTTCATAGTATTTGTTATCTCGTTCTTGTGTTTTCTATTTGGATTTGTGTGATTAGATCTGTCTTAAGTGAAACATAATTCCATTCTTTCCATATGTGCCTACCTCCTTGTTATGTGCTGACTCATTTGTGAACTTGGGTAGTTCGTGCTCTTTCATTGCAAACTACTGGCCGCAGTGAAGATAAAGAAGTAACCATTTATTTATGCCGGTGATATCCTGCGTGATTGCCATTCCCCCTTCCCTTATCCTTACGTCCCAGGTCCCCTGTGTGTAACGGATGGGTTATATTAAGATACAGTTCATACTCTTTTTCTTTAAATTTAGAACACATATTACAAAATCAGTGAGATTGTTGTTCTTATTTATTTTGCATGTTACAGGTCAGAAAACCTGTAACTGGGGTAATACTTTCAGATCCTGGAGCCAATCTTGTCCAAAATAATAGGAAAGATGGTTTGGAGCAACAGCTGTCTCTGGAAATCGATTTGGTTGATGGTCAGCCTGCAGAGAAAATAAAGCATCCAGACCTTTTAAACAAAGATGACACCAGGAATTTACTTACAGGCTTGGATGTGTCCGCCCCATTACTTGGTATGAAAGATCATATATCCCGCAGTTCTAGTCATCTCAATTTTCACGGAACACTGGATGACTTTGGGATTGTCGAACTCGATGTGAACAAAGTATCAGAGGATACTGTTAGTGAATCCAATCAAAATTACTCAACTTCAGCGTTGGAGAACTTTTTTTGCAGCACATTATCCATGAATTCCGGGGGTTCTACTTCTGCTGAGGTTATTAAGATTTAAATGCATTCTTGTTGCATGTCGTCTAATCTTATTCCTGCCAATCCTTCTGTAAATTTTACCATAAAATTATTTTGCAAGTCGATTGTTTGTGTATCTTGAAGTTTAAAGTGGTGTATTCGTAAATTCAAAAACTTGGGAGTCCCTTTTCTCTCTAAGAAAGTATCATTCAGAGCAATATGCACACATGAGCGATGCCACGGATTGTGAAAATTTTGTCATCACAAAAAGTTAAATTTCTTTGTCATGGAAATGCACTGTGGATGAATGCTCAATTGAATCTGATCTGCAGGTGTCACATTATTCTTCCTAACCAATTCGAATCCGTTTGCTGTTACCCTTCTTGCTTCCATTATCTATCCCTTTGTTTTGTTTTTCACCTAAAAAGTTAACCATTATCAGTCTCGTGCATTTTGTCAGATCATCAGTCTTCTTGTCTTTCTTGATAGTCGTTGGGTATGTGAGGTGATTGATCGCGTCTAGGTCCAAAAAGAGGCTGTTCACTTGCCTTTTCTTGTGATTTTGAGTTGTATATACTTACTCTACTTTGCTTTATTCTTGTTCAGCGTCATGATGGTAGACATGATGATACATGGGTGCCCGACTCTGTCCCGTCTTCAAAGTTTGCCCAATGGTTTTTTGATGGTGTGATGGTTAAGTACTTTACTTTCAATTTGGAAAAGGTTCTGAAGCTATTGTGTTGATTTGATTTTCATTTTTCTATCTTGAAAATATTGTAGAAGTGAAGTCTGTTGATACTTCGTCTGGGAGGCCAAATGATTTATTATCGCTAATAGTCAGTGGTGATAAAGGTAGATGCCAAATTTCTGACTCAGAAGCAGTGGAACTCTTTCCACCTGATTTCTCCTCCAAAACATCTGAACAATCAGATCAGTTTAAATTAGACATCGTGTCCACTGATAACGGTGTCGCCAATCAGCTAGGCATTAATAATGATGAGGAGACTATTCCAGCTGTGCTTACCTGTGAAGACCTTGAACAATCAATTTTATCAGAATATAGTGGAAAAAGTAAAGCTGGGCTCTCAGTCTCAAAAGGTTGGAGTTCAAGTGGTGCAAATACTGAACAACAAAATGTGCATGTTGACGGCCATGCATCTATACACCTGCTTTCTCTTTTGCAAAAGGGAACTGAACAGAGTGTAAACTCTGGTGTTGATATCAATTTAGGGGATAAAACATCAGGTTCTCAAGAATGTAATGTGGAGACAACAGCCAATATCCCGAAATGGGAAGAGGACAATAGTAATGTCCCCAGTTCAGTTAATACCCTGACACTTGAAACACTCTTTGGAACTGCTTTTATGAAGGAGCTACAATCAGTTGAAGCACCTGTTTCTGTCAAAAGGGTCTCAATTGGGTCTGCTCAAATTGATACCCCAGACCCTCCTAGACTACCCTTTCCAGTCTCAGATAATGGCCTTTCTTCCCCTAGACGTAACGAATTTGGCTTGCAAAGACCAAGTCAGGACTATGGTATTTTGGCTTCGAATCACAAACAACAGGCAAAGCCGAGTAAGGCTGGGAACTGGAATGGCTTTGATGGTTCCCTAACTGATGTAACTTCATCAAAGCATCATACAGAAGCAGCTCCTATGCACATTGGGTTTCAAGAGGATGCTGAAACTCAGTTACCTGACTTGAGCTCCATTTCTTCGAGCGATCCTCATGACCAGTGGATATCGAGATTTATGTCAATTGGTAGTTCGAGTAATAATGTGAACTCTTCTTTAGATGGACATGTTGATATAATGGACAAACTGGCATCTTTCAGTTCTGTTAAAGATCAACAGCTCATGGGAGGCTCGGAAAAACGGCACTTTGTACGTGATCCTTATGAATCAATGGAGTCTCACATTCCCTATCGCAACCTTCAGATGCAGCAATCTTTACCACAGTTTCAGACGCCACAAATGTCTCAAGTGAGGCCATTATATCATCAGTTGGAGTCACATCCTGCTCACATGAATCCCCAGATGAAGTTACGGGGTACAGAAACCATGTTTAACCACGATTCTGTAGCCAGTAATCAAATTCAGTCAATTATGAATCGACCTTCTTTTCCTCACCATAATGTGAGGGTCGCAGGATTGGAGATTCCAGCGCATCATTCAGTTTTGCATCAGCAGATACCAATGTCGGGAAACCATCCTCCTCACATGCTACCTGAATTTTCAAGAGGTGGCAATCAAGCAGCTTTCTTTTTGCCAGAAATGAATAAGATGCAAAATTACTCGTTCGGGCATCATGTACCAGAAATTGGCAACCGTGGGGTGCCTTATACAGGTAAATCTTTTATGTTACTATTTTAGGTGAAACTGGGGTACAGCTTGGTTTTTTAACCGGGGCTTATAATAGTTATGGATATGTCAACTACTCCAAGTTCAATGAATGAACAGAATTGAAAAGCCAGTGTTTCTACTGGTTGCCATTATTTTAGGTTGTTCTTGTGTCATATCTTGTCAAATATTGCGAAAACTTAGTAGCTGAACTTGTGAGCTCGTAAGAATAATGAAGAATTCTTTTGGTCCTTTTCTGTACTTGTAAGAGTTGCTGTTTTATGCATTTTTTATTTTTTATATTAAAGATCTAAAATGTAGATTTCTTTTCCAGGAAGCAGTTCATGATGTAGAAAGTTGCTGTTATTTTTAGAGCTTAGCACATAACTATGACTGTGGTGTGTGTCTCAGTAACTTGCGATTGAAATTATTCGTACTCAGCAAATACTTGTTAGTGGTAACATGGTCATTTTCGTTTAAGTTTTATAGTCGAATTCAATCTAATTTTCGCTGTTGAATTGGCTACAGATATCAATTCTGGAGGTAATCCTTCTGAGGCTTTTCGGAGGTTAATTGAAATGGAGCGTCGTGCAAACTCAAAGCAGTCGCACCCTTTTGCTCCTAGCAATAACCGTGGAAGTCATGGGTACGAACCAGACATGGGTTTCCAATATAGATAGTTGAACAAAATGGAAGGGCGATCCAGGACGATTAATATTGGTAATACCATCTTTGCAGAACGGTTGGTACGCACCCTCTTGGTGATCCAAACTTGTAGAATATGGTCTCATTCCCCTGTAACTTGAAATTATATTGGGATTGGAGTTGGGGGAATACAAGTACTTCCGCAGTTTGTTATGGGTATGATGATTGTGACCGTTGATCTTATCTCTTATTTTTCCTGTTATATTTCTTTGTTTAGCTAAGCCACGACTGTTGATCCCTGCATTAGAGCTGGTCTTCTTTCTAGTCATGTAATCAGATATTAAATATCCGTGTATGTATGATGATCGACCCACTGAGCAAATTCTATTTTTTAGATGAAGCACAAAACGCCTACTTTGTCTTGAGCTGATTTTAGTTTCTCGTGAAAATTCGTATTTGAAATATGTCGTTGCTACAGACCCACAAACTGCATTTTTAACAGTTTTGGAGGAGTGAACTACCATTTTTCCCCTAAACCACTTCAAGTGAAAGGATTATTTCTTGGGCCCTTGCATCGATTTCATTTTTCCTTTAAAAACGTGTCCAAACTAGAATTCGTGCATGAAATATGTAGGTCTATTTGGGAACATTTCTTCAGGACAATTGTAAGCAAGCTCGGAGCATGAGAATTGTATAACAACTTATTTTGCGGAAGACCATCGCGTTTTCTTGATTGGGCAACTTTGACTCGTACGTTTAAGGGCTTCTTGAATAAAAAAAATAAACTCTTCTTGCTTGCACTATGGACGAGTAGCGGGCATTAAAAGACTGGCTTTTCATTTCTGGGTCAGCAAAATAAAGGGAAAAGGATAACGGTATGAAGAAACAGTAGCATAAATGTTTGATCCTCCTGTTTTAATCTTTTCGGTTTTATTTTTTACCTCTACTCGGTGTCAATGACAAGCCTCTTTCTGCTGTGGATTTTGGAATATTCGAGTATTATTCGAGAATGGAAAACACACATTCATGTGATCATGTCCTTTACTTGGCCAAGGGGAGTCCACAAAGATGCACAGTTTGCATGACTATTTTGAGAATTTCAACATCTGCTTGATTCGAGCCTTTGAAGGGGCTGCGTGCTATTTTCATGATGCCCCTGCCCCGTTTTGGTTTGATGAAAATCGCCATTCTTTAAAAGTAAACACAAAGTTCTGGTCAAATCTCTAGCAGCTCAGTAATCCTCCATCAGATAGAAAAGCTAAAAGAACCCAACTTCCTTGCATGATCAGAAAATTTTGGAAAATGAAGAGCATACACAAGGGATAACAACGAAGAAAAGAAGGCCCTTTTAGGCGATGATATACATACAAAATATACGGTTATCTCATCCCAATACACATACAAATACAAAAATATACAGCTCTACCATCCCATCACTTGTTAGCTTGCTAACCAGATTGTAGGTTTTTTTTCCAACGTTTCTTGCCTGCAGATATCGCCAATAAACAAAGGTATCTTGTCTTTTGTCCATGGCTATTCAAAATCTGTAGCACTTCCCATGTCATAAGTTTCAGCGCTTGCTTGATAGGATGATAGCAATCTCCTCTGTCATCAGACCAAATAAAATAAAAACTCATAAAAAAGCAACACACACTACTTTTAGTTACAACTATTTTTAAAAAACTCGTCCAAATAAATGTTTTTAAAATACTCATCCTAGCGGAGCACATGCTTCAAAAGGCTTGAAACTTGAAAGTTGCATGTAGAAAGCCCTTCTAAACATACAAGTTCAAAATGTGAGATGGAAAATGTCTGGAACTTACATGATCCTCAAATTCTGGGCTCACCAAATTAATTGCGAGATTCTTCATCAATGTGGTTACCTAAAGAAGAAGCGGATGAATATACCTATAATCAGAAACTATTTTCTCAAAAAATAAGAAACAGCTGCTAACCAGATAATTTCACATTACCCTTAGCACAGACTCAAAGGGTGATATATATTTACATACAAGGGTCCATGGACTTCACATATATTAATAAATATCAATCCTGGATTCATGATTGTGGCATTGCCCAAGGGTAGGTCTCATTAACCCGCTAACTGATCAATCCTAGGACATCTCGATCATATAACAAACAAAATAACCAATTTCGCAATTAAGCATCATGATTGTCATAAATCCTGATTCTACATTGCTAATTGCTTACCCTAGTTATAATATTATTCATAAAATTTTGCAGACAAAGGGATGAAGATCATCAAGCAAAGCATCAGAAAAACAATAAAAATGTTTGCCCTTAGAGAGTGCATTTTGACTTACCGTCTGGACATTTATGGGGTCCATTTTCTTGAGCCTTGCCAAGTGATCACTCGCACTATTGTCGAAAACACTGCCTATGAATTCATAAACTTGAGCAAAGTCTGGCATAACTGCAACAACATATGATAGTAAGTTTTGATATCAAGTGATTTAAAAAACACAGGGCAAACAGAAAGGTAACAGAACTATTCATTTATATCCCAAATTATTCCTCAAATGTGGAATGCAAACATGATCATTCTTTCTTTGGGTAACTATGTCCAGGGTCAGGGGCAGACCCCAAACCTGGGGTTAGACGGAGTGATTAAATATATTTGACATTTAGAATTTTATGTGATAGAAGATACTGGCCTCCGTTTCCACATTAAGGATTTTGTGGAGTGAAAAACCAGTACCCAAGAAGCAGAACAGTAAATAAAACCCAATAGGAGGAGATGCTACGAGACTTCTATGTTATACATCCACTAGAAAGTAAAACAATTGCACAAAAAACAGACCTCCAGTTCCTTTGCACAGTTCTTTCGATCCGCAACTCGTCGCATTGTAGAGCTGCTACATTTTTGAACCATGGTACCGCCAGCTGTTCCAATATCATCTGAAACACAAGCACAATCATTTCACCATAACCACTTTAAAGAAGACAGAACAGCAACAGAAACAAACCTCTTGACAAATGCTCTGTTTCCATCCAAGGAGACAAATGTACACAGCCAACTGGGTTTGAATGCACTGGCAATGAATTGGGCTGTGCGCTAATGGCAGCACATGATCGCACGACTCCTGCAGTTACCGAATGCGCGACTCCTGCAGTTACCGAAATAGCTGGAGTGGTTTACATTCAAGTGCCGGCAATGTGACAAGACATTCAGCACAATAAATCAAGACATGCATCAATAAACCAGACTATGCTCACCATTTTTCGGAGCTTTTTGTGGATAAGGATGATTTGCTTTTCTCTTTGGACGTGGGGGAGGTACATGTTCACTTTTTCCATTCTTCAGCACCTTCTGAAAATATTTCTGGGCGTGGCTACGAATCTGCAATACATGTCCTCGTTTTTAGTCTATGGCATAACAATTAGCATGACAAACACAGAAAAATCTTTAAAATCAGATTCTCTAAATATAGTGATAAAGCAAGTAGAACTCTCCTATAAGGCTCCCTCCAAATCATACCTCAGCTTTGGCTTTTAAACACAGCCTATGCGCTCGGCATTTTTATATTGTCTGGGGTAAAACATTTGACCTAGAAAAACAAGAACTTGAAGGCAATATAAGCACACACTAGTTTAACGACTGAAAAGTTAACGCATTCTTTAGCTAAGAACCTCCTATGCTGCCAAAACAGGCCACGTCAAACACTACACAAAATTTTCAGCATTGCCAAGCGACCTTGATTACCAATAAACAAGTCAGTATGAATGAAGGCTCACATCAATTGAAGATCATCCAAGAAATTTGCAGTTTGTAACAAAATCAGCGTATGAACATAAAGATGTAGCAAAAAGTTTACCTGGATAACAGTCTTCGAACCGACAAATGCCTCAATCTTCTTCCAGTCACGATCAAATCTGGATAATAGCAAAATAAAACAAAAAAGGAAATATAAACATTAACAGTGCGTGAAAAACCATAAAAATTTTGCACCTTCGATTTCATTATTTTTCCTTCTCAAAGTAGATACATATAAATCTTTGAAAGGTAAACATGCAATCCAGATACACTTAACATGACAAACTCCTCACTTCCAAGTTGCAACTTAAAAACGTCAAATTCAGAGAACAAAATGACTTTTGCTTTGAAGTCAGGAAACTCAGTTTCCGCACTGCCGGTTTTCAGAAAATTTAAGAATATGAAGTCTTTTGGAAATTGGAACCTAACCGTCACACACCCACACACTTACAATTGAAGGGCTTCAAGGAACTTGTCATGCTCCTGCTCACTCCAGCTCTCTCTGGATTTAGTAATCGTATATGGCTTCCGGATCTTCTTACTCGGGTCCTCCGTACCCGTGCTCGTGGACGAAGATTCAGGAAAATGAGCAGTGATCCCAGTTCTCATCGGATCCCCGCCTATGTAACAGCCGTAAAACTGGGTAAAATCCTGAGATGGAGAGGGATTCGGATACACAGAAACCATGACTGAATCTGACAAAAGCAGCTCTGTAATCTCTTGATGACACCTTGCAGTTTTGCTGCTTAGTGCTTATATTGGGAGGTGGAGGAGGCGGGGTAATCGTGACCTTACACGTGGCTGTTGTGAGTTGATCGGTAAGTTTACCCCATTACGTGTGTGGCGGAGTAGCCTCCAATTGTTTTATTCGAAATTAAAAAATAAGCTATTCCAGGTTTGATATACACCTATATGCTTTCACAACGAACAGAATCTCAAAACGTACTGAATCACTTAATTATTGGCTGGATCAGTAGCTACATGAGTTTCATCAATTTATCTCGCCAACCGTAATCCGGCTACTAATTGTATTCTTATGTTAATACCTTATATTACTGAATTGATATGAGAAAGAGGTGTTTGGCGTAAAAATATGATTAGGGATGATAATTTTTTTCATGGGATTGGGTCAATCAACGGATAGATATAAGAATCTTTGTGGATATGAGAATCTTTTGAAATATCCGAATGATTTGGAATGAGGATAATAATAATAACTCATCTCGAATTCTCCGAACTCGTCCCAATATATATATATATATATATATAGGGACATGATATCCTACACAACCAACTTCTCCACCTCCATCCCCGACTGCCACGTGTCACGATGTGATTGGACCAACATTTTAACTTCAACAAATAATAATAAATATATATTATTTAATATATAAGAAAATATATTTAATAATAATATAGAAAAATAAATAATAAATATATATTTAATATATTAAAGTTAGGGACAGTGATAAGATAGATATGATGGTGCTAACTCGCCTGCTCTGAATTGGTTTGGCTGAAAGCTATTGGAACATCAGATTGTGCCTTTTTTGTTAGTAAAGATTAAAGAGCACGTTCCACATCGAGAGTGGCAGGATTTTAATTTATAAGGAAATGAGGACTAATATGTATATCATATCATGCTATTACAACTCATGGTACGTTTGAAATTTATTGGGTCTAAATAGTTACCGATGCTAGTTATATCAATCTATATGTATTAATGTATATATGTTGATACATGTACGTCCACACATAAGATTTAATGTTTTTCCAATTGATTGGAAAAATCCTGCACAAGTGTCATAGTCTCCATACTCACTTGAATCATGTGACCTGATTACATATGCGGTTCCCGAGATCGGCACATGTTAAACAGTTGTTTATTATAAAATATTCAGTATAGTTTATAAAAATAAAAATAGGTTTGTTGAATATTCAAAATCAATTTTTTTCGACTTGAATCATTGAAATATGAATGCGAAATAACAACTTATAAATAGAATAATATAACAAATGAATCTTCGTCATCTCAAAACATATCATATTCTTCTGTTTTCAATTGTTCTTTGTTCTTATTTGGAAGACAAACATAATGTGATAGTATGTTGAAAAACATTCAACAAATCATAGAATATTCGAACATAACAAAAATAAATATATATATACATATATACACACACATGCTAAACTTTAAAACATTACAAATCATGAATAACGGAACGTGGCAGCACTGACATTTATTTTTTTTTTTATTATTTACTAATCAATAATTTTTTCTCTTCTAATTAGGAGATATCGTAATCATTAGATTGGGGATGCATGAAATATATTTGCATATCAACAACTCCCCTAACATTGCTAAGACAGAGTAAAACTTACAAACATGCAAGCATAGCACGAATCTGATACGAAATAGATGTGCTCGAATGATACTTTAAAAAAATTGAACATCACGTGAATAAACATACATGTTTTAAATGAATATAGATATCAAAAGAACAATAACATGATTCTAATAAAAGAAAACGTGAATGAAGCTTACGAAGAACTGGAGTTCTCTATGCAATTGAAACTTGGGCAGAATCTCCCATGACTCTGTTGCTCATACTGTCATTTCAATCACGGAATAAAGTAGAACTTCCACCCAAATGCACCATTTCTTAAGCTTGGATTTTCAGATGCTTGTGATGTTTTTGGTGTGATTCTGGTTGAGTTGAATTCAAGTACACATGGAGGATTGAGGGAGATGAGATGTCAGTGATGTCCTTTAATAGCAATCATGATGTTAAGATCTGAATTAAGAGGAATATAATGGGTTCAAACAATCCATATCTCAAGAAAGATTTGCACAAGCTAGCATTATAATGTGGTACCAATAAGTTAGCACAAATTATTTGAATCTTCATATATTTCATCTTAACAGAAACAGTTAGGTAGGTATTCTTCCAAAATAGGTTACCTGCAAAAGCTTCCATAATATATTCCTATAGGAAAACTTTATAGTCTAAAGGATTACCTGACATCATATTGATTCCACTCAAATATATACATATCCATGATGTTACCATGGAATGTGATATGAAAATCGTTGATGGACTCCAAAGATCCAATACAGGTCCATCAGGACCTACTGACTTAGTTAATTTTAGTCTATTGAGGCTGAAAATCAATAGATCGTATCTTCCAAGTGATTTGGTCATGCGGATTTGAAGGATACAAATATAGCACAAGAAACATGACTCAACTCAACATATGCTGTTTGGAGTAAAGAAACTGCTAGAGATTCGTAACATATGGAAATATGCAGGTTTGGAAAGAAGCCAGACATACAAATTACCAGATGTTCTAGTTTGGACAAATTTTTCGCTTGGATAAAATATGTTTACAGATATATCGAGGCATCCATAACTTCTTCATCGGGTCAAAACAAATATTAAGGATACGCTCCGCTCTTTCTTTTAACAGCTTCGTAGGCTAAATAAGACATTTGTACTCGAGCTCCGAATATAGATTAAGCTTGCTATATCATTGGCCAGTCTTTTGAAAGAAATGCTCAATCTGCAGGCATTGACCTTGTGGCTGCAACCTACTTGTTTTGGCACCATGTTTGCACTTTTTTGCCCAAGAAAAGGTGTCGTTATTTTCCTGTGCCTGAATAATCAGAAACAATATGTTTACATACTTTCACTTCCATGCAACAAAATTCACTGTCGAGTTATAAAGAACCTCACCACAAGACTAAGAAGATTTACTACTTTCCTTAAAAGCATTTTTTATCAAGCCCTATTTTCAGTTATTCACCAACCGATTCCAAGCCGTAATTTGAAATTTTGGTTAAGAAGGTTTGGTTATTAAGCTCATGACTAACAAATCAATCTGAAATGGAAGCGTTCATCAGTTTCACAATTTGATGAAACTACTTGATTGATGAATGAGTGCTGAGTTCTTGTTTTCATCATGATAAAATATGAGAATGAGTTTTACCGATGATGCTCGGTCAAGAGTTCTCAGGATTTTGATTCTACCACCTCTTCCATCAGGTCCAACAGCAATTAAATCACCAGTTGCTGACTTTAATCCTTGAATCGTTGTAGATCCTTTGTTTTGAACGTTCTTGCACAATTTGCCCGATTGCCAGTTGGTTTCATCAGGGCCAAGTGCACCACCATAGAAGCAATTCTCTCCTAGAAATTGACATATAAGGAAGGTTTAGTTGACTAGTTTTACTACAAGTGTGTGGATTTCGCTCCACTTCTAGTTGTACTAAGTTTAGAAGAATTGTCGTGCCAATCAACTACTCTTTTGCATTAACTCCACTGTTACATTTAACCAGTATATCAGGTGGCACGTTAAATAAAACGGCTGGTGAATCACATAAAGTTTGATACCAGAAAACGCTACCTTTGGAAAATGATATTGACGATCTAGTCTCCTTGATGATCTGAAGTGAGGTTTGAAAAGGATTTGCTTCGCCATTGCATATCACCTCGACCTCCGTATCATGTTTGTGTGGTGGATTCTTACAGTGATCATTCATTCTTACAGCTCGAGCACAAGCCAGTCCATCAGAGTCACTAGATCTTCGAGTATCTACTCCATTTTGTAGATCAAAAGTTGCATCTTTTCTTGCCATATGGTTAGTCCGGGTATCATGGTCATTGTTCGAGCAAGGGGTCACCTTTTTGCTTGACAACATATGCGGTCTAATAATAGAAGACTGCATCATATCATCACTCTCATTGATGAAGGCACTTTTCTTCCGGTCGTTTTGTACAAAATCACTTTCAGATGTAATATCGTAAATGGTGCCTTTAATATTTCCAACCTTGGAGAGTTGCTCTTTCTTGAGGAGAAACAAGTTAGTGCCAGTTTCATTAAAGTTTTCGGAATCATCCAAATCAATGTGATTTTCATTCTCCTCCTTTCCAGGATCTTTGGTGGTGAATTTATAATCCTCATTCTTTAGCACTCGCAAAGCTTCATTTTCTTTCGCTTCAACAAGAGTCTCCAGTTCTTGGACTTTGAGCTGAAATGGTAAACATATAGGGACTAGATCTAAAATGAGCTTAGAGGGTTGAATTGGTTTGTTCTTGTTTTACTTACTCTCAGCTTCATTATCTTCTCATTAGCCTTTTCAAGTTTATGAAGACACCGAGCCTCCCCTCTTCCTATAACATTGCACTTGGCCATCAGTTCCTTGTAATTCCTAGACAACAATGCAGCATGAATAACATGACATTTGAACCAAAAGGAATACAAATAACTTTGAGACGATTCACATGATGAGCATTTGAAATGTTAAGTCTGATTTGAATGGGACATGATAGCTGTAGGCCTCTTGCTGAAATTCAGTTTATATGTCAAGTATAAAATACCTTTATCCCAAAATTAGCAGCAATAATGTTGTACAAAATGGTATGTCAAGAAACTTGAGTTCTTATCATATGGTTTGAAATATCTCTCCCATTAATCTGTTGTCTCATTGTTTGCGCAAAGATTTCATATCGCTGTATTTATGGTTAATGCATTGGCCGCCCTATTTATCAAATACAACTGCATGAAAATGAAAAGTTGGTGTAATATGCATTACTTGTTACGAATTATCAGAGACTTTCTCAGAACATCAACAGTTTCTTTGCTGCCACAATCATTGCCTAGCGAAGATAGCTTCATAATCTCTTCTTCGTCCAAGTTCAAATCAGAGGCCCTGCATCAATAAATGATAAATATGGCGAACGAACAGCTTTTGTCATGATGATAAATGTAACCTTTAGAAATGCCTCTGATGGCTTCAACATACAGTTTAAGTGCGGCAAGCTCCTTGGCCAAAGCCATATTTCTCTGTTGTGCTCTCATTGATTCCAAAGTTGATTTATCTAGCTCCTGTAACATGATTGAATGAACTAGAAAATAGCTATAGGAAACTGAGCAATAGAACCTTGCTCAAAACCACAAATTCAGATGCCAAGTAGAAGACACTTCCTGAGCATAGATATGCATCTATAAATGTTAGCAGAAGATAAGCTAAAAACGAGCAGTTCACCTCAGATTTCACACGAAGCAACTGCTGGATGGTTGCCTTCTGAGTTAGAGCTTCGGTTTTCTGAGTCATTGCTACCTTCAGTTGCTCTTCACATGCAAATAACTACAATAGATTATTAGCATGACATGGGAGATTCTACTCTCTCCTTGTCATAACAAAGAACGTGATCAATTTATTACCTGGTTCTTTACATCCTTAAGTTCTTTTTGTTGACGTTCCAAAGTAGTCTCGAGTGCGACAACCTTCCCCTCCAACCTAGTGGCTTTGTTTTGTAGTTCCTTGGGATTTACCTCACAATCAAGCGGCTTTTGAGAAATAGATGGATCGTTGGCATCGCCAATTGACTGGAAATAAAGACGCCACACGTTTGCATTTGTACACGTTTGTTTGCATACGGGACAATTTCTTTTCTTCCCTTTTGGACAGTACTCAAACCATTGTTGAAGACTACGTTTTAAACAAAATGTCAGAATCATTCTTCGATTAAATAGAACAAACTAACAGATATTTTTCAATAACCAAAATTCGTTTGACTCTGTATAAACATCTCATAAAACTCACAATACCGTCAATTTATTCTAAATAATTGGTTGTATCCCAGTGATGAAGAAAACAAGAAACCAGATTCTGTATTCTTCCAGAGAATTCGCTTCTTTAGATCAACACCGGATTTTTCTTTGCTTGATCAGCGCTTTCAAGCGACAAGCATGCATGCAAGATATTAAAGAAAATAGCTCAAGTAAAGAAGACAGATTTACGTGGTTCGGTTTGATAACCTACATCCACGGCAGCCACCAAAATCTCCACTATCAACAGAGAATTGAAGGTACATTTACAGATTGAAGAATGAGTAAGTTTCTGTGTGTTGTTTTTCTATTCTTTTCAACTGCCGTTATATGTACATGTATACACAATCAGTTAAGTTTTTTCCTAACTAACTCCTCAACCGATATCAGTGCACATCCAGCTGATAAGCCTTTCTCATCTTCTGTTTTCTTTAATCCAACTCCTCTTTGTTTTCATAGTATCATGTCTATCAACGTACAGGACCAATCTTTAACAATTCTCCACCTTGGTTCTGTACGTTTACCCTTTCTGGTGACTGCTCTTTATTCCCTTTATCTAAGGCTTCCTCACATTTACAAAATCACTATTTTATTTTTTTAATAATATATGATTTTCTTTTTATTTCGATTTTCTTCACTATTTTTCCTTGCTAAGTTGTTTTTTATAACATAATCACGGTTTCATTGAAAGAAATGACTACATCAATCCTAAGATAACCACGAATTAGACTGTTAGAATTTGTAAACACTCAAGCTTATCAAGGAGACTAAATATAGAGACTAGATAACTAGTTATCATTGAAAAAATATGTAATAAACAACCTTGGGTGTCATATATAAACGGTATAGTTGAAATGCATTAATTCAAGTTGGCTCATAATAAAGAGCTATGATACATGAAAATAAAACAAATGAGAATTGATCAAGTAATGATCAAATAATGTATCATAGAGTAATGGATATCAAATTTATGCACCAAATGGACAACAAAATTATGTCTAGTAATACTTAATCAATTTGATACCTCATACGGTTGGAATTGAATGAAATGTGTATAAGTGTATAAATGGACTTCTTTTTGGCCTAAAGTGAAAAGGAGAAATAATATTGTTGTGTCTCACATTGATTTAACAATACAATTGAGGTTAGTTTATATAAAGTTTCGTTTTAATGAGTTGTAAGCTTGCCTAGTGGAAATGCTCTCTCTCGCACGTGCCTGCGCAGGGGGTGCAAATCAAGGGTCCGATTTGCACTGGAAAGGCTCGGACCGGTCAGGAAAAAAAACTGGTCATTGATAAATTTTTCTTTTTCGTCTGTGACTCTTCACATGCACGAAGAGACACAGATTGTGTATTCAACAGATATCTCAAATGACTACCAGTACATGTCCTCTGGTGCGCCTAGGCAGCGAAATAGTCTCACGTTTTCCTACTTATACTTCCAACACTGACACAATGAAGGTGCGATTTAGTTCGTCGGTGCAGCATAGTCTTGTGCTTTCGGTTATCTGCTCGATCTTCGTCATTGTACCCTGGGAAACAGACATCATATACAGCTTGGTCCTTGGAAGCACTCAGGCTGGATGAATCTGTTTTAAGGGAAATGTGTTCTAATATAGGCCTCGATTTACATTCTGTTCATATCACTTATTTTTCCAGTTTGTTTATTTCTCGTAATTATGCATTGCGCATATTATATCCCCCTACGTCACCTCGAGATCCGATGACCGAGGACAGAGGACCAAAGTCAGATATGATACTATAGAACGTGACAGTTACGCCACATCCCGCGTACGTAATGAATAAATATCCAAAATTATGGCAGAAATCTCGGTTAAACAAGTGGTCATCTCGGGTACAGCATCACCCGTTAGACTCGCTCCAGCATATCACATGTCGGGCGACACGCCCGCAGCTACTTCCTAGCCCATTTATAAATACTCAGGTGTGCTTCCGTTTCTGAGGACGAACTCACAAGCTCTTAACTTGCTCTATATTCTACTCACTCTTCCTACCTCTCGACATGATTTAAGAATCCTAATGATTTCACCGGAAACATTTTCGATGTCATCTGACCAGCGTCTGTGATTGCTAGTCACTAGGAGATGTATGGTCACCTTTGTTTAACTTGCTCATCTCTCGAGTACAAGTAACAGGGCTCTTGATATGTGGATTCAGATCACCCGACATCGCACTCCTATCTGTTCAGTTCAAGTGGTTCAGTTCTCGATGTGAGACTTCACGACCCCTGACCTGATGACAACTCTCCGTTGAAAAAAATCGGTTACATAAAATGCCAATGGATATTAAAATTATATCAGAATCTTGGCACCATGTTCCTTGTGTCTGTTTAACGCTTGAGTTTTCATGAGATGATGTTGAGGTCTAATTTATGTTGTCATTATCGGCGATATATGTGTCCGAGGACCGACCCACCCTCAATCAAAGCATCCCATGTACTTCGTGTATGTTCCTTTTTCACGCACTGTAGTTGGCAGTCTTGCATCAATACGAAAGAACCTCCACTTCAGAGGGAAGATTCCCTTTATTTTTTAGAAGAAATATTATTATCCAGACAAATTAATATACTAAACAGTATTCACCATCTTTCTCATATTCACCGTATACATTGTATTATATGATTATTTGCTACGGAAAATTTTATCTACTTATATTCTTAGGATAATATAAGTGAGGTATACATTGTAAGTGTGATAAGGAAATGTAATATAAGGTTAATAATATAACGTGATTAAATATATGGTGTGTGATAGGATTTTAAAATGGTGGATTGGTTCTATGATTTATAATGTAATGGCCAAATACTGTTCCTTAGATAACCAATGGATATTCTTGACCAAGTGAATAAATTATTTAATTTTTATAAATCTAGTTAATAAGTTCTTCTATATTTTTCTATATTAAATTAAAATAATTGTGAAAAGCATACATTAATCAATAAAAAAATATTAGACAATATGAGACCATTTAACTGAGCCAAACGCCAGATTCATCACAAAACAATCCAGCAGTAACAAGGGCTATCTTTGAAGGAAGTAAACAATGTGTGGACGAAAGTTTTCGAAAAATACAAATTACAACATACAGAATCTGTAATATGTGAATTTGTCAATTTGTAAATTGTTATTTGATACATGTAGCATTTTGTAAGCTGGACGTTAATTTCTTATGTTGGCTAGGTTATTATTTACTTGTATTGTTGATCGCTGGGTATGCCTAGCGTTTAAAATTTGTACGAACTTTATTTACCATCTATGATATGTTTTTTCATATTAAAAAGAGGTGTCCTAAGGATCTCGTTAATGTTAATCAGTTGAGTGATATTTATCTCCTATCTTCGATTTTACTTTTGCTAAAATATGTTGAGGACTGAATTTATATGTCCTTGACATCGATCAATAACATCTTAACGTGCAATGGACTACTTAGATTATAATTTTAATATAGGGGTAAGATTGAAATTATTTACTGCACTTTATCGTAAATACTTGGGCTCCGTTTGGACACGTTTTATGAAAACGTTTTTTGTGTTTTTAAAGTTAAAAAAACTTAATTTTCTAAAATAATTATCTAATATTTTTTAATTTAAAAATATTTTTAAAATATAGTTGTCCAAACACATACCTACCTTTAATAAAACTTCCAAAACGTTTTGGAATCACTTTTATAAAAATATTTTTATAAAACGTGTCCAAATGGAGTCTTTGTTTTATTAGCCAGGTATTATTTTAGACACGGGTTAAACATATATTTGCACGTCGTGTGACACCACTCTTTTGGTGTTAAGTAATTTTCACATAAAATTTTCGAAACACAATGTTTGTTGACATGAAGTTATATATAAATTATCTTTTGGTCGGCCTACCTAATCTAAAAATTTTATTATTCCATCGACAGAGTTTTTTTCTTTTATCTCGTTATCCTTGATTACATTCATAATTTTCCTATTTTATCTTATCTCATGACTCATTCTTGATTCTGCTGTAAACAATTGTGGTCGTGTCGTCGCCGCTATATTATTATACACAATTTGAAGCTCTACATGTCCCCTTAAACTTCTTTCTTTTTTTTCCAAGTTTGACCACACGGCTCCATTGCCACAGTGTTGCATTAATGTTCTCTCTTAAAATGAGTCAAATCTGAATTTTCAGATACATTAAATGGCCAATTTTATCATCTACTATCAAAATTATCCATCATATATTGATTCCACTCCGATCGCGCCGTTTGATCTTTTCAAACCCTATTTTATGTAATAAAATATTGGTTTTTTGATCTTATCTGATATATTAAAGTTCAATAGAATAAAGAAAAATAGTGGCATAGTTCTTTCGATTCCATAAATTACCCCAGTTCTTTTTACAGTGTCCTCAATATTTTGTCCAATAGAGTAACCTCTACCATATAATCATTGTTCTACCCCGAAGATGAAGGATAAATCATATATAACAACGTTTAGAAAAACACTATTAAAATCATAAAATGTATAAAAAATTTCATTAATTGTCTATGTCATGAGATACTTACTTGTATAAAGAAAATATTCTGTACAAACAAGAAACGACGAGACAGTACTATAATGAAACGTCCACAAATTGATTAAACAGTTTCGACTGAAAATTGGATATACAAGTATATATTCTAGCGTAGAGGAAAACAAGTTATCATAATTTCCAACTACACCACTATAACATGAATAATACATATATGACCTCAGAATTGTAATCTTGTTATTTAATCTATTTCAGCTCTTCAATTTTTCGGAGTTGCGAGAATGATAAATGATTTAAAATCGGCACAAATCGCTAAATAAAGAGCATGCATGATGTAATAAAAAAAATAGATTGTTGTTAATAAATTTTGAGAAGCACGAAAACGAATGTTTTGGGAAGGAATTCTGATTAAAAGAAAACAAAATAAAATGTTAATTGAATAAAATAAATAACAACTGGATACGTAAGACGTCATGCTGTCCTCATTAAATAGTCATGCACAATCACCCGGCAGCCGTTGATTTGTTTGAAAAGGTAAAATATCCCCACGTAGTTGAAAACTTTTAGAGAGACGAAGCCACCCACGTGGCTCTGCCTGCTTTACTCTGCGTCGGCAAGTACCGCACACGAAGCACAAAGCTTTTTTTTTTTTTACAAAACCGCGTAGACTTTTCCATCCTCTCTCACCGTTTTGACTTTAAGCATAGTCAACCTACACATAGGCCATCTGGTTCAACTATCTATTTTTATCAACAAACTTTTCTTCATCTATTTTTGAAATTATTCCACCTTGCACGATTCAATATAGAAAATTAATTTTGTTATATTTATTTTAAAAATTATTGGGAATAAGGCATAAGTATTTTTTTTTTTGTAACTGTTTCACGTCAAAATCACAAATAGTATTATATACCTTGAAGTTGTATTTGATTTATATTCGTATCATCTCAAATTATATATAAATATATATATATATTTCGTATAGAAAAGTAAACAAAATATTTCTCCGAAGTCATTTGTTGGGGGCAATGACGGATCTCATTTTGTCAACCATGAGTGCTCAATAGCTCTCTATTATTACATATAAATAAAATTGTTTACTTTTCTTAGAAACCCTACATTATTCTTTTTCCCCACTCCTCTCCCACACCCTCCAAAAGTCAGCGCCTTCTTTTGTCTTTTCATATCTGACCCAAGGGAGAATGGAGGACGATTGGGATCTGCAGGCAGTGGTGAGAGGCTGCGGCTCCACCTCCTCCGCCACAGCCACAGCCACAGCCACCTCCAGCTCCACCTCCATCACTACCGCCACCATCCCTACCCCCCCGAATGATCTTTCCACCGCCAGCTTCCTACAAAATTACAACAGTACTTCCGCGGCTTATAACTGCCAAGATCTGTTTCAACCCAGGAGGGAGAGCTTCGTTGAAGACCTGCATGATCTGTACAAACCCTTTTTCCCGGGATCACAGCAGCTAGCCCCACAGATACGATCAGTTACTACTCCGAAAAGTTTACCCATTTCACCTCTCTCTGTTCTTGGGGCGTTTCAAGGGGGGCTGTCATCGTCGGAGCAACAGCAGCAGCAATTACTCCAACAGACACAGATTACGCAAAAACAGTTGCCCATATCCGTTGCTAATGCCTCAAAAGCTACTAGTGTTTCGCAGAATCCTACTTCGAGGTCTACCAAAAGAAGGTAAAATTTGTTTCTTTGAAATAATTTGTTCGAGAAACAGGAAGAAGAGATATTGGTGATAATAGTTCAAGTTTCCGACTCTGAGTTTTAGTTTCTTTTTTCGGTTTGTAGGAAGAACAATTTGAAGAGGGTTTGTCATGTTCCGGCAGAGAGCTTATCATCTGATATGTGGTCTTGGAGAAAATATGGGCAGAAACCCATTAAAGGTTCACCCTATCCAAGGTCTGGCTCTTCAATATTGTCGATTTGCCCATTCCCCCATCTTTTATTTCTCATTAAATTCGAGAAACCATTGAAGTATGTTTTTTTTGTTTTTAATATTGCATTTGCCTACTTTCAGAAAGTTGGTGTTTTCTTGAATATTTGATAATGGTTTCTTCTTTTGGGGGTGCACAAACAGGGGATACTATAAGTGCAGCACCTCAAAAGGCTGTATGGCAAGGAAACAAGTGGAGCGGAATAGATCCGATCCGGGGATGTTCATCGTCACCTACACAGCTGAGCACAACCACCCTATTCCTACTCACCGCAACTCACTCGCCGGCTGCACCCGCCCAAAACTGGCGGCGGCGTCGAATCCAAGCTCCGAAAACTCCGACAAACCTTCTTGCTCCCCTGCAACGTCACCGCCGGAAGACCTCTCTCAGACGCCTGGAAAGTTAGAGAGCAGCCAGGAGGAGTTGGCAGAAGCTGAAGATGACGATTTGAGCGTTTCGGACATGGCGTTGGAAGATGATTTCTTCGAGGGTCTGGAGGATTTAGCTGGACCTGACCACGGGGAATGTATCGACGATCAGTTCCCAGCAAGCCTAGAGTTCCCTTGGCTCGACAAGCATACAGCTACAGCCGGCGGCGGCGGCGGCGGTTGACGTGGTTACTTTTGCTCTGACATAATATTATGCTTTTTCCCTTTTCCTTCTTCCTAGGCACCAGACGCTTGCCGTAAAGAATCTGGAGATCACAAATTTTTTGATCATGTCGCAACTTTGGACATTGTCTTATTGTAGAGCTTATGTGCCTGCAACAGACAACAAAAACAGAGAAAAAGGGACACCCGAAAGAGTCCCGGTTAGCATCCTGCAAATCAAACAAGCACAGAACAGCTGAGAACCAGATCGGGACAGATCTGTAGGTTTGGCTCAGACACCAAACACCAGACCCCTGTAATGACACCAGCCTCACACAGAGCACGGAACATGACACAAGGCAAAGAGGGTATGCACTCAAAACACAGCCCAACCAACAACCCGAACCACGGCTACGCACATAGGCAGCCCAACAGCTCACAGATACACTCACCACGCTAAAACCCCCATCTCTAGAGACCCAATACTTCACAGAACTGAGGCAGAAGCTCATACGAGAAGAGATCGGGGTTCTCTTACATAGATATCACTGGAGACACTCACAATAAAGAAGAGAGGCTGCGGAAGAGCTAGGGTTAGGATTACAATAGAGAGAGGAGGCAGCTGTGTAATGCGTCAGCTATACACACAAGGGAAAATTGTATATAACAAATGGATTGTCAGGATTCACGCTAGAAATCAAGTGGCTGGGATGGTAAGTTTATGTTGGACTTGGGCTGGGTAAAAGTAGGGATCGGGCCAGCTTATTACTTGGGCCACACTTCCACACTTATCATTTGGACGATGGATTTGAGTCCACATAGTTTGATTAAAATGTTATTGTTAATAATGAGAAAATTCATTAAAATTAAATTAATAAACTATATATATATATAAAAAAAGTACGATGAGTTTAAAATGACATCACATTCTGATTAATATGAAATATTATATAAACATGAACGTGGTGGATTCAATTTTATGATCTTACTTTTTAAATAACAAAAATATATTTGAATTCATTTAATTACATTCATGGACTTTAAACAATCAATCCAAATGCAGTCCAAGCTTATTGTTGCATCTTAGTGTGCAACTGATAAAATCGACAACATTTTTAAAAATAAACCCAAGAGTCCAAATCCACATTTACACCAGGAGAACGATGACACGACGACAATAGAGAAACATTTATTCTTCCTCCAGACAATATATGCAGATTTATAGATTTGAGAAACTATGTTTGAAAAAACATATGAATTTGCCTCTGTATTTGAGGATGAGGGGACGTGTAAATACAGCGATAAATGAAATAGACTTTAAAATATTGAGACTATCACAATTAAGGAATTCTTTGATAATTATTGAAGGCAACGAACTATTAAACTAAAACGGTTCTTTTTTTTCCATGGACATATACGAGTTGGTAATAAGTTGGTAATAAACAGAATATATATGCTTAGTTAGTAATAATATTAACCCTAGCAGTGAATGATGATCGATAGAAGTTATATTACAATAAAAAATAATGAAATATGAAAACTTAATAAAACCGAATATAAGAAATAAATAATATTTGCAAAATTCCGGTATGCAAAAATAAGATAGAGCATAGAAACCTTACCGAATTGATTAATATCAAAGATACGTCTACGTTCCGATATTTTTCCTCAAAAAGGATTTTCAAATCGATTAATCGAGTGGATCACGACATTTATAAAAAAAAACCGGTAGAACTAAGTGTCATTTTTTTTATATTCACTTTTAAGATTTTTGTAAAATGAAAATATCTATTATTATGACCAACCAAAATAATCGGTTTTTTAAGTCTAGTCCGGTTCTTCTTATCAATATTTGAATAGAGCTATTTACAGTATTCCAGTTTAAATAAAATTTTGACTATCCTTTTTGTAGAAAACATTCATCACTAGTTTCGATGATATCCCCTGTCTTATAGTTGATAAATATTATTTTTAACATTATACCAATACTTATGTCCTGTAATTACATGTCATTTAACAATGTTGCCATATATTTAATTAAAATAATAATATTTATCACAATATATAATACAAAATCTAGATAGTAAATTTGCTGAATAAACATATAAGGGGGCTGAGGTTTGAAAGCTCAGAAGCCGGGTTTCACACCCCGGTCCTCCCATCTCTTCGGTTTAAAAAGAATCAAAAAACAAACCAGTAATTAAGGGTGTTCATGAACCGGACTAAACCGAACCAAACTGTTAAGCCAATCCAAGCCGTATAGTTTGGATTTGTTTTTAGTCAATCATGGTTTGGATTGTTGTGGAAAATTTTCAAACCGCAAATATTGGTTTGATTCAAGGTTTAGAAAAAGGTAAACCGAATCAAACCAAATCGAGCCGAAGTTATTAACATAAAAAAATTATACAATATATTTTATTAATTTAAAGGGTTATTTGATTTAATTTATAGTGGACATTTTAAAGTAATCAATTACATAGAATTGTAAAATAAGTAAGCTCAAATATGAGTCCAAATACTTATAACCCTTAAAAGTTGTTCTTGTAACGCAAGAGATTGGGCAATATTGTGAAGCCAATTCTCAACCTAGGGAGGGAAGATGTCTTGATTTTGCTTCATCATTTAGTGAGCAATTGCATCATGAAGATAACATAGAAAGCAAATATGAAATTGATAAGTACTTAACAGAAAATTGTGAGATTTTTCAAATGAATCGTTTAATATTTTGGATTGGTGGAAGCTACATTATGCGAAATTTCCTACTCTTGGATTAATTGCAAAAGATGTTTTGGCAATTTCGATTTCTATAGTAGCTTCTGAATCTGCATTTAGTACATGATGACGCATACTTGACCCTTTTCGTAGTTCATTGCATCCAAAAAAACAGTTGAGGGTCTCATTTATGTGCAGAATTGGCGTCGATTTTCTCCAATAACCATCGATTTCGTGACGCTATGGATAACGTTGAGAAGCCCGAAGAAGGTGAATGCTTTATTTTCTGTCATATCTGTTGAAAATATTTTCTGTTTTAAAAATAGTGATGTTCTTATATATTTTATTTTTCAACAGAATTATCGAATGCGGATGGATCAATTACTGTCGAGAAATAAAGATAAAGAGAGTAAAAGAAGTTCTTTTGTTGAGATTTACGTAGTGCACTAGAGAGTAAAACACATCTCTCATTTTCTTAAAGTTTGCATAGATAATATATGCACGTTGTGCATTTGCAAAATAATTTATTATACTGATATTTAATAATTCAAGTTAAGCATTTTTTAGTGCTATTTGCTAGATTATCAAATAGTAATATTATATACACTAATATATTATGTAACCTACAAATTAGATACACGATCCAAATCATATCGAATCAAATCAAACCGAAATTCTTGGTTAGAGTTGGTTTGGTTTAAATAATTAATGGATTAGTTTGGTTTCAAATTCTATAAACCAATATATATTAGATTGGTTCAAACTTTCATCTAAAATCGAACCAATCCACACTTAAACACCCTTGCGACTAATGCAGATGACTAGATGAGCATGTACCTTATCATGCAGACCGCACCATTGTATAACTCCTCAGCTCTCTCGCAGAAAATGCGGGCACAGCAACCATTGCTAACGTCACTCGGTCATCTTTGGATTTCTACTTACCCACCATCTCCCCTGCGTCTAAGCAAAGTTTTCCATTTTTACCCCTCAAACAGACGCCTTGTGAAATTCATGTCCATGGTTGCCACTACCGCAGCCTATGCCATCGACGGCGAAGGTTCACTCGTCACCGGGGAGTGGTACTCAGTTCCGGAGCTCCGGCTCCGGGACCATCGATTCACAGTACCGCTCGACTACTCACTCGATTATTCTACTTCCCCCAAGATCTCCGTATTTGTTCGCGAAATCGTCTCTGGTAACGAAGCTATTATGACTTCCCTGTTTTTAAATGTACCCGCTCTCACACAAACATTTCACGTTGACGAAAATATTGATCTCATTGTAGTGATAATACTTTTTGTCACATAGAACTTTGCTCGGTATTATCCTTTCATTGTTTGCGATCCGAGCATGTAAAAATTCCAGTTTCATGCGCAACCTTCGACGAAATTCGAACTTCTCTCTAAAAATACATTGAACGTCCCTCTCTTTTTTGGCCTTTTTTGTGTCCTGGGTAACTTGTTATTTACGACATAAGAACCAGATCTCCACTAACTAAGCTTGTTAGAATTCACTTGTGTCAAATAGCTCAAGCACACATTTTCATGTTTTAACACGAATCCCTCTTGCAATTATGAGAGCAGGGAATATAGATCCATAATGAATATCAAAGGCATTTATGATCTGTTGAGTTTGTTTTTACCCTTTCTTCTCTTATATGTTTTGCCATTGCTTGCTACTGGATGGCTAGCCACATTAAAGTGTGAGCTTTGGAGTTGTGATTTATGAGTATACATGGGTGAAGGATGATATCATTAGTGAACAATCAAGAAATGCATACCTATGTTTTTATTGTTGTTCTTTTCTTCTTTGGGTGATAGTTTATTCTCTTCTTTATCAATGTTAGCCTCTATATGTCAAGGTATTTTAATCTAGAGATGGTGAAAGATCGTTTTCCAGATTCATGATAATGCATATTCTGTTAGTTTCATTTGCTTGAACTATGTGAAGCTTACCATAAATTCGAGTTGCTGAAATGAATAAAAGAAACAAGAAAATGTAGGGCACATAATCATACAATGTCTAACTGGAATACTCAATCCAGTGATGCATTCATACAGACAATTCAGCTATTTCAGTAGCTTTATTCTCTCATATCCAGTTCTTCTTCTGGCATAAAAAACCTTACTGATGTAATGTGCACTGTGCCGCATAGTTGGGAAGGAAGAACATGTCCTCCCATACTTGTTGTACTTGCAAGGTGGGCCAGGTTTTGAGTGTCAGCGACCAACTGAAGCAGGTGGATGGATAAGTAAAGCATGTGAGGAATTCCGTGTAGTTCTAATGGACCAGGCAAGCTATTTTGATGCCCTTTATATGTTCCTCAGTGTTTTAATTGATTTCCATCTTCTCCACTGATATGTTTCTTGCACAGCGTGGTACAGGTTTGTCAACGCCTTTAACACCATCATCGATGTCACAGTTCAAATCAGCTGAGGATTTGGCTGATTACTTAAAATATTTCCGAGCTGACAATATAGTGAATGATGCTGAATTTGTTCGCAAACTACTTGTTCCTAATTCCAAACCCTGGACAGTGTTGGGGCAGGTACATGATATATGGTAAACCATTTGTCTTTGTGGTTGTGTATTCAGCTTGGTCTCCTCTTTCTTTCACATTTAGCGGTTATATCCGTGGCATTTGTTCAGTTTCTTTCCGATTATGCTCTTTTGTCCCAGTCATATTCGGTAATGGCAATCTTGATGTATCTCTGTCCCTCTCTTTCTCTCGGTCCTGGGCAAATCATAATGAATAGAAACTTCGCATGCATTTGACCTCATAATGGTTCTTATTTTACAGACCTTTCGAGTGTCATGCAAAAATTTTCTTCAGTTTTTGTGTACGGTGTTCGTATGATGACATCTTCGAATTAATTCTTATATCCTGCAGAGTTATGGAGGCTTCTGTGCAGTTAGTTACCTGACTTTTGCTCCACAAGGACTGAAACAGGTCCTTTTAACCGGTGGAATACCTCCAGTTAGAAATGGATGTGCTGCAGATATTGTTTACAGAGCATGCTATGAGCAAGTTATGATTCAGAATGAAAAGTATTACCAGAGATTCCCCCAAGACATTGAGACAATACGAGAAGTAGTTGATCACTTATCCCAGTCTGATGAAGGAGGGGTGAGATAACTATAACTGAAAAACAATGTAACTGGTAAAAGTCATGTCTAACTCCTCATCCGTTTCCATTATATTTGTGTGTATTCTTTTGACATAGGTACCTCTTCCATCCGGTGGTATCTTAACACCTAGGGGACTGCAGCTTCTAGGTTTGTCTGGTTTGGGATCTAGCTCGGGTTTTGAACGTCTGCACTACATGTTAGTCTCAATAGAGTCGCCTGGAGAATGTCTTTCTTATGTTTTTCCAATTTTTTGGTTACTTATTTTATGTTTCACAGGTTTGAGAGGGTGTGGGATCCTATATTAGTTCCTGGTGCACCGAAGAAAATCAGCTACTACTTTTTGAATGCTGTAAGCTAAAAACTTTTCTTTCTCTTTGGCATAGACATGCCTAAACCTTCTAGTCCATTAATGACTGATTATCTGTTTGCGTTTCTTTCTTTCTTTTTATTTTTCCTTTGGATCATCCATTGCTTACCCCGCAATTCGATGACATGTATTTACTTGCATTCAGTATGAGAGGTGGCTGTCTTTTGATACAAATCCTCTATATGCTTTGATGCATGAGTCCATATATTGTGAGGTAAGCATTTTGGTTGTCACTGCCTTTACTGATATTTGAAGACACCTGGTTCTCTTTAGGTTGTCTCGGCCTTCACTAACATTTGAAAACACTATGCTGTCCATATAACTGTTTGTTCTCATGCTATCCTCTAATTACTTGGTCACAAGTGGATTTAAGGGTTCATCTTCGAGTTGGTCTGCTCACAGAATAAGGTCAGAGTTTGATAGCCAGTTTGATGCAATAAAATCTGTGGAGGAGGGACGTCCAGTGCTGTTTACCGGAGAGGTATGAAAGGAAGTGCTTATATTGGCCTAGCAGAAAACCTTGTTTGAAATGTGCTGTTTTTTATACTATTGCTTCATGCTTGTTCCTTTCTATTTGGGCACAGCACTGATTAACCTAAATAATATTTGACCACATTATTTTTGTTGTAGCTGTTAATATTTTGTTTTGTAACCACTAATCAGTGTTCACTGTGCTGAATTTGTTTCGTTTAGATGGTATTTCCATGGCTGTTTGATGAGATCCATGCCTTGAAGCCTTTTAAAGATGCTGCCCACCTATTGGCGGAGAAGAAGGATTGGCCTCCTTTATATGACATTTTAGCTTTGAAAAATAACAAGGTCTTGTGCCCGAAAATCTTTCTAGTATCATGTTGTTGCGGTCAGCTTTTTTACTAAGTATTACTTCATAACTACCATGCATCTGGATAATGTCCTACCTTCTCGTTTTAAATCAACTGGTGATGAATTCAATAAAATGAAATTTCCCAATGCAGACTTGTGTTGTCTCATGATCATTACTACATTCATCTTAGTAGTAGTTTTGAGTAATCTAGTTCCGGTTATCTAAAGAAGATATTATAGATAATGGTTTTACCATGACTGTAGGATTTTTGCTACCTCTTGTTGTTAAAAGAACGCAAGATGCATTGGTGAAGAGAACCTAACTATGTGAAACATACTTAGGCGTGTTTTTATATAAAAATTAATGTAAAAGTTGTTAGTGTAGATGAAAAACAATTTGATAATTGTTCATAATTGTTGCCTAGTTTACTTTTCTGTACACAGAGATTTTAAAATATTATGTCTTGGTACTGCTCTAGTACACTTGTTCGCCTCCAGAAACAATCCTGGAAAGCAACCGCTTATAGGATTTTTGCTCACAGGTACCGATTGCAGCTGCTGTGTATTTTGAAGATATGTACGTTAATTTCAAGCTTTCTATGGAGACAGCTTCTGGGATTGCCGGAATTCGTTTGTGGATTACCAATGAATACATGCATTCTGGCTTGAGAGATGGAGGTGGTCTGGTTTTGGATCATTTATTAGGTATGTTGAACGGAAGAAGCCTATTTTTTGACTTTCATGCTATTTCGGGAGCTTATTTGAGATTTAGAGTTCTTTAAAAAGAAAACAAACTGAGGAATTAATTCTAGAATTCATATAAATTCAATTTTATCAACTTCGTTCTTTCACTTAACTCAGTTCGTATACGTCCCTACTTGGTTGCTGAAAACCACGTTCTAAATTTTCACAATAAGATTGTCATGTGAAACTCCCGAGACAATTTTTTAAGGCATCGAAATTGGTACCACATGCATTTCATATGTAAAATAGATTTATTTTCTTAAACAGGTGTAGAATAGTCTAAACCATAAAAAGATATGATTCCATATTTCTTAGAATGTTCAAATTTTAATTTCACCCATTTCATAGGAAACACTACATTTTAATCATCAAACTTAGATATACAACAGACTCCTAATAATCATATCCATTGACTGTTCTAATTATTATATTAATTTGAATTATAGAAAAATTTGAACATGTGATCTTGATCTTGACTCCGAGATTGAATGGGTCGCAATCAAATCAATTAGTTGACAACACTTACCACCCAGGTGAGTATGAATGCAGTGTGAAATACAGCATGAGCAACGCTGCTGCGGTTTCGAATCTCACCTGGTATCTCAGGTCAAAAATCAATTGAAATCTAAACATTTTAACATCATGTATGTTGAAATATAAACCTTGTACGCAAACCGGCGTTGACAATAGCTCAACTGCAAATATTTGTCATCAATAAGAAGCTTCCCATCGTCACAATTCTGATTCAATGCCCTTGTCCCCCGGCAGTGGAGGGACTCACAAGTTAAATCCATAGTAAATAGTCGGCCAAAGTTTAATACGGGTATTAAAGTCAAACTATAGTTGGGCATTGGATTCTATCATTTATTGTGATCTTATTGTAACCATTATGATCTAGTTTTACATATTGACATAGTAGGCTTCTTCAATACATTACACCAAGTCATCATGTATCATTTGAATGTGTTTGGGTCTTTGAGGTCCATATCCGAATCTTTAAAGTAACCTGGGCTCGCATGTATTCCAACAAGTTTATATCACGATAATGACGAGATCATTTGGTGTGCAACACATATTTAAGATACTGTTATGAACTATGCGTGGACCTTGAACTTATATTTATGTAAATAACTTTAGATAATTTCAATAGAAAATGGTACGTTTGTCGGATCAAATTTTCAGCTGCCACTAGTTTTTCTACAAGCATGCATCTATGTATAGCTTTCGCTGAAAAAAATAGTTTTAATCAAGAATCATTCATAGTGATGGTTGGGAACCCATTTGGTTGGTGGACACTCCACTGACCTATTGTTTACAATGACCAAGAACTGGGTCAAAGTGCGACTAGCTAGTTTGTTCCGGACCCATTTATTTTTATGATTTTTTAGGGTTACCCATGTAGATTTAACATTACTATAGCTCTGTAAGAAAAATATTTTCATGAAATAATCATTTTAGATTTTTGGTGTATCTGGTTCGATGAATCAAGTCATTACACGTGAAAGTATCGTACTGAGACGTGCTGGTAGAATTCTTTGTTGTGTATATCTTTTCTGTGAACTGGAAGGGCTAGGGCTACTTTTTTCTTTTTAAATTATGGAAACTGGATTGTGGAGCTTCATTCAATCTCCTAAAAAAATTCCCATTATTTAACGTCTCTATGTGTTGGAAGTGAATATCATTGGATTTTCAATCGATCGACAGAGTTGTTATCGCGTTCGATTTTATTTGGTTCATTAATTTTTTCCCAAATATTTCAATTTCATTGAATGTTTGTGAATCCTAAATGATCAAAAATCACTAACTATGCCTACATAACCGGATATTCTTTGCATGTTTTCCATTCATTGCAGTGGAACAGAATTTACTACTACTTGTCCATTTTGGCTTAGAGGCAAAGTATGTTTTATTACTTAAAAAACAAAAAAGTATGCCACCATATTCAAAATAATCTGGCAAGTGACATCCTGATGGAAAAACGGGTAAACAAAGTACAGCAGCACATCAAGTCAACTTTAACCTCACTTAGTCAAAGCATTTGGCCCAAACTTCAAATACTTTAGGCCCCACCACTTAACTACCTATTTCAAAGGTCTTTTTCTATATTCCCACCTTGATGCGTCTCTGCTGCAAAATTATACCGAACGAAATATCCACGTGTCAAAATGACATGTGCTAATTTGTCCACGCAAAAAAAAATAAATGTACCAAATATTTTATATATCAATCGGTATAATTATATAAAGTTTATTCAATTAATTATTATATTCAAATTCACCGGTGCCTATCTCAAACTCAACTTAGACGTCAACTAAAACCTTCCACCATTCTACACTTCCGCACTAAAAAATCGAATATATACTAAATACAAAACACTAAAAATAATTTTAATAAATGGTATTTAATATTTTTTTATAAATACACTATATATGCATACGTGTGTGTATTTTTTTAATGAAACAACGTGTGAAAAAGCTAGCATGGTGTCGCATGAAATTTGCAGTGGTCCCCTGGATTCCTACTTAGGAAATATTTTTGGTAGTGCATTTACACGTGAAGTTCCGCATATAAAAACCCATAACCTATTAATTCAAATTCAAATCACCCTCCGCAAAATCCCGACATCAATGGAGTCATCGGAGCAAGTCCACCCACTCGCTCCCGCCTCTGGCCGATACACAGGCAGCGACGACCAGGAAGCGGCGGCCGTCCCCAAGACCAACCGCCGTAGATGCATCAAGTGCTGCGGCACCATCACCGTTCTCCTCCTCATCCAAGCCATTGTGATCGTCATCCTAATCTTCACCGTGTTCAAAGTGAAGGATCCAGTCATCCGCATGAACGGAGTCACGATCGACAGGCTGGAGCTCATCAACGGCACCACCACCCCGCGACCGGGGTCGAATATCACCCTCACCGCCGACGTCTCCGTGAAGAACTCCAACTTCGCGTCCTTCAACTATCAGAACACAACGACCACGCTCTTCTACCGCGGCGTGGTGATCGGAGAGGCGCGTGGTCCATCCGGTAAGGCGAAGGCGCGGCGGACGATGAGGATGAACGTGACGGTGGACGTGATAACGGATCGGATCCTATCGCAGCCGGATCTGAACTCGGATTACAGCTCGGGCTTGCTGACGATCGGCAGTTACACGAGCGTTGGGGGGAGAGTGAAGATGATTTTCGTTAAGAAGCATGTGACTGTGAGAATGAATTGCAGCATGACGGTTAACGTTACAAGCCAAGCCATTCAGAACCAGAGGTGTAAACGAAAGGTTAAGCTTTAACTACAAGTTTGAGTTTGTAGGAATTAAGTATTTATATGATCGTTTATGCATATATATGCTTGCTTTGTTTTTCATTTGCGTTCTCTGTCGTTTTCTTTATTAATACATAACGGAGCGGATTAATATAATTTTTAGTTTGTTTAAGGAAGTATTTGTTGTCTGAAATAAATAAATCATATTATTTATATTTCCTAATGAGTACGATCAATCACAATTAAATTAATAATACAATCTGTTTATCATTTACTACAAGTAACATAAATAAGAATCAATATAGAAATATCTTACTTTAAATATTTCAATGGAATTTTTCATTAATTATCATATATTGGTTTCTACAGAAAATATTGTCAAGAATTTTTTCAATTTCACTTTTGGGTTTCGCTGTACAAACCCGGTGCAAATAGAAACCGTAATGAAAATGTCATATTTTGGGCCTACATGATATCTTTGACAAAATGGCCCAATGCAGCATGCGTTTTCCTTGAGGCCTGACTTATCATCCACCAATATATTTTTAATGATAGAACACCAATGGACAAGCATTATTAAATAGATAGTAAAAATAATCTCAAGAGAAAAAAAAACTCAATTAGTTAAACTTTTTGATAAACATTAATACTACATCCATTCTATCTAATTTCAAACGGACCAACATCGACAGTTCTCTTCTCTATTCTCCTATGTCCCTCATATTGCTAGCCAGGAGAGGGCCAAAGCGGACAATATCACAATGGGCGGGACATGACATGGTCTGTTTATTTTGAATCATCTTTCTAAACTGAGCTCAACTGTTAGGTTGTAAAGTAAAGTTTCAGTGTCAGCGCTAATATATTCTGATAGGTCGACCGATGGGTCGGGGTGCCACACCAACATGACAGATTGCAGGAGGTTACCCGCCAAGTCAGGTACCAACATGACAGATTGCGGGAGGTGACCCGACAAGCCTGGCACCAGATGAACTTATTCAAGCAACTATGACTAAAGTAATTTCTGAGTCACACTTCATAAAAGAAAATGATGAGAAATGGGAGGGTTTTTGACGGGTTTTACTTATTGACTTCTACTGTACTGAATTGTATTATATATACTTATTATTTGATATGTGATTTTTTTTCCTTCCCATATTTTTGGATCAGGAAAAATCAATTAGAGCAGGCACATCAAGATAGGGCTTGCATCCTATAGCTTTCTTTGCCGAAAGGTCTTGCGAAGCACGGTTGCAGCGTCAATGGGCCTAGGAGAACTGAGTGTGAATACGTGCTGGGAGTTGACAATCTTTTTTCCAGGCTTGCCTTGAGCCGATGCGGCCAAAGGGAGAGGAGTGCTTGTCAAACAAAGGTAATTAAAATCCATAAATATTACAATAAATGTGACATTTATAACTGTGGACGATTCATTGATGTGCATTTAAGATGCAGCGGCAACTTTGTTTTATCAAACAAATATCAACACCTATTGATTTCCGCAGCGAAGGGCAGAACTCCTTAGCATCTAGTCAAAGACTCATCGAAATTATTATATTAAATATGAATCTAAAATGGCCCAGCATGGAACCATCTTCATATGTATGGACAACAATCACATTTTCGAATATAAATAAATGAATAAAGAAACAGATCCGGATCCAGATTTTTCTCATAGAATACGGAGTTAAAAGGACAGGTTGTCTCAAGATTTTACGTTTGACTAATCATAAAACGAACAAAACCGCATTCCTCTCATTTTATGTTCTTGTCCTTACAAGGAAAACTGAGTTCCAATCCATACTAGGGATTTGGAGTAGAATAATATTACTGATATTTCACATTTTAAATTAAATATGTCATCTAATATCGAGATCGCTTCTGATCCTGTGTAGAAAGAATCAAGATTGAGATGTTAACATTCAAACTAATTTCAATTAATTATAAGTGAAAGTTCATTGTATCATTATATCTTGTGAAGATTTCTTATTTGTCAAATTCGAGATATTATTTTTATATTGGAATAGTTAACGTGCCATGATGAGCATAATAATTAGGCCATGTTGGTGTTATCTTTATTATTAAATGAATTGCTGGTCGATATTCAAATAGTAATAAATGTTGCAGCTCAGCACTTACAACCATTTTCCCCTCACTTGTGTCTTCATTCAAATGGCCCTGCCCTTCACCACCGCCACCTCCTTTCTCTCCAAATGTCCAACGACCCATCATCTCCGGCGCCACCCATAACCACACTCCCCAGCCCCAACACCGCCGGACAATCATCTTTTTCACAGAACATCAGTTCAATAGGTCTCGGCTACGCCATCGCGATTGCCCTCGGCTTCCTCGTCCTCTTTTCCACCATCCTCCTCGCCACCTACATCTGCTACCGCGCGGCCGCATCCCGCCGAAGAATCCGGGAGCACCGATCCCCGAATTCCGCGGACCTTACGGAAAACAGCGTCTACCTCCCCCGGATAATCTTCGTCGCGGAGGAGGATGAGAGCGACTCGCAAAACGTAATCGTGGGGCTGGAGCAGGCGGTCATAAACTCGTACCCGAAGTATGTGTTCTCCCGGAGAAATGGGAACGTGGGAAACGACACCATATGCTCCATCTGCTTGTGCGATTACAGAGAGGCGGAGATGCTGAGGATGTTGCCGGATTGTAAACACAGTTTTCACGTCACTTGCGTGGATGCCTGGCTAAAGCTTAATGCTTCGTGTCCCGTATGCCGGAATTCTCCGTTGCCGACGCCGCTATCCACGCCGTTGCAGGAGGTGGTGCCACTGTCTCAGTACTCCGATGCGCGAAGGTGATTATGAGGTAGGGCGCATCTGGCAATTCAAGAATTATTGGGGGTACACTGCCATTTTCAGTTGTTCAGGGGGTGGTTTGAATTTTTAGGTAGGTTTAGGCGGTGCCACTGGGACTGCCATTTATAGTCTTTATTATGACGACAATATTTTTTACCCATATTTATACAGATTTATTTCAGTCTTTTTTGAGAAGATTTTTCTCTTACTTTTGCTGGAATTTTATGTTGTAAAAAAAGGTAAAGAAAAAATAAAGAGAAATCAAGAAAATTCGAGACTCTAATTCTCCTCCGATACTCCTTTTCAGATTTCTCGATTTCTCCTACGTATCAAAGAAACTCACTTTATCCTTAAATCTTAAATATATAATTTTCTATCAAGTAAGATGTGCAATATATAAATTGCTAAATAATAGCGTAAAACCTGTAAAATATATAAGAATTCAACCATTTGTTTTAATCCTTATTCCAACTGTTTTAAGTGCGAGATCCATCCAAGTATCATATTTTGATGTGGTTATTACATAAACTTAAAGTCACTTCACACGAAAGCCACTGCCAAGGAAAGCAACTGAATATTTGGCCGTATGTGTGTGTGAAGTGACTTCAAATATAAAAACAAAAAAGTGTCCACTCGATCTAATGCAAAGCTATAATTTAAGTCGTGGATTGTTGGAGGTAGGATACAGTAAAATATGAGTTCGTTGGGCTCTTATTTTTAAATAACAGCCACATAGACTCGCTGTATAAAAATGGCAGCAGGTTAACTCCAACCTGGCCGATATAATTTCAAATGCGATATATATTTAAAATTTTAAAACAACTAAACTCCAGGAACTATTTTCTTATATAAAAATAATAATGAGGAGTCAGGGTTGTGACCCCCGGTAAATTTCATCTCCAAGCTTTAGAGTAGAAAGTATATTTATGTCGAAGATCAGCCAATCAAAGGTCATATATCTGGGAAAATATGATTTTGCTATATATAATGGTGACGAAACAGGAAAAGGAAAAGATTTTGACGTCTGTCAAATTCTTCTCCGACAATACGTATGTGTCACGCCCCAAATATAATATTGGAAATTTAATTGAAAATGATATTTTGGGTATATAGGTCTAAAAAATTTATGATTTGTTTTTTGAAATTAATTATTTTATATTAGATGTAGATCAATGAAGCCTTGTAATAAATCGGACAAGTCAGGAATTTTGGATGTCAAAGTGGTATTATCTAACACAACATTCAAATTAAAATAAGACTAAATGAAAAAGTAAAAATCCTCTTTAGGGATTGCATACTACACTTTTATCTCGTATCACTCGAGCAAAAATCGTTAATCACCATGTCACCAATTTCCTTGACCTTCCGACGTTACATATACGTCGATCCTCATATATGGTCTCTCCACCGCATGTCCAAGGTTGAGCACTGGAATTTGATGCAGACCATTTACCACTTTGCTTTTGACTATAACATTATTACCATACATCAGAATAGAAAACGTTATCTGATAATTACATGTTTGAAAGAAATCCAAATAACGCTCTTGCTTGAGACCCACGACTTCTCCTGTGTGTATGTGTGTGACCTTCGTTATAGTTTTTGTTGTGGACCTTCGGCTATGGACCAGAACCTGCACAAGCCAAGAACAGAGCAAGCAAAACCAAAAACAGTTTCAGGTTAGCACGTAAATGTTCCCACAGAGGGAGTATGAGATCAGATCTAACAAGATCGTGGCCAGGCTCAGTCACCGTGATGGATCTGTGTAAACTCTACGTAGTGTGCAAATGATAACAGGAGAAATCTGATAGAGAAGTTTTCTGTTGAAAATGTCTGTTGAAGAAGGTTGATGAACAAGATTCAATAGTGAAGAGAAGCATTCAGAAGCTGTTGGAATAAAGTTAAAAGAGAAATTGAAAAGAAGATCGAAAAGCAAAGTCTGACCGGATATGCAAAAAGAGGAGAAATCTGATAACAGTTGGAACGCTACAAAGTAGTTGAGGTTGCTGATGAAGAAAAGAAGTTTATCAGATTTGCTTAGGTGGACAGCTTCGCTTATGTGGAGTCCTAAGTGGACAGCTTTGCTTACGTGGCGTCCTGTGTGGACAGCTTCGCTTTTGTGGAGTCCTGTGTGGACAGCTTCGCTTACGTGGAGTTTGATGAGAAGAGGTTGAGAAGGAAAGGCTGAAAGTGAGAAGGAGCTCGGCAGCAAATGAAATGAAACAAGAAACGTTAGAATTATGTAAGAAAAAAAGAATATGGAAGAGATATGAACAGTACGAATCTGAAAGAGAACTGTTGAAATCGTGTACGTGAAATATAAGTTGAAGGTTGCTGAAATATATGTTGAAGAAGCTTAAATGAGCAACCGTGATGTTGGATCTGTTTTGACAGATCCTGATTAAGTTTTGAATTACACAAAATCTGTTATTGTGTTTCTAACAATTCCACTTAAGTGTACAGGTTTTAGGAACGAAGAAGAATATCAGCAGGAAGAAGCATATTGCGCAAAGAAGACAAGCAGCTGTATTTGTCCAGCAGATGGTTCAAAATATAAAGATCAGCAGTTGGTTTGGTGCATTCATTTAGACGGCAGCTGGATTAGCAATGGAGACGTCCAAAGTTGAATCAGCCGTTCGTAATCAGGCGGAGGCCAAGTTGAACCAGCTGGAGCTTAGTGAACCAGCTGGAACGATGACAACCAGCTGCAAGCGCTAAAGAGAAAAGATGAACCAGCTGGAACAGGAATTGAGAAGCACGCTGGAAAATTAGATCGAAGAAGAAGATTCCAGGCGCAAGTTACTGTTGACGAATCTGTTAGCAGTAGCGATTATAAGTACTGTTGATGAATCTATTGACAGTCGCTATTCAAGAAGCTAAGAAGAATCGCAAGCTGGAGCTGGAGCGATAAAGATCAGCTGGAGCGCGAAGCGTAGATGACATCATCGGTGACGTCATCATTCAGCAGGAAGCTACAGTGATCAGCAGGAAGCTAATCAGCAGATGAGAAGAGAAGTGAAAGAGATGAAGCGACGTCGTGTTGGATAATCAGCAGATGGTTTGAGTCCAGCAGACGCAAGATATCAGCAGGTAGCTTGTACATCCAGACGCAAGAGAGAAGCGACGTCGTAGAGGAGGAAATCCAGTCGCAAGCTACTGTTCACCAGCAGATAGTATTTGGAGATAGCGATAGCAAAACGATGTCGTTTACATAAGTTGATACGACAGCGTTTTGCTCTTGCGCTAAAGATTCAGCAGATGCTCTTTGCATTGAAGATCCAGCAGTCGCAAGATACCAGCTGGAAGCATATGTTTAATACCAGCTGGACAACCAGACGCAAGCAACAGCAGCATCCAGTCGTGAGCTACATTGAATCAGCTGTTGCTATATATCCAGTCGCGAGCTTCAGTGCTATTGCATTTTCAGTCGACTTGGTACCCAGACGCAAGAAAAGAAGAAGCAGGCGAAGTGTAGAGACTAAACCAGTCGCGAGCTACAGTATCCAGTCGCAGGAAAACCAGGCGCAAAGAATTCAGTCGTAGTGATAAATCAGCAGCGAAGCAGTTGACGATTTACGAGAGTTGGATGTCAACTGCTGAGCTCAATTCAAATGGCGAAAACGCAAGAAGCCTATTCAGTCGTAGTGATAAATCAGCAGCGAAGCAGTTGACGATTTACGAGAGTTGGATGTCAACTGCTGAGCTCAATTCAAATGGCGAAAACGACAAGAAGCCTGCAAAAGAAAAGGACACAAGTACTATTCCCTGTCGGTACTTTACAAGACACATTTGAACGGGAAGAATTTTGTGTCCAACGGATTGAATTTGAATAGAGGCTATATATGCAAAAAGCGCCATTGAAGAAGAAGACGTGAAGTTGGTCACTGTGAAGCTGTCGCAGAAAATAAATTAATTGCACAGTGTACCAGCAGAGGGAAAATGAACAGAAAGACGAAGCAATCGAATGCCATTAGAGAGGAGCTTTCACGAGAGTCGATTGCTGAGTCTAGATTAGCTTGTTAGAGCATTTCCCTAGTGTGTGAGAAAAATAGAGAGTTTGAGCGATTCATTGTATCAAATCTCACACACAGAGATTCATTCACATCCTTTGGTGAATGAATCTCAAAACTTTTAACAGTTCCCATCCAAGCACGATGACGTTAAACTTGTGTATGTAGTCAGTCACACAGTTGAGGCTGGTGTGCATTTGTGGAGTCTAGGAGTTCTCACAGCTGCTGGTTGTGGGATTGGGTCTGTACACGAGTTGTAAGATCAAATCTTCTAGTGGAGCCTTCCGAGGTGGAAGAACGGGAGATGTAGGACATTGAGGTCCGAACTTCCAGAAACAAATATGCTGTGTATCGGTCCATTCTTTAAGCTTTCAGTATTGCATATTTACATTAGCATTTTAGCATTGCACGCATAACAGTTCAGCACTTAGCATTCTCGCATCATACACAGTTAGCACACTAGCACTTGCAAGTCTCGAACAGATTTATGTTGTACATAAATCTGTTTGAGTTGTTTTAAAATACAGGATTCAAGTCTGGTATTTTCCGCATGATTTTTAAATCATACCAGATCTGTCTCCGGTGCTCTTCCTCGTGTAATTTTAGTTGTTCAAGAACATCGAGCTATTGCAGCTCCAGTGTATTAGCAGCGCGCAAAATTTTAAAGTCTTTTAACAAAGCGCGGCTGCTGATCTTTTTGATCCTTATTTTCGGACCAACACGTGACATCAGCATTGCTGATTGAAGAAGCTTAAATGAGCAACCGTGACATCAGCATTGCTGATTGAAGAAGCTAAATGAGCAACCGTGACATCAGCATATCTGTTGAAGAATTCAGCAACTTTATCAAGCAGAATTCAGCAACGTTATTCAGCAACGTTATCAAGCAGAATTCAGCAACGTTATTCAGCAACGTACAAGCAGAATCAGCAACGTTACATCAGCAGAATCAGTAGTTGATACATCAGCTGAATTAGTAAATGGATCAACAGGAGAAATCTGATGAAGAATAGAAGCTGATGAAGAATAGAAGCGAAGCAGTAGAGAAGATAAATACGAGAAGCACTCAGCTGTTGCAAGCTTTCAACTGTTACAAGTAATTCAGCTACTTGGACGCAATCACCATTTAAAAGGGAAAGAATCTGTGGCTGAAATTAAGTCGTACTAATGCCTTAAATCAAGGGGACAAAATTAGTACTATTCTGGAAAATAGTACAATATACAGAGGATGATTGTACCAACTTGGAAAGAAGACAAATTAGCCATAACAAGCGCAGAAAGTCATTGGAATTAATCTAATGGTCATATTTGGGGGAAGAAAATATATATACAAGAAGCACTATTGAAGAAAGTGATTTTGACAGATTAATTAACACAGTGCAAAATACAGAGGGAAGAAAATTGGAGACGAAGCAGTAGACCGCCATTAGAGAGGAGCGCATAACGAGTGTCTACTGCTGAGTCTCAATCAGCTATTGAAGAGCATTTTCCCAGTGTGTGAGATTTATTTTTCTGAGAGTTTCTCACACAGGCGTAAAACAAGTGATTGAGTGCACGCAGTTGCGGTTGGTGTACATTGGTGTTGCTATGAGTTCACCTGGAGCGAGGCTCGGTGACTCATCTTATAGTGGAACCTTCCGAGGAGGAAGAAGGGGATATGTAGGAGATTGAGCTCCGAACTTCCATAAACAAATATCAGTGTATTGTATTCTTTCTTTTACAGTTCAGCATACTCATTTATCTTAGCACACTGCAATCAGATTTCATATGTGGAGTTGCTTTAATATTTGATTGTGTAAAATCTGATTGTGCCTGTATCTAATATAGCACGTTTACATTTAGCACGGATAAGCAATTCAGATTTCACATGTTGTCGTGTTTATATTTGTAGAACAGAAATCTGATTGCTTCCAGTTGGTTTAAAATTAGGATTCATTTCTGGTGTTTTTTCGCATGATTTTATTTCATACCAGATCTGTCTCCGGTGCTCGATTTATGTTCAAGAACCATGAGCTATTGTAGCTCCTTTATAGCAGCACAAAATATTTTTTTATTTATAGCAGCGCTTGCTTGCATTAATTTCCTATTTTCGGTCCTAACAAGTGGTATCAGAGCAGGTTGTTCTTGAAATGTTGGAACCGCTCGAACCCGTCGGTTTTGAACCCGGCCCATAACCATCAGCCACAGATACGGGCCCGATTCCCATATATTGTGACCCTAACCCGATAAGTCGGTCTCGGACCTGACACATAGCCACTTCTAGTTAGGGCCCTAAATAATCCTTTCATTTTTAGTTGTGCTTTTTTTACTTAAAAGCCCAAATTAAAAAACTTGATTTCTAGGCCACTAGGCCGATTTGTGGATACTTAGGCCGATTCATCGGCCACACCGCCTAGGCTGACCAATTAACCTATTTTCCGTGCAATTCGATCGCACCGACCGCCTAGCACCTATGCCTAGGCTGAAATGTATTATGCTGTAATTGGCACGATATATGTTGTGTTCTGTCGTTATATCAATGCAATACTTGATTTTGTTCCTTTAGAATGTTTCACTATGCTTGGAGGTGGACAAAAAGTATGTCTACGATTTTGAAGTTTTTAAATCGACCTTACCCATCGGAGCTTAACTTTGAATTTGTCCTTGTTGTCAACTGTTATTAAAGTAGTCTCAGCTAACCTATCATGACCTTGTGTTGTTTTTTGTTAATCTTGAATCAGTTGACTAATTGCTGGTAGTAACCATGTGTTATTTTACCACGCAAATACCATTATCACCATTACTTGCAACTCTTGGTCCTAAAAGTAAATTTGCTAAGCTTATTTAACAATGAGATTAAGTCCCTTGTACTTGTAAAACAAGATGAAAGTAATATTTAATTTTAAATGCACAAGGTTGGATCGTGGATTATCGGGAAGATGGTGAAGTCACCGAACCAAAACATGTCCAAACATTTTTTCCAAGCCAACTTATAACCTATATAATATTGTTGAATAGTTGACCGACCGCTCCAAAAGGCGGAAGTCTTGTAAAGAGAAATAGCAGCTAAATAACATCTGACCTGACATCATTACTAAATTCATAACTCCTGGTTGTGTCAAAAGATCTCTGATCCCCAAATCATCTGACAAAAATAGTGTTTACATTTGAACAAGCTATGACCGTAAGAAGACACATGATGAAGGAAAAAACCTATCGTAAAGCACACAATAAACTATTGATTCTATAACATAAACTGAAGCAAAAAAGATAATCATATGAAAGCCCACTACAACCCAAATATGATGAGATGCAGTTCATCTTAAATAGAACTGGAAATCATTATCCAAATCATCAGCGGAGATCATTCCTCTCCTCATCGATTTGTCGCTTCTGCTTCTCTACCACCTTATCAATTGCTGCTTGCACAGCATCCCTTCCACCAATAATCAGCCTCGTTATGACTTGTGGGTCATTCTCAAATCGTGCATCCTCGAATTCCTTTCGTGCATTTTCTCTCAAAACATCTCGCCACGGAATGCCTCTAGAATCGGGCCAAATAAAGAATCGGGTAGCTCGGATGATATCTCTATACAAACTTAGCGCCTCTCGCCTTGTGCTGGTAAGTCTTCGCTGGTTAAGGAGTTCGTTTTCCTCATTGTCACGTTTGTTGTCATTTTTTACAGTGTGCCTGTCAAGGAGTTCGTCTAAGGTGCCGGGTCCGTTGTGTAAGAGGCGGTGGTGAAGATGGGTTATGGTGATTCGAAGGTGGTGGTCATTCGTGTCCCTAATCCGACGACTTTTATTTCATCATTTAATATTGAGATGTATAATTCGTACACATCAACTTTCTCTGCTTCCTATGATAAAAATCCCCAAAACACTTTGTCAGAAATATAACAAAATTAATCTTGTCAAGAGAAAGAAAAAACAACAAGAAGATAGCAAGCTTGGCTTCAAGTTTCTACACAAGCTAGAATCAAGCTTCCCACAACCTTAACAAGCTATTTACGATGAGAAAATCTTGAAGTGACGGATGAGGGAAAGCGGCCATAGCTCCAACACTGAACAAAGGCGAAGAACGATGATGGAGAGTCGCGATTTTCCCTGCAATTTAGATGTTAGTTTCAGTGGAGCTCTCTTCAAATTCGCTCTTAATTTGTGTTTTCTGGCCTGAAAGGAGAAAGCATCGACATTCGCGTGTTAGGGTTTGGTAAACTTGGGGAAGAAATGTATTGGAAAGAAAAGCAATAAACTATTTTCTAGTATAATATGATTTTAGTGATAGGTGTAGTGTTTCGATGCAGAAATTCATGATTTAAAAAAAATGTCGGTGGATTTTAGGAATCCCTAGGTATTGAACGGTGATTGTTATAAAATCCATGAAAGTCTTGTAGTACTCAAATATATGTTTTATAAACTCCAAAAAAAGTTTGTGGTATTCAATATTTACTTTTAGAAACTCTAAAATTCTAGATGTTTTCAAAATTTCAATGAACTTTTATCAACTCTATGAAAGTCAATGATATACAAATGTTAATGCATAAAGCACAACAATTAAATATCAAGAATTTCTTTGGCTAGAGGTAGATATTTGAATAGATTTCTAATTTCTTTCCTCCATTTTTCGGTTTTATAAATATTTGTCTCTTCACTTTCTTCAACTAATAAAAATAAATCATATTTTTATATAAGACTTAATTAATTAATTATTTTCATATTCAATCTTTTTATTTTATACTTCTTTGTTGGTCCCGATACACGGGGTACCAGATCGCAAAAACGCTCTGATACCAATTGTTAAGATCGAATTTCGGGGGTGTCCATGAGGCCTGTCACAATTTACGTAGGCTCTTACACAGCCTTAACACCAAATCCGAAAGTTACGTGCAATTTAAAATTTTGGGAGTTTTAAAATCCAGCACGCAACCAGAAACCAGATCGTAGTGAAGCTGGACTAAGGCTCTGCGAGCTGGCCCAGATTACCAGTTGCTCTGCGAACTGGTTCAGCACAAGCAGTCTGGTTTCTTACATCTTGAGCTGTAATAGCTCATCGTCTTCAATGTTTGTGCATCGAGATACAGATTGAGTAATGAGTTAAAATCATGCGGAAACAACTCAAACTGAACTCTTATATTTGAAAGCTCATTTACGATTTTATGCGTATTAAACAATTATGCAATACGTAAATGTAAATGCAGTAAGCAGTAAATAAATACGCTGAGATTTGTTTATGGAAGTTCGGAGCTGAATCTCCTACGTCTCCCCTTCTTCCGCAATCGGGAAGGATTCCACTAGAAGACTTTGATTGCAGCGAACCACGCTACAACCTACTCCTATGGCCAGCAGCCGCAAGAACTCCTAGCAAAAACCACCGCACACTACGCCCGCAAGCTGTGTGTCTAACATCACTTCTTTACTGCCTCAGTGAGAAAGGCTACACACACATCTTTAATATATCAGTGCGAAAACAACTAGACTTGTTTAACGTTTCTGTCCAAACACTGCAATGGAGAGTTTTTGATTTGATTCACTCATTTTTCTGTTTCGCTCAATTCTTGAATATATGAGTGAATCGTATGTGAGATTATAGTGTACGCTCAATCTCTCGAAAATAGAATCTCACACACTAGAAAATGCTCCTGTTTGAGCTGGTTTGCCAATGTCTTCTCAGAGCTTGTGCTGTCGACTTGATTATTCTTTGAAGTTCGTCTGTGCATTAGCTCACACCTAAACACTGAACCAGCTTGCACACCAGCTGCCACAGAGTGTGCAAACTTGCGACGAGCACAACTATGTGTTGTGCATTTCTCTGTTTTCTGTTCTGCACTTGCACAACACTCTCTCTCCGCATTCAATCATGTGTTCGTCTGTGCGTGCTCTCGATATTTATAGCCTGATGCAGAGTTTAATCCGTTGGACACAAAGTTGTAGCCGTTGAAAGTCTTCCGACACTGTTGTGTATGTGTGTGTGTGTATATGTATAGTGTTTTATAATATTTATGAGATATGTTTCATATGTATTAATAATGTTAATGTTTTTTTAGAAATACGGTGAGATAATGTAATTATCAAAATATTATATGCAAATATTTGCATATTTCCTGTGTGTTTTATCATAATATTTTTTAGAACTTTTAATGTATAATTTGATATCCATTTTTATTTTTTATTTTTATATTTTTATCTTAAGGAGTCATGTTTGGGCTAACATTTTTTGGAGTAATTCGATCTGAGTCAAAATAAATAAACATAAGTTTTTAAAAAAATTTAATTGAAAAATTTGACACTGTCCCTTATCTAATCGGCTGGCTAACCGTGATGCAGAAATGCAGCCGGATAAAATTAACCAATACTCAGTAGCAGAGGATGCGTGTATATTGAATAATATGCGTAAACATCTAGTAATTATATTTAAAAAATAAGAATATAGTAATTATGTTTAATGTATTTTAAATAAAGTTAGAATAATTGTTTAAAATTATGTTTTCTTATTTAATGGTCAACTTAATGTTGGAAACTAATATGGTGGTTAAAAAAAATAGAAAAATGTGAAAATCGTGTACATTATTGTTGTTATTATAGATATTTTGCTAGAACCATACTCCTTTTCCTCAAAATCTCGATATTTGATTCGTCGTTTTACTAAAATTATAATAAATGATAAATGTATTAACTTAAATATGTGAAATTGTACATGAACCAAGTACCGTGTTTCGATCTTTTTTTATCGGAAAAAGGGTAATCATTGCTTCTAATCAATCATCATATAAATTGCACTCTTTATTCTTTAACCTATTGCAGTTCATAAATCTACTTTACTATGTGAATTGTGATATTAGGTATGATACAAATTATATGATCAAGTGATTGCAATTTGCCATCAACTAATACTTATCTTAGGTAATAACGATACGATTTAAATATTTTAAAATTTAAAAACCCCTATAGGAATCAATATGTTAAAATTAGGTATATAAAAATCCCATGTTTATAAATGAGACGCAAAAACCCTTTGCAAATAGGTTAAATGTTTTTATTTTAAGAATTGGGGGTGTAAATGATTATTATTTTTACACAGGGATTTGTGTTTTTTTCTACATTTTCATGAGGGTGTTAATATCATTTGCCGCTTTGAATCCCAACAATCTTAATTTACTTTTATTTGTGTCTGACGGATTTAATTTAAATTTTAGAAGTCTTATTTCAACAAGAAAAATAATATGTATGTGTGTGTATAAAACAATGACGTGTTGGTATTATAATGATATAAGGGCATCCGCATCCGTTCACGTTATAACATCCTCCAACTCATCACAAATCATGGGGTCCACATGCCACATATACATTATATTAACAATCTATTTCTCTCACATTCATTTTAACATTAACACTTATTATGGTTCCCACTGTCTACTCAATCATTATTATTATTTTTAAACAATGTATATATGATTATATTAAGTTTAATTTATATTATTATATTTTAATTATTTATAAAATATCATTTATTTAAAACATAATTTTTTATAATTTTTTAATTTTCACACTAGCCGTGGGATTTACTCACAAATTTTTTTTTAAAAAACTATTAATTTTCTCAACTAGCGTTGGGATTTACTCCCAAAAAAATTTTTAAAAAAAACCAATTTTTTTTGAAAATTTTCAATTTTCAGTTTTTTAATTTATTAATTAGATTATGTGACGTGGCATTTGACGTGGCATTGATTAACGCGTTCAAAGTTTTGAACGCGTTAAACGACGTGGCATTATTTCAGTGTTATAACACTGCTCCCACATTGGTTTGAACGTTAAAAAACGGTTATAACATGGCCTATTAACACCATTGCAGGTGCCCTAATAACTCGTTAATTACCATTATAATTATGTATGCATGAAACTAGTAAACTCCTTGTTCTAATTTGTCTACTGGTCCATTAATAGGGATATCTTGATGAAGTCTGGCGTGACTAACTGAAAATCATGCACTTCTTTCAGCATCATGTAACATTTTATTTATTTATTTTTGAGAATCTTGCAGCCGAATCTAAATTCTTGTTTATATTAGAATAACTAGATGAACGAATATTTGTCATATATTACCGTCATATAAAGACTTCCATAAAACCATTTCACGAATCATATTTATGAGATGGATCATACACATTAAAAATACGACTTCTCATACTAAAAGATATATTTAATCAAAGCTTCACACTAAAAAGCATTTTATATGACTTGATCGAATCGTTCTCACTGATATAAACCGGTAAACCACCTCATAAGACACCTACCGTGCCTTTAGAGTTTAGCTTTGCTTATATCATTTTTATCATACAAGAATAACCTACTTTACATATTTTATTATATCATTATAAATTTTTATATACAGTAATAATTATCATCTTTCTGATGCAAGCTGTATGCCGATAACGAAAAACGGAACATTATAAAGACCATTTTAAGAAAAAGGTCATCTAGCTCACATCACATATGAATTTTGTGTATGTTTGATGATTTAACATACTAGTTACAGAAGAACTTGAAATGTAAGCTATGTACTTGCGTTCCACATCATACAGGAAGCTTGCTACAAAATGTTTCACCAAAGATCTAACAATGTACATATGGATGCAGATAGATACTTGATTCTCCACATAAATTTGTGAAGATAGTATGACTTATCAAACTTCTAATCCTCCTAACTATCCTACAAAATTTATTGCCCCTTGCGCGTTGGAGAAACGAGCACATGGAGATCAAGAGAAGTTAACACAACTCTCACACAAAGAAATTAAGAGTGGTCAACTTCAAATGTTAAAATACAATGACCATGCACCTCCATTTGCTCGAGGTCAAACCTCGAAGATACTCCGCTCTCATGCTCTCTGGGATATTGAATCCTATCGGCAGTAAGAGGGAGGACAAGGCGCATCTGGTTTATCCACCTACAGAGAAAATGTAATAGAAGACCATTTGAAACTCGTGTCACGAATCTACAGTGAAAAAGGATTGCACATGTTTGATAATATCTTCAAATTCTACTCGTGGAAATCTTGATAAGGAGAGGATCCACTTGAAGAATCACTTTCATAGAGTGTGGTCTCCTTAGGAGACGCCGGAAGTGATTCTTTTGACTGCAACGATAAACCTACATAGAAACAACAATTAGCTTTGGTTTCACCAAATGAAAGACAATGATAGCCTTGTCGAATTGAGATATTGTATTTAGATTAGATGAGCTGAACCCTGAATAATTACATGCTTAGACACTACCAGTGGACGGTAATGTCTACAAAACAAAGTCGAAAGAGAGTAAAGTGCAGTAACCTTTCTGTCCCCTAGAACGGAATTTCTTAGTGTGCCGTCTGATTAACCTTTTAGCTTTGGTTATTGTTAGCTGTCTGGCAAATGGAGAGAACTCTGCATCACTTTCACTCCAATCCACATGGAGCTCACTCTCTGCTTCGCCTCTCATAGTCCGTAAAACAAAAGCCTTGGCCTTGCGACGCTGAGAATTGAAAAGACCCCTTACAGAGGTCACAAAACCATCACCTGCCCCATCACCGGTACGTTTTGGCCAGGATATTGGATGCTTATCAGATTTTTCAGCGGAACCTCCGTCACTATCACTGAGATTGAGATCATTTTCTGTAACAGTAACACCAGTTGAATGTGCTTTATCTTTAAACTTCTTCCCCTGTAAATAACACCAGTACCATATGAAATCTCGCTGAGGTGAAACCTTACCTGCCATGCAAATTATTCAGAACAGTTCCTGGGTGATGAAAATTAAAGCATTTATCTTTTCGCCCAAGCAGCGTACAACCAATTCTTTCAATCAGTCAGAACCAATATATACCATGCTCATAGTAGGCAGGTTCACACATTTAAATTGGGGTATTTATTTTCTGGTGGATGGAAAAACTCTCACATTCATCTCGTCAGTTGAAGAAGTACATGTTACACCATTCCCGTCATTTGCAAGGATCCACATCATGCTTGTACATGGGTATATGTGTTAGTGCAAAGACAGCAGATAAAGTACACAATTGTACCTGCATGCCCGTGACAGATTTTAGAACTCCCCAAATAATATGCTTTTTAACACGAGAGAACAACCGCCTCCAAGTTCCAGTAAATTCAACACGATGGAATGTGTCCATAAGCAACCTTAAGTCACTTACTGCGAATCTTGATCCTTCATAGGTAACTAGCAGCTCAACCTACTCCATGGTGATGCTGAAGTAAGATACAAAGACAAATATAAAGAAAAAGAACAAGGGAAATTACAGCAAACCAACCTGACTAATCTTGATATTGTGAAATTCCCTCAGTTTTCGGGGTCTGGACCTTTTCTCATCTTGCACTTTAGCCAACTTCTTTTCCTCGTGAGAGAACCGACCAGGTTTGACTACTTTGATCTCCTTCAATTTATTTTTAATGGGCTCATCATGCTGGTCAAGAATAGCTAGAGGACCACTTTTTGTTGACGTGTGCATTTGTAACACCAGTTCATTGGCAACAGATTCTGCCACATTTTCTTCCCAAGTTTTATCAAAGGATGACGTTCTTCTTAATTCTGGGGTTGAATCATCAACATTGGTTGCTTTTAGATTTTGAAGCTTTGATACCTGCGCATAGACATAGATTGCAAGGAACACTCAGATAATCTGCATTGTCTTTATGCGGGCATTCAAATAATCTGCCAACTTGTTACTTGGAGTGCAAACAGATAGAGCTGTCTACAACTTACTGGCTATAGAATTTTACTGTACTGTATCATATGATAGTTTTGTAAGTTAAAAATATATACAGGCACAAAAGAAAACATAACCACCACTAATATTGGAGCCTTTAAGATACTCAGGTGAAATTGAAAACAGTATCAACAGATCATATACAAGTCACAGATGCAGCTAGCAAAGTTTTTATTTGTAGGTTTTCTCCAGCTAGGTACTTAATAAATTTGCTGAAACTTGACAGATTCAACATATTCATGAATACTGAAACTTTAAGATACTCACTTGTTGAGCATCGTCATGAATGCCAGATTGGTGAGTTAAAGTAATTGCAGAGAGGGTAGATGTGCTTGATTTGAAAACATCAACATCTTTGGTTGTATGAGTGCTTGATGAAGATGCTTCTTGAGCTGTTAACCCTTTCTTCACACGCCTTGCACCAGCTGTTGTTGAAACCATCCATACTTCCTATATGTCACGTAGAATATGGAGATATCAAAAGTTCTTTTTTTTCCTGAAAAGGTAAGGATAATGTGACTGAAAGCTTCAAGACATAGTTATACGAAACCTGCCGCCTTTGGGAGTCTTGTTCTTCTTCAGGAAAGAAATATTGCCACATCAATTTGTAACATGTTTCAGTCAAATGTATCTTTAAAGGATAGATCTCCACCTATACAGGAGATAGAATCTTATCATGCACGATATTGAAAACTGGTACTCTACCACATTGCTGACACTGTTTCTTTACCAAGCAGAAATTTTAAAAACCAAAGTGATTCCATTCTTCACATATGTCAAAAATAAGCTGCCAATTTAGAAAGTGTTGCAACTTTCTCCATGCAACTGAAAGACACTACACCATCCATTCCAAAGAAAGGTTGGATTCCGCGTCCATTATAGTCACTTCCAAATTTATTCTGCTGTAGCATTGATAAGCCCTCATAAGTTAACCAAAGAAGACAAGCGTTCTTAGATGCATTAGTTAAACCAGTTTCACTTGTAAGACACTTTTCCTTAATGAAGAATACCACCAAGAACAATAATGTGATATATTTCCAAGAAAACTCGGGCTACAAGTAAAATTCACCACAGCATTACTTCCCAGTAGGTATGGCCTAGATAATGGGCCAATTTACTGAGACTAGCAGTTTAAAAAAAATTCATGAATGGATGGGGTCCAGTTTTGGCAATATTACCAGCACAAGAAGATATTTTTCTATGTAGCTGACCTGGAATAATTCAAGAGGGGAGTTTCCATCCTTGGACGACCCTTGCTTAGCATCCACGCGAAGCATCACTTGTCTGTGTTCAAGATGACATAAGCAGCATCAACTTTGATTTATTCAAAAGGGACATTTATAAAACCTTTAGGGCCTTTGAAATGCCTTTACTGAATCCCATGAAATGCATAAATGAAAAATATCATGCTAGGTCCTATCGTGAACATAAACTGTAAGCAGCAGTTTATTTTCTGTTCTTCTTATACAATAAAAAGCGGGGTGAAAAGAAGACATATTTCAAGGGAAATGGACCAGGATTAAACAGAGAGTGACAAGTTTCATTGTGTAAAATTACCAGAAACTGCTCCACGTCAAACTTAGCAAATATTCGAACGGAAGCAATTCGTTAAACATGGAATGACTTTAACACAAAATTTTCTCATGAAAATAAAAGTTAGTTAATCATAAAAACATAGATTCAAACAAGGGACAGTATGTACGAGAACAACAAGAAATGTTAACCAGCAAGGAAAATGACCGAAGAAGAGATTCATGAACAGAAATGCATACTTCCCCCATTCAGAAGGAGGATTCCATGCAGAGAGAAGCATGTCAGACTTCGCGTTGGGAAGACAATTTCTTACAACAAAGTATTTTGTTGTAAACTTAGCAACACCGACATCCTTGTAATCCCGGTCAAAATCATAGATCTGCAGCAACAGGTTTTTGTCAAATCTTCTGTTATAAGGATAATGAACCGCTCCAATAAGATCTGATGTAAGTATTTTATACAACAAAAAATAGGAGTCGAACACAATTAGTTACCTATCTTGGATTCGCACTATTTGAAAAGAGAGAAGGATTTGGAAAGATAACAGTGAAAGGTTAATTTGGAAGACCTCGTAGTTAAAGATGCATATGTTAAGGTGGACAGTGGTTACTAGAGAACTATTTGAATTTTAAATTATCAGTACTTGGAAAAAAACTGGTTGGGAACCACCGTACCAGCACTTGAGAAACGAATAGATTGGATTTTGAAGATCTTAATTTGATCAAAGAGAGGCACTTGTAAGGTGTCCTGATTCAGGAGCCACCACTTCCCACTTCAATAAGTACAACTCTTAGTAACCATACAACCAAAATTGTTTGAATCACAATATCCCAAGTGTCATATTTCGTTTACATTCTTGATTGGGTGATGATGCACTATAAATTCCCTTCCATTTATTACACCAACTTGCACTTACTGGAATCGAACATGTGATATCAGTTCCAGTACTAATTAAACTTCGAAAAGTTACCAATTTACCACAAGCAATAACTAGTAGTAACAATGCAGCTCAAATATTCTAATCATAGAGCAGCCAAGTGCCACATTTTGATTGCTCATTAACAATAACCAACCCACAACTTGTAATCTTTTGGAGAAAAATAATCATACTCGTACGCAAATTGGGTATAGACATGCTATAAAACAAAAATAGTAAGAATGAATCTGACGAGGTTTTCCTTAGTGAGAAAGATGCTACATCAGCATGTTGGGATTTAGGTAGATTTTGAGGCTCAAATATTTTTGTCCACCTGAACTGAATCAAGATGTAGTTTATGGGAGTATGCACATGCTTTCATCCGTTAAAGCGTTTGGTGCATAGGACAAGACTAAAAAAGCTTGGTTCGCCCATCATTTGGCTCAACTTCTACAATATTGGAGTGTTATTCATATCTTTAAATTTGTTATCCTTGTATTTAATCCTTTATATCCATCCCACAAGTCAAGGGGTGCCTAAGAATATAAGTGAATATTGCTGTTGGTAGATAGTAGTTATTAATTGGTTAGCAGAGAGACTGCAGATAGCGGGACTCCTAAAACTATAAGCCAGGTTTAGCCAAACGTATATACGGAAGATGGTGAATATAAGACAAATGAGCATTTCTGCTGGTAGATATTCACATAAGCTGACCACGGTAAGTAAAATTGAAGTTGAACACAAAACCCACTATAACCGACAATCAAGCAATCACCACACGATACCTTTATGCTAGTATAGACTCACCATATCGTTCAACTCTGCTTCGGCAAAAGATTTTCCATCAACGAGCATGCCCCAAACAACTTTATTAATTTGCAAAGAAATTCGCATAGCATAAGATGGGCTTTTGTTCCTCTCCTTTTCCATCAATCGTAACTGGGCAGCTTTCTGCAAAGCTATTCTTAATGAAGCTGATGCAGCCTTCCTAGCCTTCTGCGCATTCATGAGCTCTTTCCTCAGTCTTTGCACCTGGGAATGACCCCGATTGAGTAATAAATTCCATCATATTGAAGCAGGTACATGCAGGTATCAGAAAAGCAAAGAGCAAGTAGGTGCCTATATTTATAATTAATATTTAAAGTCCACAAAGTATTAACAAAATTTTCAGGAATAACCTTTGACTTCGAATTCGTAAGGGTTCTAGTATTCAGATTATTTCAAAGAAACATTGCCCTTTGTTTAAAATCAGAAAAAAATAAACATTGAATATATCCTTGCAACATTTGTAGATCACAGTTTAAATGCAAGTAAAAAGTGATGATGCACAACACAGGGAAACGTATGCTGTAACAAAACATATGCTAGCACACCAAAAAGGACAATATCCCACCAAAAACTAGAAACAGAACTAATGCAAATATAAAAGCACTTAGGCGTGCTAAAACTCTTACTAGTGTGGATTTTCCACCAGTTATCATCCACAGATCCATTTCAATTTCCGGGTATGGGTCTCCAGAATTGTCAACCCGAAGAGACAATTTCCGCAAATCGTCGATAATCAACTTCTGGATTCTCTCTTTCTGTTCAAGATTTACTTTTTCCAGTTCTACCTCTTCAACACCATCAGGAACCACTTCATCTGCCTCCTCTTCAACATCTTCGTCATCATCAACGGAATATGATAGATTGCTTTTCCGAGGCCTGAATAATCAATTTCCCCACTTCCATGAACTAGAAATCAACTAGAAGTTGCTAACCTCATACCATCAAACTAAGTGCACTGTAATGCTAGATAGACTACAAAGTTTCTATTTAGTATGCAAAGATATCTAGAAGGACCAAACTTAGTACATGTTGAAAGAATTATTCCCAAGTTTAAATTCGGTACAAAATATGCCATAGACAACATAATAGAAATCTGGACTTCAATTATCAACCTGAATTTGCATCGTTGACTCATAATTCTATGTCAATGGTTAATTTTCAAGTTTCAAAACTTGCACACACACAAAACTTTCAAAATAGGTAACCTAGTCATATCAGTCATATAAAAGGAACCCCATCCAGTAAGTTACTATTTGTGACAAATAAACAACTCATTATAATCTAGAACAGGTTAAATAAAGATGTTATCCAAACTTGATGGAATCAATTAAATTTACAGCAAAAAATTTCAACTGATGGAGTATTGAACTTTTTTATATAGGAAACGGACTTATATTAAAAAAGATAAAGTAATTACGAAAAGAGGACAAAAAAAACCACTAAAAAGGAAACTAAATCAAATAAAAAAAGTGATGGAGTATCTAATTGAACATAAAAAGAAAATTATTGCTATCCATCAACATATCATTTCTTCCATGAAACTTCAAAAACCCTAAAAGATATAGAGAAGCGACATGTACTCCCTGTAGTTTAAGCAGGGCCAGAACATATGCCCTTTCATAATCATTGCATCAAAATTTGGCAGTAACATAATTGAAATAAAATCCCGCTTAAAGGTATTCACATGCACAACATTCTCAGAATATCATGAAAAATTAATCAAATAGCAGATTGTGGGAATTCTTACTTAGGAAGCCGAGCAAAAAGAAGATTGGTCAACACATCGAGCATGACTTGAAATTGTCTTGATGTCATTGTAGCCGTAATATTATGAGAATTGAAGGACAGCTCTTTCAAAGGCTTTACCTGCAACAATAATAAAGTAAATTACATAAATTCAGCTGTTATATTTTTAGCATATTTAAGTTCTAGCCATTATGAACTTTTATCCCCAGAAACTAAGATCTTTACTTTCAAATCAGCAGTTCCTCCTTTATGCCGAGTGTAACGGAAGTACATGTCACAGGGCATAAAAACCCTTTCAAGCAAAGCTCCAGTGCGTTTCACTTTGGGTGAACTCCGACGAATTTTAGGAAGCCACTGCAGCCCAGCACCTGGGTCCACATCAGTTGGGGCCACATGAGCCTGTACATGCTCCAACATAACAGAGAATTCCATGCGATTCCATGTCATTTCAGGCTGAGATTCAGGTAGGTGAATCTTTTCTTCCCCAAGTGCTTGTTCGATTATCTCATAGCCAACAGCAAGGATTGAATGAAATGACCGAGCTAAAACACGTCCACTTACGGCAGCAAGCAGGAATCTACCCTGTCAAACAAGAGTTTATCGCATTAATCATGACCAATGGTTACAATGAGGTTATTAGTTATAGTGCACTCATCCGTCTGCTTGAGTTTTCCCTTCTCTGTTGATTCCTATCTCGATCTCACTTGTGACCCTCCACCAGTTGGTTAAACATCATAGAAGCACATTTATAAAGAAAGATCTTAGCTTAATTTGATGTTGAACAAATCTAAATAATTATTTATGACATTGTTTACTGTCAAGGGTACACAATGTATCAATAAGTACTATGATGTGTTGCCAAAGACAATGGTAGCAATCATCTAAAATAAAAATATTAGGATCTTAATAAGATTCACGGTTCATCTATAAACAAAGGTCGTTGGATGGAAAACTTTGTCGAGTGCATTGCTTGAGATATTGAAGGATAAGATAACTGGTATTTCATATTTGCCCTATCTTCACCCTCCTTAAGGATTATTGTCACGGTATATCAGCACCAGAAAGCCAAAAAACATGTTAAATATTTTCTTCCTCTCAAATACAATTTCTATCAAATATAAAAGCTCATGGAGCATGTAATCACAAAATTAATAAAGATCCTTATTATCAGTAAATGGGGTACCGGAAGTTTTATTGTTGGATGCTTTCAAGATAATTCCCCAAAAGTTGTCCTATTAAAAACCTGATATAAATAAAGATACCCATGAACCATTAGTGGCAAAAAGTAACTCACGTTAGATTCTTCTGAGTGAAGATTGAATTGCGGCTCAATAACGTTCACCATGAAATGGCGAGTCCCCTCTTCCTCGGAGTCATCAAGATTGCTATATTTCGCTGTAGTTGGAGAAAAGAAGGTAGCTAATATTTGCACAAGTGGAGGATTTCAATCAAGGAGGTATGATGTGGCTAATGCATAATAGAGGAAAGATTCACAGCATGAAAGCTTGCAACTAGGTGCCAACACTAAATTATCAAAGCCAAACGGTTCCAAGCAAAAGGCAACAGCATTGCTGCAACATCAAATCAATGTAACAGATACAGTCTGGGAGGGGCTATGTAGGAACACGATTAACGGCTTAATTAAAAATATATATATTCAAAGATGTGCAACATGTTAAGAATTACTAAACATGTCACAACTTTGCAGAAAGGGAGGCTGATAGAGTGGTAATATACTCGAGAACTTCCAACTTACCACAACAAGCTTTATGGTAGTTGTTTCCAAACAGTTACATGGTCAAGTGAAACAATAAGAATATAATATTTTTATTCCACTCCTGGTAATGTAATTAAGAGAGTAAAAAGCATTTCAAAACAAAAACAAGATTATTTACATGAAAACATGATGCAAGAGATGACAGCTCATTTATTTTGTTAACTTATATATGGTAAATAATATGCAAGATTTTACAACTTGTTATCCTACGTTATTTTTTTTACAACTCAATATATCATATATTACAGAGGAAAGATAGTTGCAACTAGCTTTTGCCACCATAACTATCCTATTTTTGGAGTTTAATAGAAGGAACCAACTCAAGTAGCAAGCAGCCTCACCAACTGCTCTATATTTGTTATTTCTAACACATCACAAGACAACAACTATGATTTACAACAAACAGAAGAAAACACACTATAGTAACATAACATAAATAGAATATGCATACACTCAAACAGACATGGAAACAAATATTGTGCGTGAGTTTGAGAAAAAACTTTGAATTCACCAGTCACACTAGAGGAGGGGTTTTCCGTTGCAGCTAAATCTGATGGAGAAAGCTGTGCTTTAGATGTCTCAACATATTGAGAGGAACTGGAAAAATGATTGGAAGAAAGTGACTTTTGGTTATCATTTTTGGGTGTTTCAGGTCCATCAGGGACCTTGTTCTCTTCATGCAATTTTCGTTGAGCATATTGACGAGAAGGAGAAGGCTTTGGAGGTTCAAATGCCTTAGATATCCCACCAACCCAAGACCAAACAGCATCTCTATTTTCAAGGGTCCACAGAAGCTTCAGTCCGTAAACAAAAATACGCCTGCAATTGTCAGCAATGACAATGTTATATCCATCATCATCGCTGGGGTCAGATCTTGTATGCTCATCACTCTCGCTCCCATTTTCAAACTCAGATCTGACATATGTCATCTCAACATTTCTTCTTCCAGCTTCTTGCCACGCTAATAGCCTTGCAGGGTCAGCCTTTGGAGCTTGCCGGCGGATTGTGAAGTAATCAGATGATAACAGAAACCCATCATCATGATGCCTTTCTGTGCGGTTGCTTGAGGAACTATGTTTATCGCTGGAAACTCTGCCCGTTGAAGCAGGCTGGGATTGCTTTCTTGTCATGTGAACTACTTTTGCAACAGTTGGGCAATCTTCCTTATTTATAAACACTTTGGGCATGTGTAGGTCAAGACCCTGATACACAAGATCGAGAGGATCTCGCCTGCATTCAAAGGTATATTTTTGTTTCCCACGACTATAACAGAGTTCGTATTTCATCTTTGTCATCTTAAATGCCAGTCCCTTTGCTGGGTCATCGTCATGTAAAGGCATGTGCCTAATATATGTTGGTGTGGCATCAACCCTGAACATAAATTCTGTCATAACTTTGTCCAACGACAGATTACCTGATCTCGGAATCCTAGGGATCCCATATCGGGGCCACCTAGAAAAGGTTCGCAACTTATGGGGAGGAAGATAGTTTAAGTTCCAAAACTTGATCAACCATGACAAATCATGATGTCCAAGATTCATAATCGGTGAATCAATTGATCCATTTTGTAAATGTGATGGACAAACTGAAGCCCCATCCTGAGTGACCTGATATTTCATGGAAAAGGATTGTGATTGGCGATCACCACAAGGAACAGGTGGCCTAAGGGAGAAATTCCATTTGAGAGAAAGAGATGTGGATCTGAAGGGATCGTAAACCTTTTCACGAGCTTTACCTTCAGTAGGAAGAGCAAATAAATAATGGTTTAGGGGATTTCCGGACTCACAATCCCATTCCATTGTCACTTCAACAGTGAAAATTGGGGCCTGAAGGAAAGGCCCAGAAAATCCAACAAAATGTTTCGAGATGGAATTCTTAAGTAAGCTCTCTAAGCTGCTCACTAAAACCTTGAAATCCTTGGAGGACAAGTAGACACGACCATCTGATTGTTGAATTTCCATGTAACCTGATATAACATGAAGCTTGTCTGAGTTTTCGTAGGGATCAGTGGTTGCAAGAATGTTCCATCTTGTCTCGGAAAAAAATAAAGCCGTGTGTCCATGAATGTAGTTTCTCATTTCATCCCACCAAGGCAAACTCTTTTCCTTTTTAGGTGGCTGAACATCCGGATTTGGATTCCTTGTGCTTAAATTGGCTCTACGAAGAGCCACAGTAAAGGCATAGCTAATATCAGCGAAGGATGGTTCAAAACCAGTGCCAAATGAAATTTCTCCAGTCTGAAAATGAATGGGCAAATCACAATAAGTTTTGATTGGAGGAGTTGTGCCGCTAGCTGAACGTAGCATATCCACTTTCCTCCATTTTCCAATGTAGACATTTTGGTGAATCTGCGGCTGAAAACAGGTTGCCTGCAATCACAAATTGGCATACTTGCGAATGTCATAAATAGGCTCAAATTGGTCTATTGAAAGACTTACTGAAAGGTTGCAACAAATTTTCTAACAAGATAAGGTGAATCAGTTCACCCAAAAATCACAATTACAAAGCCAGCATGAATCAATTATTAACATAATGTCCTGCACTAAAGAATCTGCAAGAATCACAAATGCTTATGATAAATAGAGTATCAGGTTGTCGACTGAGAAGTAAAACATGTAAGGTGTGTTTGTACCAGCATATGTTTTTGAAATTGGTGCCTTTGTTACCAGCATATGATTTTCACATTGGCGTGTATTAGCTGTCGAGGCTAAAAAAACTATTTGCAACACCTCAACCCGAACCAATATTCTTTTTATTTATGCAAGAGCATTTTTCCTTTTTGGCTTCTCGGTTGATGGAAAATACTTTTTTTCTAACAGTAGAAATATGTCTCAGCTTCACCAAGCACAATTAGAACAGTACAAGTACAACGCAGGAGACATTTACTGAAAATTTATACAAAGGGCTTGGTGAGTTCTGAAAATTAAAAATCAGTTAACTGCTACATCAGGGCATAACAGTGCATGCAAGAGAGAGAAACACCAAAAAAGCACCGACCTGCTGAGCCAGTATAAGACGGCCTTCACATCGACCAGCATTTGCAGCAAATAGTGGACATGTGTAGTTTCTTATCTGAACTACAAGATCGCCTGTATGCAAAAGGATGTTTCCTCCATAAAGTCTTGAAAATGGAATGTTATGGGCACGACATACAGGGTCAAGCTTCTGCAGAACTTCAATCATCCCTGCATCACCACCTTCAATTTTTGTTAAGCTTACATCTAATTCTGTAGCACAAACAGAGAAAAGACACATTCTGGAAGTGCTAGGTTTGAATCCAGATTGGTAGCCATCTTTACATGCCCCAGATCCCTGTGCCTGTGCAAGGCTCTGGCATGCCTGGTAATATGACCTGAATGACTGTCTGTATATTTCATCACGTAGTTTTTGAATAGCTGTAGTATCTCGAAGATCTATCTCCTCCCCCTTGTGATGAATCTTTCCTTCGAATGAAATGTCGTCTTTTTCAACAACATCATGGCATTGTCCATGCCGAGAAATATGCTCATCAAGAAAATTCAACCTAACAGCTAATTCACAAGCCTCATTCTTCATGAGTTGATAATGCTCGTCAAGCCAACCCTGTATTGGTTCTTCCTCAATTTCAGCTGTTAATTTACGTATGCTGACCTTTATACAGCCAGTTCTAGAAGAACTAGCCTTTTTGTGTTTTGACTGCTCTTTCTTCTCTGGAAACATAGATTTAGTTTTAGCAGAAGTTACAAGCTTTAAAGCTCGAAGCATATCCTCCACAGAGTCATCAATGGCTCGCAGCTGCAACCTAAATGGCATGCATATATCCACATCAATGGCTTGAATAACCCAGTCCCAGATAGTTACTGTTTCAGATTTAGCATCAGGTACTCTGCCAGAAGCATTAGGAATCCGAGATATTTGCATTCTGCTGGTTCTAAAAATTTTGGCTTCATTGAGGTGGAGAAGGAGTCCCTCAAGAAGCACACCTATTCTGGCATTCTCAGAGAAGATGGACTGCACCTGGATCAAGGCTTCAACCCCATCTCCGACCTCAGCAGATACACTAAGCATCTCCACATCAACAGCAAAAATGGATTCCCGTTTGTTCAGCCGTTTGTTGGATGATTCCAAAGTGGGCTCTTTCTTGGGCTCATTGTCATTCATAACAGAAATCTGTGTTTTGTTATACCCCTCCTGCAGCTTGTAGTTGTGAATAATTAACTTCAAGTGCAGTCCTAGTTCAACTAATGCAATATGCAGATCAGGTTCCCATTCATTGATATATCGGTTGCACTGAAGAGAGAGCAAACAGCAATATCTTTGAGACCTCCTGATCGCCTAACAAGCTTCGCATTCTGCATGTCAAGTAACACAACTTTGGGTCCAGGACTGTTGTCTTCGGGAAATTCCTGATAGATAGACCTTGCTCTTTCAAGTTCCATCTGTACGGATTTTTTTCCTTGTTCATGCAAAAACTAAGATGGTAAACATCGAGTGAAAGAGAATACCTCAACCTTGTACAATCATTTGATATAGTCGACATTACATGCGCAGTTCGCAGTGACCCATCTACCAAGTTGGTAACTAAAACCTTACCACCTTGTGATCCATAATTAACACGTTTGGGGTCTGGAATAACCAAATCCTCTAATCCCACATCTCCACATATATTTACAGAACATCTTTCTAGGTTGACTCTAAAAAGTTGAATTCCTTTACTTGATGGCTTGGAAGACCTTGTTTCTTTGCTTTGTAATGGTTTTTGACTTGAAGCCGATAGATTTTTCAATAAGGCCTTGAAGGATAGAGCAGCTAATATCAGTGATTCAAGACGCCTGAAAGTCAAGTAGACACTCATGCCAGTGACATCGGCTCCAAGAACCATCTTACACTGCACCCCATCTTCAAGGGAATCCATGTCTTTCTTGCCCCAGTCCAAGCTCACCTTAGCAATATGCATTAACGAGCCTGTGTTGGTTTCCACACCAAACAAGCTCTCTTTCAAGCATTCTTGATATTCATCAGACATGTGTAGATTTATTTCACCAAGTTCCATATGTAAAGTTGCACCAGTACTGGATATATTGTTTGCAAAAATGTGTGATGATTGTGAGCAACACTGCAATTGCAAAATAGGTAATTATTCAGCAAATGGCATTGCGATCAAAGCTAAAAGGAAAAATGAGTCATAGCAACTACTTCTGGGAATAAAAACGAAGGCCTAATGAACTATCATAAAAAATAATATACTTGTTGACGTTGTTCAGAATTAATTGATGTCTTTCATATATACCAGTAGTAACTAGCTAAAATAATTTCAAAATAGTTCCCTAACACAATGTAATAGGTAACAAGCAAAGGGAGCTATTTAAGAAACAACAAATACATGTGACAAGCATGTGTCACCATAATTTCAATAGAGAAGGCCATAACTTTTCATACAACAGGATTTTTCATATCCGCCAACCGAGTCCATGAAATACAGATACGGGACAGAATTCAGAGATTAAAAACAACATGCATAGGAATGTTCATAATCTGCCAAAAAGAACATAAAGGTCGCAATAGCAGATCAGCAGCAAAGAAAGTAACTTATGTATACAAAAAAAGTGACTATCAAACAAGTCCTCCATAAATAAAAATCAACAAATGAAACTTGCTGAAACATAAAAGGAAACTTTTCATGAACGGTTCACTTAACATTTGGAAGGTGCGGTTGTACCAGAACTAGCATCTAAAGTATTTATTCAATCACTTAAGGTAACTTTGGCTTAAGGTAGAATGACAGAGAATAGATAAATGAAGCAGATCATCTGGTAGCCTTCTCATTAGTAAATATTACACTCGAAGATTATTTTGGAAATTTCAAGAAAAATATTAGGGTCAACAGCAATACACTAATATTTATTAGAACAAGTTTTGTACTGCTTTTTTCTGCTTTCCGTCTTTATCTTCTCCTTATTCAACTCCACAATACCGATCTAGGTCGCCCACGACCTTGGCACATATCCCCTCCTACCAACCATAGCCTAAAACATTGAAAATCATGTTTCTGAAGATAACTTGCATTAAGATATGCAATATCATGTAATATGCAGGGAGCTAGGGGTCGCCAAAGCACCATAATAAAAAATACGATCAATCCAACCATATACGAGTTACAAATTCCTACACAGAATTTTTTTACTATCATAACAGAAATGTATATTAAGCATGGATACCTTCGATGGCTTGAAATTACATTTCAGTATGAGATAGCTCATTGAATTGATAGAATGAATGGTAAGTTATTCAAAGTAGATTCTTACATGGTACAGCGGAGAACCATTCAAACTGTAAAGAACAACCGTCATCTCTGGGGCTGAAACAGTGCAAGTCCACATAACAGCTTTGTGTTCAGGGGACTTTGATTTTTCTTTAACAGAACTTTCTTCCAAGAGTCCCCTTTTAGGCTTGCGCGGTGGGCGCAGACGCATGAATAGCTCTAATCTGCTCAAAATTAAGTTGCACTGGGTGCCTCCAAGCTTAACATCAATTTCAGATCTGATGGGAGAGTTATGCTGCAAAGGAAAGCATCCTATGCACGTAAATGATAGGACAAAAATTAACAAGAAGACTTTAACAACTGAAACGAGTGTCGTGTCTTCCAGAAAATGTTAATTGAATGCTTCCACCAATCCATTCCCATGTATAATGCAATTGCAGAGTATCTGTTGTGCCTTATAACAAGGATAAAATCAACCTCAAAAATTTTAAGTATGAAATTATATGCAAAACCAAACGGATGTTTTGCCCAGCTCCTATTTTTGTCCAGATGCTAGTCCAACTGACATAGAGCTTGTCTCATGTCTAAACCTTAGCAGTGCTTCGGTAAGCAGAAACACCCTAATTAAATAGATAAGCGAGGTGAGAAGAAGGAGCTGAGATGTCCTATTTTTGTCCAGATGGTAGTCCAACTGACATAGAGCTTGTCTCATGTCTAAACCTGAACAGTGCTTCTGTAAGCAGAAACACCCTAATTAAGTAGATGAGTAAGGTAGAGAAGTAGGAGCTGAGAGGGCCTATTTCAGAAAAGATGAATTGGCAGAACAGAATTTTGCATGCATGTTGCAATTTGACGTAATAAGATGGAAGCATTACGATGTCCATCGGCTCTATATGCAAACCATGAAAATGACAAGTCGATAAGCTATCGGAATTAAGGCTTCCATATGGAAACCATGTAGAGAACTTCTTGAATTGCAATTCTCACAGAGAGATATTATTCCAAGGCACCAACTTTATTTTGGTTTGAATGAAGGATAATCCCCATTTGCACAGTGATTAATTTTGAATACATTTAGGGTGATCTAACTCACAAAAGAAGAGAGAAAAAGTTTTGAATACATTTAGTGGTGATCTAACTCACAAAAGGAAAGAAAAAGAAAACACGCGTGGGATTCAATAGATTAGACGATTGGGGCTCGCCGTGGAATTTTTGGAGAGACGATAAATAATCTCCTGTTATCCCTGAAAGTGGCTTTTCTCCAACAGGAATGTTATATCAGGTGAACGAGATGAATTTCCCCGTACACATGGAACATCATTTTTGTTCTTGGCACTTAGACATTCAATGGTCCGATAATTGCTATGTGCTTAAACCTTCAGTGACCAAAATTTTCTCAAGATACCTTAGTGAATACATGGTGTTTTCTTTTTCCCTTTTGGCACTTTTAAAAGGATGTTGGGCAAGTTAATATTCATGACACAAAGCTGAAATCCATCACAAATGTTCAATAGCATCAAGTTTGTCCCACTCAATATCCTTTACAAGCAGAACAACATATTACAGTAACGTTAATTTGACTCTCTTCTAAATTACTCCTCGAATATGCAACAAATATAATCTCGAAAGGCTTATAATAGCAAGCAGGAAAACAGAGATCTGTCGGTGAGCTGTGAAGGTGAAAATGCTGCATTTTTATTTCTATTGTTAATCATTTGTAATTTAAAGAAGTTGAAACGAAAGAAAATTTCCAGCTGATCCATAAGTTTCCTGCTAGTTACCTTAGAGCTCTGAGGATTTTCTAAAACAGATACAGGCAAACATTTCAATGCATTCGTTTCAACAAAAGATAATCCCACTGAATAGAATTTGAGAAACCCATACCTGAAGGGGTATGTAAACTGCGGAAACAACATCAAGTTTCAGCACTTCCACGATCGAGATGCCAACTTCTCTGAGCAGCTACAGCATGATAATTTTACATTAATAGAAGTGGATAATAAACATTACAAGCACAATCTTTGAACTTACATAAATCTCACTGAATTCCAACTGAACATCAAGCCTAACACTCTCCCCGATTTCTTCAACAGATTTAGATTTCATGCATTTCAGCTGGATTCCCATTATGTTATTCTCAACCACCAAACCGTAACCACGATGTATAAATTTTACATCAAGTTTTGGCAACGTAAAGCCAACCTGTTGAAAGGATATCACAGATGCATCAGTTTAATCACTGAAATACCTAAAGTTCAAACCCACTTTTACAAGGCCAACAAAATAGAAGCATCCAATTGTAAACACCACATTGTGATATGCGTACAAGAAGGTCCTTTTCTTATAAAGGGGATAATTAGTTTAGCTGATGTAACTATTAATTTTGATATCCTTCTTTTCTAGAAATTCCAGTACAAAGATTAACGGACACGTGCATTATTTAAATTCAGTTTAAGTTCCATCCAAAAGATTCCACAAAATATACCAAGTCACAGTATAAGTTTCTACTATCAGTTTCATTCAAAACTCACAACAGAAGAGATTTATTAAAATAAACTGCCCTATATGTACACATAGATCGCAACATCATTTGACAAACTAATAAACTTAAAATTGCACAATATAATATAGCTTGATTAAAGATGCCCTAATATCATCATCCTCCAAACACGGTGATGCATTCAATTTACGACACGATATGTATGTCATATTAATAGACATTACTAAGTAAGGAGACTACGGACAGAAAAAATTACTCAACCTTTTCTGGAAATATAGAATTGTACTTAGATACAGCAAACAATGCATTAGTTCCACTTGGTTTTTCTGCACGTGTGGATTCTTCTTTTGCTGAGGAAAGTTCTGCAAAAGACTGAGAAGAGGTGTCGGACTGATCCTTCTCCTTTAATAGCATATCCTCACATAGATTTATGCGGACTTCTCCACAGGCAGTATCCAAATTCTTAACAACTACACCTGCTTCCCTGCATCAGCAGTAATAAAGCATATTAACACCTTCACAAATCAATCCATATTGAGATCTACAGGAATAACTGGGGAAGTCATAAAAAATTACAGCAAATTAATGGTGAACAGTACAGAACTAAGACTTACCTATTATGGCCAAACTCACACCAGAGAGAGAATTCTTCACAGCTGAAAGGAGGATAGGAGTTGTCTATAAACTGGTTAGCAGTGATAGATCCGTCGGAGGTTACAGAATGGTCAAACGTCACTCGTGATTGGCTGAAGTGGACATTAATTGGAACAAGATGCAGCTTTACAAACAAGCCTCCCTCTGATCCACCATCTTTAGATATATCTACTCTCAGTTCTTTGACATCCAAGGAAGCTTTAGATGTCTGAGGGATTAAAATAAGAATTCAATATCAACTTACAATGTAAAGCTCCTCGAAATGTGTTTTAGTATATATCAGGAAAATAATAGAGTCCCTGATTGTGAGAAGGAAAAGAAGTGAATAAAGTTGCACATGATCTAAGTATGTAAAATTTGGAAGCTTTTCCTTTGAATGCATAACACTAACTTTATTTTTTATTCATTTTTCTAAAAGGGGAACTTAATGGATGTAATTGTTGCCGTTTCCCGTGATTGTATTCCCGTGCATACCAAATAAGAGAGATATGAAAAACTGCAATATCTCAATAGAAACTTACTTCACTCCCCTCCATTCTTCGTTTGTACTAGTAGTATACATCATGAATTTCATCCTACGGCCATCTGACCTCTTCATAACTACCCATTCCATTTCTCTGCCTCAAATTTTAAGTTTTTATATAACACAAAAACAATAACCAACTAAAATTATCTCAACTTACTCAACAAGAAATCTGTTGCCTGTCTCACCTAAATATATGGTCCTAATTTATTTCTATTTTACAGCTTCTGTATAATTATAGATGATGTTCATGAAGAAATTTCTTGCAGTGTTTAAGCGGTTTTGGAGCTTCAGATTGCTGCGCTTCTTCACATGTAATTATCCGAAAAATGTTAAAATCAAAGGCTTAGTTGGATTGACCCTTTCGGTGGATTCAACTTTCTCTGTTGTAGGAGATTAATTTAATCATAGTGTTGTCGTGGAGTGAACTAAAGTAAATTGCAGCAGTGATTTCACCTCAGGAGCTGCCACACATTATACCATTTTCCTTTTTCTTAAATAACTACAAACTTAAATCTTTCCTTCAGTAATTTTTGGCTAGAATTTCCAGCTTTTCGTGTTCCTACATAGTTTGCATTGGATTGTCAATAATAAAATTTGTAATCCTTAATTTGATTACTTGTTCTTACAGATTTATTGTGACTACCTCCTCCAAATGTAAAAGACAGATGTGTTTTCTGTTCTTACAGATTTATTGTGACTGCCACCTCCAAATGTAAAAGACAGATGTGAGGCTGAAAGTTTTGCAGCAGTTAACCAAAAAAAGCAAATAATTGTCCTAACGGCTTTGCATAAGAATTGAATGACAAAAATGTAGCGTGCAAGACTAAAGAGTCCAGGAGGAATCATGGATGTTAACAAGTGCATCGTACCTTTAGAACCAAGTCAGTCACAGAAATTGACAAGAATCTGGCCATGTTAGCCACAACCATCCACTTTCCTCTGCCTGAGCTTTTAGGTTTTTTCGATCTAGATTTCTGTGTGCTTTTCTTTGAAGACCTTATTACAACTTCTAAATCACATATCAAAACCTGCAATTTTGGATCCCTGGAAATAAAACCAACTCCTAGCTTAACCAAAGACTGCCGCAAACTTAGCCTGATTTCGCCTACAGATATGGATTCAATAGCACCCTGTAATCCTCAAACACATCAGACATGGAAAAAAAATTTCGGTAATGAACTGCTGCAGTACATATGGACATTTCATAAAAATGCTCTCATCAAAACAAAAAATCAATAAAAAAATTAACAATGTAACAGACATTGTTTACCGTCAGTAACAACTGTTATTACATTCTCCAACCGATTGTCCGAACTAAAAAACTAGAGGCCATTTATAGTGCCTCTCACATTTTCAATTACATGAGCAATACGTAACCAGGAAAAATTCCATAGTTTTCCTCCCATATCTCAACATATTTTTCCAAGTTCAAGTGTCCTCAAATATTTTGTACATTTAGAAGAGTAAATACAGCTTTCAATTATAAATTTGAATAAATCTTTATTTAGAGCTGTGCCAGAGAAACTGATTCAGACAAGAAATACCTTGTTGAACTTCACAACAACATCTCTCAAACATTTCCATCCACCAACACGAAATCCAACTGATGCTCCCATGAGTCGGCTGAGGACCCACGCCAGCAACCTGGAGGCAAACCTGAAACAAGATGCATCACAAAAGTCAAATCATATCCTTCATTGGCATACAAACTTGAATATCATGTGGTGCATCCAAATAATCAGTGAGAATTTGCACAATGATTTAATTGTATTCAAATTGTATTACGGAGATGGATCGATAAGCAAGAAAAAGCAATGCCACACAAGTAATTGGTCTCTTTCATGTGGAAATTACTATGAAAACAAAAGAAGATTCACATGGACATAACAGTTGTGCAAGCTTGCCTTTAATGGAAATTAACTTCCATAATTTATGCCACCTTAAGATTTTTATATCCAATCCACCACCAAAAAGAGCAAAGTCAGGAAGCAGGTACAAGCAAAATGTTTTCAAGTGCAAATTTTAACAACTGTTTTAAAGTTAGGTTATTAAGTACTTAAGTTTGTGCTGAGAAAAGTTGTCGTGAATTTAGATTGATCAGTTGTCCAGCACTCCACAAATAATATGTCAATGGGCATCATGGTGTCACAAAGACACCACCACCGTCTAGTTTCAAAATCAAACTTGAAAACTGAAAAGCCACCATTTTATCATTTCATTCCCAACCGTTGATAATAGATATGATGCTTCGAAATTCACTTTTTATTCTGGTGTACTGTCAGTATGAAAGCAATGCTAGTTCGGGGAAAGTTTTGATAATGCGTAAATTCATCCAGAGAAGGAATAGTGGGGAGGAAGAGGCACAGTCCCCCAAAGAACATCAAATTTTCATATGCAGTTTGACTTAACAAATTTAGCCTTTACTTTGATGCATTACTCACAATAAAGCATCTTAACAATCTCATGAGCTAATAAATAATTAATCGAAAGGGCGTGATGATCAAAATAAGGAATCAAAATCCAACCTCAAAATTAAAGAAAAAATGACCCCCTTTACAATAATCAAGAACTCGAGCAAGAACTATATATCATAATTTCAACAGGGATACTGACAAGAGTGAGCATCACACCACATGCATGGATTCCAGCGAAGAAAAAATTACTTCAAAAAGTCAGAAACTCAAACGAATGACAGACATTACATGAATATTATCCATAGTAAGATGGAAACGATGAGGAACCCAAACAAGAACTTGGCCGGGGAAGCCCCCATTATAATTCTAGCAAATTTTCTCCGATCCGACACCAGCATATGCTCCACAAGATGCACGCATTTGGTAAAATGCAATTAAAAAACGAATCTTTCGATCAAATGAGATGATTCCTTGTAGAGCCCATCACAGAAGTAGATGGAGAATCGAGCATTCATTGTCCTGGAATATGATCAGACAGAAGTGAGGAAGAAATGGTCGTAGATGTGAAGGGAGTGTTTGTAGGAGAGAGAGAGAGAGAGAGGAGAGAGAGAGAGAGAATAATTATAGTAAATGGGGAGATGGGTGGGATGGTCCTTCTTCGATCGGCATATATATATATATATATATGATTCTTGGTTTCGAAAGATCTATTAATCATATTACCCATTAACATTCTTGTTTTCCTCGTTGTAAAATATATATTAACAGTAATGACAATAACCCATTGCCATTTAATGTGCACTAACTTTAAACATTCTTTTTTTTTTTTGTAGAAAAAAAGATTAATTACAACAACCCACTAGCAAAATTGATGTGAGCTATAAGAAAGTTTCCAAAAATTAGATTACTATATATTTGGTAGACGTGTATTCATTCAATATCAACAAAATTCGTATTATATTAACTTCAATTGAAATTGTATTCTAGTTTTCTTCCGCTGCACCAAAACATTATGTCATGTTTGATATTTATAAAAACTAAATTGAGTTCTTTTAATTATTTACTTAAAGATCTTATTAAAAAATTTAATTAAAAAGTAGTCATTCTAATTAAAAATATAATTTGTTACTAAACGTCCAAACCTGAATAACCTCAACTGAAATAATGGAACCTTTTAATAAATCTCAAATCCACCAACAATTCGAATATCCAATTACAGATCTCTAAATCAAAATAAAATTAAATAAAACATTGACATAATGATTGATGATCATCGTTTATATCAAATCTTTTAGATTATATATTCTAATAAATTCTAAAAATATTATAAATTGTATCGCTGAATACTAAAAGTTTGATTTATCTATTTAGATAACTGTAACAATCAGAGAGTAAGCAACACGTGTGTTTGATTGAAACCTAATTTATATTTTGACAAATACAAGCAAAATAAATTCACAAAATTAATACTTTAACCACACTAGATTGGATTATTAATTTCATAAATAATTTTGAACAATTTTTAAATTTATAACCAGAAAATATAATACAACTCACCAACATGAAAGGAAAACACTAATAGAAATAAAATATCTAAGCCTAAAACTAATTTAAAAAAAAAGTGCTTACGTGTAACAAATTTTATTTTTATTGCTTTTTGTTTCATATAAAAACGAACTAATTTTTAAAATATACAGAAAAAATTTAATTTAAGTGGTGCAGACTACCAAATATTATTGGTCCCAAATCATAAAAATTTCAATAACATAAAGAATCCTTTCAAATCACATTCCAAATAAATTTTTATTAAGCAATATCATCACCTACTTTTCCAGACATAACAAAACAACATTTTTAACGAACACATATCATTTGATAACATAATAAACAATTGTGATTGTAATTTCTAATGACAAAGTAAACCAAGAGATGCACAAGTAAACCAGTTCAAAGCATGTACTGGCTAACATCCCGGAGAGCATGGACAATTCAAATTGCAGCAACTAAAACTCTATCTCAAGGTGTTCCTATAAGCAAGTTCCCTCAATTTCCAACAGGAACAACATGCACCAACAACAATAGTAGAAGGCATCAGATCTCATGAATCCAAAAGAAGGGAAAAATGGCGACAATTCCCAGTATCATTCAATTGTCTAGGTACCACAACTTACACTGCATTATTTTCGTCCCCACTCTTTGGTCTTGCTCGTTGATTCATACTATCAATGGTTGAAGCATAACTGTCTTTATCAACTGGTTTGTTAGCTTGATCTGAGTTCCTCTCCTTCAATATATTGTTATTTGTCAAAGTTGAGCGCATTGCTCTGGGTAACTTCAACGGGATATCGATTTCATCAATAGTTTTTGGTTGCACTGGTGTTTCAACATTCTGTGCTTGGGATGAAGGAGGTGCAGTAGGGACAAGTTCAATAACAGACTTACGCCACTTTTTCCTGATCATGGGTTTTCGTGCCCCAGATATTGCCTGAATTCAGAAGGGAATTAACTTGACATGGTTTGATATATAATTAGAACCTAATGCCAGCAACTTTAAAAATTAAACAATTATACCCAAGCATGACAAAAAGGTCATATGAATTTCATTTTCTCACTAAATACGAGGTAAAGATTAATTACCATGTCATTTCCAATGTCGGATAATGGCTTCCTAGTATTGCCTCCGTCATTTGTGTTGCCAGGCTTCTCAGATAAAGCATTCTGAAGTAGCATTGCACCATGAGAAGCAAGATTTTGATTTTTTCCAGCATCATCGGTCCCAGAAATATGTGGGGAAAACTCAAGAAATTTTGCTTGAACCGAGTCCTTCGCATAAATTTCTTCCCTGTTGCTGCATTTGGAGGGCTCACAACTGCATGACATATTACAATCACCCCCAGACGCACGACACTCACATCTTGATGTTTTGCAGAAAGAACTTTTGCTACAGGAGCAACAAACTTGCTCAGTTGATTTCACTAGATTCTTCTCTTCTAGATCCATAGAAATTTCTAAAGGATTATCTGTTTTAGAATTTCTCTTCCTAGCTTGTCGTGGCTTTCTTTTTCTGCGCTCCCATTCGGTGTCATCATCCGTAAATAGATCGGAAGCCTCTGGTTCATATTCATCAGAAGTATCCATGTCTTCCAACAACTCATGTCCATTCAATCCACTATCAAATACCATGGAGCTCCGGAATTCCTTCAAATAAAACAATCATGCATGTTGCAAAACAAAATTAATGTTAATAAAAATGGAGAGGCAATTGGGTTAAATTATTACACCACTATTATTTAAAATAGTGGAGTTTCAACATTTTTTTATAAAGCCAAATAACATGCAAAGAAAACATTAAATAACAAGTAAAAATTCTTTTTTACTGGATTAAGGTTTCAAGAGTCTTGGATGTCAACAAGGAACATACCTTTGGCCGCAAATCATAAACATGACCTTCGGAAATATTTGTAAGACTTGTTTCGATGTTCCTTGTCTTTTCTATGGAGTGTCTCTTCCAAGCCAATTTCTGTCATAAGTATTTAAATTGCTCACATTTAGCATCATAATGTAAGTCTTGAGGCAATCAGATCACAAACCAAATGATACGAAAAAAAAATCAAGAAACCACATAGATTATAATAAACATTTAATACTAAATCAAATTATGTATATATGAATTCAATAACTTAAATTTTAATTTTAGTTAGATATTAATACCAAAAAAACATTGGATACTAATGTGAAGTATTATTATTTTAAACTAATTATAATGATAAGTGGAAAAAATTTAAAGAAAAGAAAAATACCTTACATATGCCAGGGATGGCGTCTATTTGGGACAATGAAGCCCAATCGATTTAAGATACTAAAATGCCATGAGACACATGCATAAACTATTTACTTATGTTGCACAGTACGGCATGACACAATATGGATATGAAATTTGTATCTTTTTCCGAAATAAGGGATATCCTATTAGACATTTGGTATATGTTTTACAATACGGATATGACACAATATAAACATGAAAGATACGGCTCTTCTATACATGTGTACACACAAAAATGTCAAACATCGTAGAGTCATAATTTACCACATAAACAGAATTATGAGGGTATTAACTACAAAACATTTTAACATCAGAAAGAATTCAGTTATATAATTATATTTATTCTTTTTGACAAAAACAAACTAATTTGAAAGTAATTGCACGTTATCCATTAGTCTAGATATGATTATTTCCTCATAAACTGTCATATATGATCATTAATTATTGAAATAAAATCAATCATTTCATAGTATAACGTACCATTAAATTCTCCTTACGTGAGAATTCAAGCTTTTGTAATTCCAACTGCCTGACCAAATTGACTATTTTTTCCTTCAGTTCTTTGATTTCTGCATCTTTCTCACCGCAGTCAACTTCCCTATCTCTCAGCTGGCATCTATTAAGCATGTATCGAATGTCATCCATTAAGGACACAATGACATCTGTTTTTAGACAATTTCCATCACTTAACGAGCCAATTACCTGGACGATGATGCCAAGTCAAAAAGATAGTTCATAATATTCTTAGCTTCCACCAGCGAACGAATTTGGTTCCACCTTCCTCTACCACTAAAGGCTCGCTCACACTCGGCTGCTTCTGACAATTGAGAAGCCATGGAAACAAGGGTGCTTGAAGAAGTAGCAAGCATATTCTCCAGAGCAAAAATTCTAGAACTTCGAGCACCCGGAGACATTGTCTGAGGGTATTCACTGCAATAAAATATCAGAAACCATCAAAAGCTTTAGTGAAAATCCCCCTGTGCTTGATGCAATTTATTCACAAGTAAAATAATAATAACCGTCGACCGGAAATAGTTAACCAGGAATTTCAGACCTTAAACTCTTCATCTCAATCAATGCTTCTTCCTTTAGTCTTGCCACTTCTTCGGCCATCTTTGCTCTCCTGTATATAGAAATGTATACATATAACAAATTCAAAATAAAGAAAAAGACGTTTAAATTAATAAATAATGAAAAAGATTGACAAATCGACAGACAAATTTAATCGGTTTGACCAAGATACAACTAGTTTGAGGGAAACAAAACACACCATAATAACCACAAAAGAACGAAATCATTCTACTTAATGCCACAAAAATGTAATTCTGTTTCTGCATTAATTGTTTGTATCTTATTTTAATACAGTCTAGGGATGATGTTCCTTTTTTGCAAGGAAATGAAGGCTTTCTTTGTTATGGTGTGCAATATAAGATGGATTCTACATTTGTATGATGTCTAGTATTGCAAGGGATATGAGACATCTCCATTGACAAACTCCCTCAAATAGTATGTGTCAAACATTATATTTCAACTGGTATTTTCTCCCAAACCATATAATATGATATTATCAAATATGAAGCATAATAAAATTGTACAAAATAAAAAAACCATTATAAAAATAGTTGCTAGACTTACTCTTGCATTTGTCGGTCATACTCTGACCGAACTTCATGTACTCGAACAGTTACCTCAAGTTCATGTTCAATCGCTTTCACCAATGTCTTAAACAAAAGACGACATATGTAGAATTAGACTAAATGGCAGATCAATCCATGAACAAGGAAACAAGCGTAATATATGCAAAACTAAATAGTTAATGACAACAATAAACATCGAGCAAACCCTTTCTGGAAGTGTAATGATGGGTAGGTACCTGAATCCCAGATCCATTCTTATTATTTATTGCACCTACAAATATTAAATTATATAAGATAATTTGAAAAAAAAAATCACAAGAATTGCATGCAGCAAGACTACTTCAAAATAAATTAACCTGGCACTTCCCGTGATGCTTTACGAGAATCCACCAAATCTTTAAGGCGCTTGGTAGCCATAGCAGCTTCTTCACTCTTTCGCTGCAGCACCTGAAATGCCACATGTAATGTGATTTTTTCTGATATGAACAAAACAAGTGTGCAATCAAAATTTACCAGTTTTTGTCTTTGGTTGAGTGCCATCAGCTTGTGCAACTCATATTCATTCCTCCTTCCTTCTTTCCTTAGCTACAAAAACCGGCATCACAAGTTACGAGTTTAATTTCATGAAGACTTGATAACCTTTTGAGATGATAATGTTAGCATTTTGGGCACATATAGTCTTATCAAGCTGTATTAGTTAGTATGCAACTAACTTGTTAACTAAATGTGAGGCAAAAAAATGCTGAAGTGGTTCAATCAGAAGTCAAGAATCTCAAAAATGAAACTCAAATAGACAAGTACCTGAAGTACTTCCTTTTCACGAGTTGCCTTCCAGTGTCTAAATTGTTCCGATTCTTGCTTTATCTTTTGTTGTAATTGAACCTTCAAATGACGAGGAGCATAAGTGTAAACAACGTATAAATAACTTGTAGACAAAAGTGATACGTAGCAATGTCGAACCTTTTGTGATTTTATCCTCTGAATCTCATCCAACAACCTTTTGGCAGCTTCATCGCTTTTCTGTTTTTGCCTCAGCAGTTGAGCTTGGGCATCCTGTTTTTTCTTCAGCTCGGCAACCTACAGTAGAAGTGGAAGCATGACAAAAACTTGATTGACAGAAAACTTGTTTCAAGATTATTTACCTGTGTCTCAAGTATATTGAGCTTTTGAAGATACTCTTCCTTCAACTTCTGAGCGCTGTCATCAGAATTGGTTGAGATGTTCGAGAGATTCTGCCTCAACCCTTCAATCTCTTTCTACAATGCATAATGGTATGTAAAAGTATATGTTCCATACACAACTTATTTAAAGTAAGGCACGAAAAAAGTAATACCTGTAGAGCCTTCTTTTCAAGTTCCAAATCATGAACTTTTTTCTCATAATGCAGCTTAAGAACTGAGGTATCAGGACCCGTAAATCGCTTCATTTCAGCCTTAGAAGAAGAGTGGATTAGACTCTAACAATGTATCCATTGTGTACACGGCACAAATAAATTTGAAATATCTAAAAATGAACAAAAACTATAAAATCGGTACATGAACTCCAACAATTATCACCTACTTATTCAAATATGTGAAAAGGCATTAGATTATAAAAATTGAGTTTGGAGATTACCATTTATTAATCATTTTCATGTTCTTTATTATTAACTTGTCAAGCATAGGTTCAAAAAAGGCCTGAATACTCAAATTTGGATGCTTGAAAAAATAATGTCTACCTCCTTTTCTTCAAGTCTCTTGTCCAATTCTTTGAGCTCCTTATCTAATTTTTGTTGAAGAGAAGAATGCTCAATCTCCTTTTGTACATCTTCTTCCCCACCTGCATGAATTGAAGGGAGAAAACAAGTTATCCATGCAAAATGGCTTATTTGTCTAGATATCAGTAGGTTGCACTGAGTACGTATTCACAACATTTACATAGATATACTGCACTAGTGTCACTTGTTCAAATATGGAGAAGCTGTCAACACAAGCCAACAAAATTTTGAACCTCTCCACAATTGATTTATGGCATACCTTCTTTATCAGCAATATGTAAATCAGAATCAAGAAGGCATGAATAACTTCCATGACTCTGATCATCTTCCAATGAAAGACACTCATGATTATCAGCATATCTTGAACGGTCTAAACTTTGTACCCCCAGCAATTGACCCTCAAGTTCTTGAATTTTAGTGACATAGCTTTTGATCATATCAAATTCCTACAACATAAAAGCACTTCAATAAAAAGAACACTTCTATTTCACAAATATAAAAAGAAAGGCATCTCATAACATTCAATCAAACCTTATCCGATTTAATGTTGGTATCACAAAGATTTCCATTTTGTTGAGCTGATTCACTTTTCAATATAAGTGTATCTCTCTCTGCCTGAGCATCAATAGCTTGCTGCATCAAATTCTCATAACCAATTCGACAGTCCTGAAGTTCCTCCTGTAGCGCTATTTTACTTGCTTCAAGTAAAGATATTTTATGCTTAAGAATCTGTAGATCAAGCAGATGGGAGTAAAAACAGAAAAGTCAAAACTATAAGCCCTATTGCAGAACAAAACATTAGATACAAGCAAAACACATAGACTTGGATATCTGAAAGGGGGAGAAGTCAAAGTAAATCATTGAAATAGCAAATCAAAAGAAACGGGAACAATTCCGGTTCATGCATGGGACAAATTAATCTCAGATTCTCTGTTTTACATTAATTTCTTCTGATGGTGCTGTGGTACCCCCTTGAAAGTAAAGCAACTCTGCCTGCAACTGTTCAATTTGATTTCGCATCATTTGCATTTGAGATGCCACTGGGTCACGATTGATCTACAAGTAAAAAGAGACACGAGGATATCATGGCATATAATTCGTATCTCGTGAAGATAAAAAAATCCAACTTGCCAAATGGTTTACAATGGAATTCAAGGAAATAATACGACCATCAATGATGAAGCTTACGATTGCTTTATTTTGAATATTACGAGCCCGATTCGCATATTTTAATGTGTTGATTGTCTCCTCTGCGTTCGTGTCAGCTGGGCTTACGCAAGCTATAACATAAAAAAGATAATGTCACAACAATCTGAAAATCCATAAAATGTTATATAGTAAATTATATAGTGTAGCCATCACAGATGTAGAATTACAGATATATAGAGAGAGATCCATATAAAGATCATACCAATCATTATTGTTTTGCTATTTCCACCGAGAGAATCCTGCCAATTACAAAAACTATTTAGTTCCATAAGCAAGATCATAGAAATAAAATCATGGGAAAGTGTAACCAAAAAGACACGCACACCACAAATAGGCACAGAAATTAAAATTAAAATAAATTGCAGAAGATCTACTTTCAGAACATGAATTCAAATTGGAACTGGATCTACTTTCTCACGCACTACACCATCTTGATTTATAAAAGGTTGAGATTTTCAGGTCCATTTATATATAGTTCTTGTCCAGGAAAAATATTTATGTATATTCTTACATACATTTATATTTTTGTGTGTGTGTATATATATAGTTATTCTAGCATTTATACTGTGATCATTTCTTTTATTGTTACGTTGAATGTGTTTAAGTGTGGATATTATTTAGTCAATGTAATATACTGTGCATAACACTTACGTATTTTTCTTGACATAACAGGAACACATACAGCAATGGCTCAAGTACATCCTTACCTGTAATATGCGAGTTAACTTGCTATCACGGTAAGGTACGTGGCATCCTTCTTTCCGTTTCTTGTCGTCACCTAAAGCACTGATGACATTGCCTAGAGCCAAGAGTCCCTTGTTGATGTGAATTCCTAATCATGGACAAACATAAATTTATAGATTCCAAACATCCAAAATTAATAGATTACGCCAAGTTTTTTATTACAAAAAATCCATATCTAGACAAGAAGAATGTCAATTAGTGAACGATACAAAATAAAGTATGAAAGCAACAATCTTATGAGGCTACAGCCCCTCTTTTGCGCTCTTTGGACCATCCACATAATATATTGTTGAGAAAAAGGAACAGTATAAGTAAAAGAAAAAGTAACCGAGAGAACAAAATTATCACACAAAATCCAAAATAGTCCCCTCTATATGAAGCTCTACCTTCTCGGAGTCGTGAACCATCTGCACCTGTCCTCTTTGCACGTTCAGAGCCCGCAAGGTCTACTAAATGAAGCTTGGCAATCAAAATTTCATCACCAACATCATCTCCGGTTGAAGAATGAGCTATTTTCTTTTGTTCCATTGATATTGTGAAAATTGCATGTGATCGACTAGAAAAATATAGATGCATGAGAAGGTTTTTATATGAATCATTCTACGAGTTCAAACAAGAAAACTTGAACATTGAAGGTACCATCAATTTTATGGTTTTATTTCAAGCATTCATTTTCTTTTATAGTTCCTAAAACTAGGAACGATCTGTTTTCTTAAGATAAACATTCTAAAATGGAAAAAGACTACCTTGATTGACTATTCATGTTCGTGCTCCCAGTGGCACGGCATAATGAACCTTGCAACAGGTGTGAAGCCATCTCTTCCTTTGTCCTCACCTCTGCCTCTGTAACCCCAGCTAATGTGATCCCACCACTCACTGTTTCCCGGATCTGAATGGGAGCTCGTGCTGGACCCATAGTTTTTGCCATGGAAGGTGTCTCCATTTTCGAAGATGTCGGAATAAGATCTAGTAGGTCAAAAACCTCTTCCTTAAAAATCTGCAAGATCAAACACACAGAAATTTATACAATTACAGACCAAACACAACCTTCATGAAACACTTAACTTTATTTGTTGACCTCAATAAAGGATATTCTAATCAAGAACTCGGTAGATTCCTTCATTGCCTCCATTTTTGCAAATATTGTATCGATGACTTTTGGAATAACACCACCTTGGTGTCCTTCACCATTGTAATTTGTTCCCATCGTGTAGGTCTTACCTGACCCAGTCTAGCAACATGGAAATAACATTAATATGAAATTAATTTTTCTCCAATTAATATCATTAATAACTCAATTAAAACTATACCCGCGATACTGTACCTGACCATAGGCGAGTACAGTGCCATTGTAGCCACTAAATAGCGCATCAACCAGTGGAGCTACACATTCGTCGTATATGCAAGAGGATGGACTTCCTTTGCTACCAAATACATAATCAAATGTGAAAGCATGTGATCCAATCTGCACCTGTTTGCACATAAAATTGAGCAGAAAAACCATTTCTAGAGTAAGATCTCAGTAAATATTATTTCCAATAATTTCCATGAGTAGATCAAGATCAGTATGGTCTTTCGGGAAATAACAGTATAATCAACTAGCTGCATACCTGCTTCTGGGCCGGGTATACGGTGATGCAGTCTGTGCATCCCACGAGTAGCTCCGGAGTAACTAGAGGTCGGATATTCACAGCAACCCTCACACTCTGCGATGAATCGCAGTTCTCCATAGCAGCTACTTATCCAGAAACCTGAAACACGAATCTCCGTCTCCGAACAACAAAATGCAGCACCGTCGTCCAGCACCGGAAAAAGGATCGCAAAACCCTAAAGTTTCGCCGTCGGCGGAGGGAGGAGATAATTCAGAGATGGGTGGCGGAGAGTGGATTTGAAATTGAATAATGGAAACAGAGTTGAAACAGTTTGAATTTGAGGAAATGCCGCCGGTTAGGTCCGAAATTCAAATCGATGCCTTTTTTGTTAATATAGTATTAGTATTTATGATTTACAAAGATAGTGGCCCATCGACAATAAGTAACAGACGAAACAAAAATAGATTTACTGAAAACTGAAATAGCAGTATTCAAACAAAAAAAGGGGTAATATGCCAAAAAAATACCCAAATCATAAATAAAGTTGGTGTCCACACCATGGGTAAGAAAATTTTATTTCCGGTCACTAGCATCCTTTCTTATTTGTTTCAACTTCTTATCCCTTGTAATTTACACATTTACCCTTCATATTTGTGTCAAACCATGCAATTCAGATTTTCCGATCGATCTTTCGCCGGTTAGGTATTCAATTTATTTGTGAGTTTTTGCAATTTTAGTGCTTGGTTTTGTTGGGTTTTGCTGAAATCGTAATCTGCATATTATAATATAGGATTTCCTCGGTTTTCTTTGTGTCAATTATGTTTTCGTGTAAAAGATTATAATTTGTAATTTATTGTTATTGTGATTGAGATGAATAAATTGTAACGGAAAACTGGAACGATTAACTAAATAGGCAACATGTTTAATACGAAAAATAGCTCGATTCCACAAATTAAGTAGGTTGTTTAAGTAAACTTTCCATCGGAGATTGAACATTGTCATTGTTGTTGCTGTATACATAGCCAACCAGTTGCTGAAAAAATTGAAATGTAACATTTACTATGGTTGGTCGTTTCCCCGTGCTGAAAATTTCGTAGTAGTTGTATATTTTTTTTTTGAATTAGTGTTTTATTGGATTCGTGCTACTTTTCTTGAAATTATTTTGGATTGGATGCTAATTGTAGTGGTTTTCGGAATAGTGTATTGTAATTTGAGTTCTATGAAATCTTTCTAGAAACTAGAATATCAACCATTTAGATATTAAAAAAGGCTAGTAGTTCAAATAATAGTATTGTCTCAAATGCATTACATCATCTGGGCCGAGTCACAGGTTTGGTTTTTCTGTTATAGAAGAGCATAAATTTCTAAACTTTCAGCAGAATTTGTTATTTTGATTTGTTTTGATGAATGGTTAATAACGAGAATAAGCTCCATCGTTATATAATGAAATACGGAGTGGGTTCTTCCTCCAACCTTACATTTTTGGGCAGCTACAAGTACAATGGTCAATTATTTGTCATTTCAATTTTCAGTAGACGCAGTTTGGAAGATATTTTCAAAGTTTGTCAAAAGATATGAACAAAAGAACTCCCAATATATGTCACTACACTACCTAGCTCCCCAGCACAAGATGTACGTGACATTGAACGATAGTGATGATGTGCTTAATATGATTCATCTTCACATGTGTATAAAGTTGTCTATGATTGAGTTGAGAGTCGAAAAAAAATATCAGATTGGAGGAGGTTTAAATCAGTCGTGGTAAAATACATTGGTTTATTGAACTTATTTGTGTCATATGAGTTTGCCGGTCATTTTATCTTTTGTGTGTTATCTAGAGGTAATAAAATATATTATTTTTGTGGAGCATTATGTAATTTAGTTAAATTAAAAAGATCATGGTACTTTTAATCCGAACTTATGATTATAGAATTGGTAAGGGTGGTGCAAGATGACAGAGATTTCATAAATGATAACGAGCCTCGAGAGGCCCATGTATAGAATTCCCTTGACTCTTTGGTTTCAATGCATCGATGGGAGAGGCAAAAATTCAAGGATGCTGCAGAATTTAGAACTTATCTTAAAACTTATGTCGTTACTACAAACGTTCGATTGTATAAGAAATATGATAGTGATAAGGTTATTACAGTTTGTAATGAAAGATAAGTGCAAATTGAGAATTTATGCTTTTAAACATAAAGCAGTCAACCTATTTGGGATTAGGAAATGTAATTTACAACATATATGTGGAAAGGACACGTGGAAGAGGACATTCAACAGCCGATGCAGCTTGAGTTGCACATATGATTAAAGAAATTAAAGGGAGAATCATGTTACCGTCGTTGTTCAGTGTTGAAGATATACATAGGGATTATGAAGTAGATTTAAAGTTTGAAAGGCAAGGAATTAGAGATTCATCATAGACATGGATCAGAGAAGGGTTATTATGATAGATTGATTGGTATTGTCATGTTAGAGAAACTAATCCTGATAGCATTACAGAGTGCGAGATTGATGTAGTCTAACAGATTCAGATGGTTATGCATTGTTTTAATTCATGTGCAGTTGGTTTTGCTACATGTTGTAGAACAATGGTTTTTCTAGACGGGGCTAATATAAAAAAATAAGTACAAAGGTAGCATCCTACTTGCGGTGGGAAATAATGCGCATGATTATCTTTTTACGTTGACATATTCTGTGATTGACGCTGAAAATGATTTTCATTGGGAATAGTTTTGTTTTAATTTGAGAGGTGTTCCGCTTTCGCAACATATCATTAGTTCCAGCAATTTCACTTTTTTCTCAGATAAACATCCTGACATTATCAAGGCTATTCAGTTATTATTTACGGGTAATCATCATGCATTTTATTTGAGACACTTGGTGGATAAATTTGTGAAGCGAGTTAGTAATTATGCCATTTATGTCATTAATATTCCAGTTATATTATTCCTTGATTTTGGTATACACCAACCAATGCTTTTATTTAAAAAATATTAACTTTCTAATCATTACTGGTGATGCGAAGTTATTCATTATACAACAAAAACATTGGTTTCCGTGTTAAAAAAACTTGCATATGCCCCTTCGCAACTGGAGTTTAACCGACACATTAGTAATATATTGAAATACATGCCTCTTGCCGGAACTTTTATTGTAAACTAAGACCCACAGAGTTGGACTAATGCTTTGTTTCCTGGAAAAGATGATATATTATAAATAATAACATGGCTGAATGCTTGAATAATCGGGTTAAATCGGCGTGTTATCTCCCTATTGTGGCCGATCATATCCATGTGCAAATAATGCATCGACGGTGTGAAATGACATTATGTATGGTTCAAGAGATGAGCCCGAAGAAGGAGAAAGCTTTAGCAAACAACTATATTGCATCCCGAAAGTTGATAGTTCAAAGATCTCGTGGTTGAAATTTTGAGGTATTTGATTCAGACATATCGTTTGCTATTTATTTAAATGAATAGACTCGCTCATGTCATGGTTGAAAGATCAATATGATCTCATGGCATGCTTGCGCATGTTAGAGTAGATGCCCAACTAGCCAACTTGTGGCGTGTGGGTTTTCATTGACTCTTGTACAAACGATCTTTATATATGATATTCGCATTCTTTTATATGGCATTCTTTACTTTCATTATGTGTGTAATGATTTACAATTGTGTTGAGTAAAGACCTATATTACACTGAAGCGTATGTTAGATGTGATAGTGGGTATGACGGCTATCATGAAACACATCTAATAGTCGCTGTGTATTCTGAACATGTTCCTAGTCGATTGGGCCGTCAAAATGAGGATAAGGCCGCCCGAGCTCGAGACTAGTATCTGCAATGCGAAGTACCATGTTTCATTGGTAGGGAACATTGTGATAGCTGTATCCCTGAACCATTGAGGGTCACACAAGTACTGGATTCGAAATTCCCACACGGATACTCAGCTTAATGTGTTGAGCACGAGAAGAGGATTTCGGGAAGTATGACTTCCTGAAAGTCAACAGGGGTCAAATCGGGGTTTGATTCTGTTGAGGGGCAAAACGGTCATTTTGCTATTTAGGGTTTGATGATCTGAAAAATTGTTTTTCACATCATAACATTCAGTTTTGGAAACTGAGTCGATCGGTCCGATCTGATCGGCGATCGGAGTTACGATGAAGTCGCAGCGATTTATATCGTCATTTGGACTCGGGCCCGTTGGACCGGCCCAAGTCCAACATTAAGTCTATATATGATTAGACTTAATTAAGAGACTACATTTACAATTAATCACAACACAACCCTAGAAACAAAACCCTAAGCACCGCCGCCTCCCTCTCTTCTCCAAGCCGCCCGCCGCCGCCGGCCGCTGCCCGCCGCCGATCTTCGCCGGAAGTTTGTTCCGGCCAGTTCGACGTGGAGAATCCGCTCGTGCTGATCTCGTCAGGACTTCTAGTGCAGTCTGACGAAGGAGCCTCGAGTCTGGTCGTGTACCGGATTGACGAATCTACCGCAATCAACCGAGAAGCGCCGGGTTCTTGAAACACCGGTTGGAGCCAGGCACAAGTGCCAGACAGGTGACTTGCTAAACACCCTATGTATGTTGATACATTATTGATTGATTATTCGTGTTGATCGCATCCCGGTTAAATTTTTGTTCTTCCGCTGCCTGCCGGGGTGCGGATCCGGATCCTGTCCAACAGCGCAGCTATAAATCATAGTCAACTTCACTATAAACTTTTTGTGATCAGTATTTCCAAAATGAAATGTATTGTCATGCATATAAAGGGATTATTAATCCTATTCCGGCATTTGACATGTACGAGGGCAATAACGATGAAGGATTACACATCATTGCTCCTAATGTATGCAGTCATCAGTCATCGAAAGACGAAAAGGATCCATCCAAGTTTATTTACGTGTGGCCAATGTCGTTGTCATAAGCAAGGTGACAACAGAAGAAGTTGCAAAGAAGCCGTAGACTAAATTTTTGGGTGAATAGTAGTTGAATGGTGTGAGGCTCTCTGTTCACAATTATTCTTCTAATCTCATCTTATGGGCGTTTAGATTAGCGTTTCACTTAATCTGGTAAAAAAAAAATTTTAAATTAGGTTCCCAAAAGCTGGTCATTGGTAACAGAACAGAACTATGGTTGTGTTCCAAAAAAACACTGTTTATTTACAACCAGAACAAAACAGTACAACGATTATTACATGTTATATTTATCCATACAATATCTGACCAGTATTCATAAAACCAGATTTCATCAACCACTAACGCTAACTATTCAAGGACTATACTAGCAGCAGATCTCTAGTACTTCTTATTTGTTGCCCTTCATCTAGGTAGCCAGCTCTCACTACCCTTGCCCAATCAATTCAGCTCTCTTCTACCTGTTGTCATGCACACATACAAAACAAGACAACAGCCGATAAACTCCGGTGAGAAACAATCTCAGTATAATCAACAGGTATATGCCATAGGATAAATAAATGTATATCAACATGTATCAATTCTAAAATGCAATGCAATGCAATGAATCTATCTCAATTCTTCGTCTCAGAACTGATTCTATTTCACATCAACGCCATCAAGATTCGTATCCGATCTTAACATGGATATCCATCTATCGAAGTTAACTCCAACTTCGAAAATCAGGTCATCTCAGTCCTGGGCATTATAATCAATTCATATTCTCTTTGTGTTATGCAATATCATGAAAATATAAAAGATCCACTACCTGTGATGGATCGACACATAAAACTCCAGTTCTAAATCAAGAACAGTAATAAACAAGTACGTGATTTCATCGGGATAACTCAAGAAATGTCATTCTTGAGTAATATAATCCCTGACTTTAACTGTCAAATTATACCTTCGTTACTCTCTGTTCGAATTCGTTGACATTTCTTGAGTACTCTAATCCCTGACTTTAACTGTCAAATTATACCTTCGTTACTCTCTGTTCGAATTCGTCAGATATCTCTTCCACTTTATCGTTCCTAGTAACTTCACAGAATCAAATCCTGAAGTCTCCAGCAAAAGTTACAAGGATTTCGAATTCAATCTTATTTATAACAATGATCTATGTTTTCTGTGGAATTTCCAACGTAATCTGTATGAATTCCACGTGTCATGCTGAGTATCAAAATAGGATATACTCACACCGCTTCAAAACAGATATTTGCAACAATAAATATCGTTAACCAGATTTCCTAACTGTTGTTCAAACTTCATCATTCGTTGTTCTGGATAACCAGCTGCTGAAATATTCAGTCGCAATAATACCCAGACGTTGCGTTTCTTTAACATCAAAACGACGCCGTAATAATTAATCCAAACGACGTCGCACACACCAACGGCTGGTTCTAGATCTCTACTGAAAGAATCCAACAGCTGGTCACAATAAAGTAGCTCAACGACTGGTCCCGCTAACTAATTCAAACGGTGTCGTATTACTGTTCCTGTTTCATAAATCAAAACGACGTCGTGTTGCTCCCACGACTGGATAAACCAACAGATACAACAAACCATCGACTGGTTTCAAATCCCTCGACTGGTCGCTGCTTCACAAGCCAACGACTGGTTCTCAAATCCCAAAAGCTGGACAACCAGACGTTGCATCAAAACGCTGCATTCCAACTAATTCAAACGACGTCGCATAGCTGACGTCATCAAATCCGATCGCTAACTCTCTCGCAAAACCAGCTGCAAACTACAGTAAAGTTGACTGGCGTTGACGTCTGGATTCCGCTACAATAGCGCTACTACTGGTCTTCGTAAACGACAATGTATTATACCTGTGTTAGCAACGACTGGTAAGATTCTACCAGCTTTCTCCAAAACGACCACGTTTCATCATATGGTTGCGATAACTTACGCAACGCACCAGATTTTACCAAAACGGCAACGTTTCACTTCTAAACACTTGGAAACAGATTCCTCCCGAAATTCACTAATTCAACTTTGAATCTCAACCAGATTTTACCTGGAAGAAGTTCAATTCGAAGAATAACATTTCCAGAAGAAATCCGAGAATCCTCAACCAGACTTCATCAAAATCTAACGTCCGGAAATTTCAAATTTACTTAATCACTACATAATAATCTCGGTCATGACAAATGGTGTTTTGTTATTCTTAATTTTCTTTTGAGTTCTAACTTTATGCTATATTATAGTTACGTAATACTGATAACCTGTCAAAGTTTTGTGCATTTACAGGAAGACTACAGAAAGCAATGGACAGAGGCGTTAAACAAGTGATAATTTCGGAGTAACATTCTGTGAGAACTAGAATTATTAGATGGTAATCTCGAGTTAATTAGATCAGATCAGTGTTTAATCCAAAGAGATATTTCAGCTGGGTAAGCTGCTTGAAGAGACCAGCTGAGATGCGTGCTGATCCAGAGTATTGTACTGAGCTGATAGTACAAGCTGTTCGGGTTAATAGGAAACGGTTTTGCTACCAGCTGGTCTAAGTTTTGTGCGAACTGGTTGAGGTAACTGTTCCAAGTCCAGTGTAATCTGATACCAGTTTAGAGGTCTGCTGGTGGGTTTTGAGAATAAGCCAAGACCAGTCTTGGTGTGAGCTGGTTGGCATATTAGTCCTGAGCTGGATGATATCCTGTGAGCTGTTGGTGATCTTCGGGTTTGCCATAGATCAGATCAGGTGCGAACTGGTCTGAGAGGTTAGCTCTGAGCTGGGTTGTTTCGTTGTGCTAGTTTGAGTCCTGCTGCGAGCTGGTCCGGGGACACCAACTTAGAGGTGATCAGCTTTGAGATTTACTGTGGTGTGCAAGCTGGATTCATCTTAGAGATGTGCTGGATGCTCCGAGATGGTCTGTTGGAACTCGATCTGGTTTTATTGTATGTGTACCTAAGCTGGAACAGTAGAGAGGTCTGAGCTGATCTGAGCAATGTAGACCAGACCGAGTTCGTGTGACTGATTCAAGCTGGATGTGTGTTACTTGAAGTACCTGAGCTGGTCAGATGAGCGTTGGTTGAGAACAGCGTACTCCTTGAGCTGGTTTGTGGGCCTGAGCTGATATAGTAGTAAAGTCTGAGCTGGTTTGACTTTACTGTAGCTTTGACTGGGAGTATATATATATAAGTGTTGACCAACACTTAGTCATTTTACGACATACATATCTTATATTCTCCCGAGTATCCGACTTATATCTCTCAAACCCTTGTGACTACTGTTCACCCGACACCTTTGTCTTCCGATTATCGGAGATTGGCTGGTCAGATTTGAGTGAGATTACCTTGGTTGAAAACCCCTCTTCGAGGCCAATGTTCTTGTGCCATTTTGGAGTCGAAAGGAGGCCGGATAGAGATAATAGCTGAGGAACTGCGTGAGCTGGTTCTTGAGATTTTCCGGCAGAGTTAAACTCTAGTTCAGGTAACCGTGTTCTGCTAGTGCTAGTTTCTGTTCCTAGCGGTTATCTTTGAGCTGAGTAGTGCTCTGTTGGCTAGACGTAATTGGTCTGGGCTGCTAGGCTTTAGACTGCAAGCTTGTTAATGTTGAATAGAGCTGATTTCCTTGAGTATCTTGGCAGATTAGGTCATTTCTTGTGGTTTTTGCCTTGATTTCTCGACAGAGGCTTGAGCAAAGCTAGAAGTATGATATGCTGTTAGTTGAGATGAGGGATTCTACCAAGATCTGCGAAAGGTACGGATTGAACCTAATTTAACAGTTTTGACATAAGCATGAGAATATTTCCAGCGTGAATTGATTGTTGTGTATGCGTGCTGGCCGTAAACCGAGTCTGCTTAGCTGTGTTGTTCTGGTTGATTATATGGTTGCTTATGTTTGATTAATATGCATAGTCTGTGAGCTGATTCTGTCTTGCAGTCATGCATAACATATTGAGCTTGTTCATTTAAGAATCGATTAATCACTAAGTCGTGATTTGCCGGTTGAGTCATCGTGCTTGAGAATCCAATGCTTTCACTGAGTTGTGATTGCCAGCTGAGTCGCTGTGATCTGGATTCCAATGATTTATTGAGATTTTGATTGCCCAGCTGAGTCGTTGTGCCTTGATTACCTATGATTCTTGGTAACTTTTCATGCATTGCACGACTTGAGATATTGCATGCCTTATATGATAGCTGTTATTTGATTGCTATTCGTACTGAGGTTTGACCTCGTCTTTCTTTCCCTTTTTAGGACTGCTTTGGTCTTGTGTTGGTCTTTGCAGGTTCTTCAGGTATTCCAACTTGACAGAGTGGTGCGTCAGCTGGTAGAACCCCGTTTTGAGTCCCAGTTATGTATATGTATTGAATTGGTTTATCAGGGGATGCCCTGCGTGAATACTGTACCTGAGATTTATATTCATTGAGATACTTGTATACATTTTTGGTACTGTTTTGTTGTATGGGTTTTTGAGTTACAATCTATACTTTGAGTATGATTGTACTTTGAATTATATTTTCAGTTCAGGCCGTAAACGAAAATTTTTAACCCACATTTTAAGCTTTCGCATTTTGTGTTAATTGAGTAATTAACCTCTGATTAGAGCATCATGCCTGACACATTCTGTCTTGACACAAAGACGTAAAACTTAGTGTCTGTAGGATTCACCCAGAGACGTTAAATAAGTGCTCAGTTCGGAGTCTTTCAGTCTCAATTTGGGCAGTGTGGTAAGTCCCAAAACGAGGTGGGTTTCTACAAACTGTTATATAAATCAAAGTTATAATGAAGCCTTCCAGTTTGGAAGAAGGGGAGACGTAGAAGGTGTTACCTTCGAACTTACAGAAACGAATATCATCTCCTATCAGTTTTACAACGTACTGTTTACTGTTTTCTTGTATACGTGCTTTTAAATCGATTTTAAGTTTCAGTTTATAAGAAGTATATCGAGTATTTTCCGCTTGGTATTCCAGACGAGACCCGATATACACTCGATGCTCAAAACCCTTGAAAAACATGAGTTATTGCAACTCTCATCTTATTCAGATCGTGGTCTGACAGAGTGTGATGTCTCGTTGTTTTTAAAATGCTGTTTTAAATGCGCATTGTCTTTGTTTTATGTTGTCTCCTTGCACGATGTGATATGATCCGATCCTTCCAGAAAATTTTTCAACAATTGGTATCAGAGCTTTTGTGATCCGATGTCTTCCTAAAACGTCTAACAGACGATAGTATGTTTTCACACTTTTCTTATTCCGTATATCGTCAACAATATTTTCTTTTCAAGCATAATTCAATAAATTAAAATATGTAGTTATTAGCCCTGCAAGTTGAATCCCACACAGATTCAATCAGCCAATTCAACACTCGTGTAGGTATATTGAGTGAATATAACTCACCAATGAGCCAACCAAACCCACGCATTCAAGCAATGTAAATGGCACAACAGTTTACGGGCAATGTCCAACCTTTGGTTCACTATTACCACAATAGATTACAAAGGAAGCCAAGGTTTGCACACACAGAAGGCTCACACACTCGTGTCCCTTCCCCTTGTGCAACTCAAGGCATGCATATATACAAAAGACAAGGAACAAAACATACAACTGTAAGTAACTGCCGCCAGATGTCGCAACAAGGCTTCTCCACGCGTCCAGCATGCTTCAGACCAGCCAACACCTGTCCCAACTGCCCAAAACGTCTGAAACTGCCTTAAACCGCCTTGCCTTATCCAACCTATCGGCCAGCACTTACCCATGCACGTTGTAACTATGTTCAAGCACTTCCAGCACCATGCCTTGAACATCCTGCGCTTGTTCCAACACATCCCCTCAAATATGCCATGTCTTTGATGCATACTGCCCAACCGATTGTGCTCAAGTTATCCCACATAACTTGGCACATCATGATGCACCGCATGCGCACCATGAACTAATCCTGCTCGCACACAGAACCAGCACCATCACGTTCCAACCGTGCGGACCGATCTGCCCACATGAACTAGTTCACTCCGCCCATGAACTAGTCTTGTCCGGCCACCAAGGCTTGACTGTGCTAGCAATATCCAGCCCGAAGCGCCCAAGCCATCCTATGCCATGTCTTTGATGCATACTGCCCAACCGATTGTGCTCAAGTTATCCCACATAACTTGGCACATCATGATGCACCGCATGCGCACCATGAACTAATCCTGCTCGCACACAGAACCAGCACCATCACGTTCCAACCGTGCGGACCGATCTGCCCACATGAACTAGTTCACTCCGCCCATGAACTAGTCTTGTCCGGCCACCAAGGCTTGACTGTGCTAGCAATATCCAGCCCGAAGCGCCCAAGCCATCCCGCCTAGCTTGTGCACCACATGACGCACCGCGCACACGCCATGGGCTAGTCCATCCGCCCAATGGACTAGTGCAAACAAGGTTCCATATTGGCCAACTCTTGCTATGCCTTTGCTGCTTGTACCCAGCCCTGTGCAAGGCACCAACACGCCCCATTGTGCCGCATACACAACGAGACAACTCCGCTTGAAGAATTACCGATGTAACAGACCACCACCACCCGAAGAACTCGCCGTCCTCGGCGGGTCTGTACACAAACTCTGTGCTTCTAAAGTGTGCCCGATTCCTTCTCCCTGGTCTTCGCCCAACGCAGCAAAGTCTGAATCTGCACCAAACTTTAGATCCGCCTCGACCCGCATAGCCGAGACCATTCCTGTTTGCTTCCCGAAGTTTCTGCCCCCAACAGAAGTTCCCTTCAAGAAACAGGGATTGCTGCTATGCATGACCAGCAATCCATTCAAGTGCGGCATCACATCAACTTGAGCATCCACCAAGAATTCATTGCCCAGAATGACATCATAGTCGTCAAGGGGGACAGCCATTAGCCTGCACTGCCCCAACCAACTGCCTACTTAATTATCTCCTTCAACTTTTACAAATTCAATTATCTCAACATTAGCTAATCATTTCACATGAGAACACAAAACAATGCTTAAATGAGTTCAAATCCAAGATATAGCAGGTTCAAACCTCTTGTCACTTTCACATCATCGGTATATTTTCTGGAATTTCCCTCATTCTTTTACCTACCCACTTTTTCAGTAATTTTCTTTGTTTTTGAATTACTACTCAACTTCTTCATCATTCAGCAACTATTAGTTGACTTCACGAGATATTCAACATATAGGGAACTCATAAGCAACTACACAAAATTTAATAAAAATAGTTTAAACTAATTTGGTCAGTCACTGCTTTCAAAAAGACAGTTTTAGTTCATGAATGTATTAGAGAGAATTATGGATTTCTGGTGAACACATTGATGCTATGAATGATACTCATATCTTTTCAAAGTATCGGACGATCAATGCAAATAATTATTTTATACTTCGACAAAAACACACAAACTTAAAACTCGAAACATATTTATAAAATTTCACCTCACTTGCAACTATAAACCCTTGCACGCAACGAAAAACCTTGATATAATACATTTTTCAAATGAAAGCATATTGTAAAAATATAGAAGAAATGGAAATTTAAAATAGTATGAACTATACAAAATCGAACAAAAAAGCAACTAATTGAACAAAACATACAAATTGAAGGATCTTACTATTTTCCTAAGGGGACGACTCACTGCTCTCGATTGGGGTTTTTTCCCGACAGTGTGTTCACGATCGGGTGGTTCGAGCTTCTCCTTCGGATGTTGCTGGTGGTAGTGTGTTGTATATGGAAGGCATTTGTCGATCGGGCTTGGTGGTTGTGGAAGGAACGGAACGGATGTACGATGGAAACAATCGATCGATCAGTCCGCATTGGCACCAACACCGAGAAAATCCTATACTATAACCTTGCAGGTTATGATTTCAACTAAATCCAACAAAAAATGTGCAAATTTTGCAAAAATATCACAACAATAGAATATCTTACTGTTTGGGGTTAATTCTCGCTTCCTTCACGTTGGCCGGCGAGCTTCGGGTGGTTCCAGCTTCTCCTCAGTGTTCAATCGGGGGTGGTGGTGGGCGTTGTGCTGTAGAAGGACAAACGGAGATCGTGGTGGTGGTGCTGGTGCTGGTGGACGGAACTGAAAGGATTGTGCGGTATAAACAATCGGTAAATCAATTGCAATATGTCGATTGACACAAATATGAGGGGTAAATGTGTACATTATAATGGGTAGGGAGTGAAAATAAATAAGAAAGGGGTGTTGAAGACTTGGAAATAAAGTTTCTGACCCATGGGATGGACACCAACTTTGTTTATGGTTCGCTGAGTTTTTGCCAATTTACCCAAAAAAAGCATTTTAAAAATGATATAATTTTACATAAATAAATAATTAATGTATGAAAATTTATTATTAATGCATCTCTTTATTATTGAAAAATGAGCAAGGTCCAAATTAATTAATCGAGTTATAATCGTCCGATGAAAGTCGAAATTGACTTGAACACTTGAATCTACATTTTGAGTAGATACTGTTGGAATATTAATTTGCTCAAAACCGATTTTAGGTGAATGAGAAATTAATAAAGCAATTAAAGCTCATTTATTGAGAATTATGCAGCTGTCCCACATCGGGAAAAGAGCCTAGTCAAACATTTCTTATATATGACTTCGTATTATGTGTAAATAATTAATACAAGTTGTGATAGACCCGAGAAGGTTACTCAAGGGCGAGTAGGTGTAAAGCACCTACGAGCCCACGCCCGTGCCGGAGCCGGAGCACGTGCACGTCGCACTGTCGCAATGGGCGCTTTGAGGCGCACTTTTCTCTTCGCACATACGCATCGTCGTGAGGAGCTATTAAATTTATGCTCGAGTGACACGGGATGACTGGGCAGTGACATGGCTACGATGTGGCCACAATGGCGGATGAGTGGGCAGTGACAAGGCGGAATGATATCAACCGTTGGATCGGATATAAATCGAAGGGGTGTCATGAATCGTGAAATGTTACGATTTGAACCGTTAGATGGATTGTGAAAAGACACGATCCAAGAAATTGGTGAAACGATGCAATCTGGAGCGTCTGATCTTAGATAGACGGATGCGATTGGTTCAATTAAAGGGATGCATTGTGAAGGGTCATGATCCTTCAGAATGGACACAATCTAGACCATTGGATGTAGATCCAGTGGCTACGATTAAGGTATTCCTAAAGAGACATGACTATTCACAAAAAGCCATGTGACCCTTCAAAATCTATAAATAGGACCCCCCAGAATCACCACAAACACACCAAGAAATCCAGCATTCTAATCTCTCTCCAATTTCCATATTTCTCCGCATTGTGAGTCCAAAGCATCCGAAAGTTCGTTGTTCTCGTAATTTGGTGTGCTCTTATTACGATAAGATCGTCGTTGTATCTTGAGAAACTATTGACAAAAACCGAAGCACCTGGACGGGTTAATATCGTTTTAGAAAAATAGTGTTCAACACTATCCTCGACGATCACAATCTGCATTCGAATAAAAGTGCCTACAAGTTTAAAACGACATTTACGTAGCACTGACATGACATCCGTAAATGCAACTATGTAATCTACTGTTGTAGATGGGGAGAAGCCTGAGAAGTTCAATGGCACTGAATTCAAGAGATGGCAACAAAAGATGCTGTTCTACTTGACCACCTTGAACCTGGTAAGGTTCTTGCCTGAGGATGCCCCTACTGTCACTGAAATGAGACTGACAAGGACAAAAGGGCAGCATTCGAAGCATGGAGACATGGTGACTTCCTCTGTTGTAACTATGTCTGAATGGACTGGACAACTCGTTATGTAACGTGTATAGTCCTATGACAACAGCGAAACTGTTGTGGGAATAATTGGAGATGAAATATAAAACTGAGGGTGCCGGACAGAAGAAATTCATCGTTGGAAAATTCCTCAACTACAAAATGGTGGATTCCAAATCTGTGATGTCTCAAGTCCAAGAAATGCAACTGATATTGCATGATCTGCATGCCAAGTGTATGGAGATGAGCGAATCGTCTAAGTGGCTGCGGTAATTGAGAAACTCCCTCCCTTGTGGAAGGATTTCAAAAATTACTTGAAATATAAACGTAAGGAAATGAGACTTGAAGACTTGATAGTAAAGCTGCGCATTGAGGAGGATAACCGAAAGCAATCCGAATCTAAAGGGATGAAACGACCTATAGAAGATGGATCAAACTTGGTTGAACCAAATGCTAGCAAAGGAAAAAGGAAATTCAAAGGCAAGGATCAAGGGAAAGTCAAGATGTTCAAAGGGATGTGTTACAACTGCGGAAAGCCAAATCACATGGCCAAAGACTGTAGACGTCCAAAGAAAGCCAAGAAGGAAGAACAAGGGAAAGATGTAGCAAACCATCTCACTACGTCTAACGTCGTGGGCATGGAAATGGACCTTGCTGCTGTCACATTTGAAGTCAACTTGACTGATAATACTAGGCAGTGGTGGGTTGACACTGGAGCTACACGTCACATCTGTTCCGATAAGACAATGTTCTCAACTTATGTCCCAATCACTGGAAGAAGCTTTTCATGGGGAATTCTGCTTCGTCAGGCGTGGCTGGAATCGGCAAAGTTGTGTTGAAGATGACTTCAAGAAAAGAACTTTCCCTCATCGATGTCTTGCATGTTCCCGAAATCCGAAAGAACTTAGTTTCTGGACGGCACTTGTTAAGGCCGGTTTTAGGCTAGTGTTTGAATCAAACAAGTTTATACTGTACAAAAATGGCGTCTTCATAGGTTGGATACTTAGAGGATAATCTGTTCAAAATGAATGTAATGCCTGCACTCTGACATTTGATGGCAATAAAATTAAAGCTTCTATTTATATTGTTGAGTGTTCTAATTTATGGCATGGTCGACTTGGACATGTTAATTACAATACTCTAAAGCGACTGGTTAAATTAAATTTATTGCCAACAATTGATATAAATAAAATACACAAATGTGAGGTGTGTGTAGAAACTAAAATGACCAAACTATCTTTTCACTCAGTGGAAATGAGTACAACCCCTCTAGAGTTAATACACAGTGATATCTGTGATTCAAAATTTGTGCAAACTAGAGAATGTAAGAAATATTTTGTTAATTTTATAGATGACTGCACCAGGTACTGCTATGTATACTTATTGAGAGGCAAGATGAAGCCTTAGAAGCATTCAAACTTACAAAGCAGAGGTTGAGAATCAACTTGGCCAACGAATAAAAAATATTCGTAGTGACAGAGGAGGAGAGTATGGTGCTCCATTTGATTATTACTATGTAGAAATCTGGCATTATTCATCAAACAACAACACCATACTCGCCTCAATACAATGATGTTGCTGAACGTAAGAATCGAACACTAAAGAAAATGATGAATGATCTATTAATCAATTCTGGATTACCAGATAATTTGTGGGGGGAGGCTATATTATCGGCCAATCATATTCTCAACAAAATTCCCCACAAGCAAAATGATAGAACACCATACGAATTATGGACATGCCATAAATCAGCGTACAAATACTTGAAAGTTTGGGGGTGCTTGGCAAAGGTTGAGGTACCTAAACCCAAACAAGTTAAAATCGGACCCAAAAAATTTGATGGTATCTTTATTGGGTATGTAAATAACAGTTGTGCATATCGATTTTTGGTGCACAAGTCAGACATTCTTAGTATTTATGAAGGTACAACCATTGAATCAAGGAATGCAGTATTCTTTGAAAATGTATTCCCAAGGAAAGAGGGAAAAAACAAAGAACGTAATGAAATTCAAAGCGATGAAGGTTCAAACGAAAACGAGAAGTCCGAACCTAGTTGCAACAAAATAAGTATTGAGGTTGTTGATGATGAAACCCGTCGCAGCAAAAGGGCTAGAATTGAAAAAATTTTGGGCCCGACTTCATTTCTTATGTGTTAGAAAATGAACCTAGGACCTTGAATGAAGCTCTGTCAAGTCCGGACGCTCTTTTATGGAAAGAGGCTGTCAACAGTGAAATCGAATTCATGATGCATAACCATACATGAGAATTAGTAGATCTCCCTTCTGGTACGAAACCTTTAGGATGTAACTGGATCCTAAAACTCAAATACAAGGATGATGGAACGATTAATAAATACAAGGATAGATTGGTAGCTAAGGGATTCAAACAAAAGGAAGGAATTGACTATTTCGATACCTATTCACCAGTGACAAGGATTACATCGATACGAATGCTCAAAGCCATTGCAGCATTGCATGACCTTGAAATACATCAAATGGATGTTAAAAAAGCATTATGAACTTAAACAAGCGCCAAAAAAATGGCATGACAAAGTAATGATGTCAAATGGATTCAAATAAATGAGTGTGACAAATGCATATATGTCAAAGACACATCTCAAGGATATGTAATTATCTGTCTATATGTTGACGACATGTTGATTATGGGGCGTAATCACGAGATAATCATGACAACAAAGAAAATGTTGACCAAAAACTTTGAAATGAAAGATATGGGTTTGCGGATGTCATAATAGGAATTAAAATTTTTAGGACATATGAAGGAATAGTATTGACTCAATCTCAATACGTGGAGTCTGTGCTAAGAAAGTTCAATGCTTTCGAACTCGCAGCGGTGAAAACACCTATGGACATGAGTAAACACTTAGGCAAAAACCATGGGGAACCCGTATCACAAATGGAATATTCTCGGATAATAGGCAGTTTGATGTATCTCATAAACTGTACACGTCCGGATATTGCCTGTGCGGTCAACAAGTTAAGTCGTTTTACAAATAGCCCAAACGATACCCATTGGCAAGCCTTGATGAGGGTCTTAGATATCTCAAATTTACTCTCAACTACGGATTACATTATGAAAAGTATCCTGCAGTATTATAGGGATATTGCGATGCAAATTGGATATCGGATACAAAAGACTCCAAATCCACAAGTGGATATGTATTCACAATTGGTGGAGGAGCAGTGCCATGAAAATCCACTAAACAAACATGTATTGCTCTATGAACTATGGAATCTGATTTTATGCCTCGATAAAGCTGCAGAGAAGCCGATGTATTCACAATTGGTGGAGGAGCAGTGCCATGAAAATCCACTAAACAAACATGTATTGCTCTATGAACTATGGAATCTGATTTTATTGCCCTCGATAAAGCTGCAGAAGAAGCCGAATGGTTACAGAATTTCTTATAAAACATTCAGTGTTGGAAGAAACATGTATCTGCCATAATGATACATTGTGACAGTCAATCGACAATAGGAAGGGCACAAAGTTGCATGTACAATGGTAAGTCACGACATATTCGTCGTCGACACAATACCATTAGGCAGTTGATCTCAAAAGGAGTGATTACAATCGAATATATAAAATCTAAAGATAATTTGGCAGATTCTCTTAAAAAAGGTCTACCTCGGGATCAAGTATACTGCACATCAAGAGGAATGAGATTAAAAACCTACAAATAAAAAAAAGATCATAGCGTAAACCCAACATTGCTGACTGGAGATCCCAAGATCTTGGTTCAAATGGATAACTAAGTTACGGAAGTTGTTGTTGCAGCACTTGAGACATAAAGTCTATTCCATTCCTAGGATGAGTAAGTGCTGTCCTACCACATGTAGTGAGGTTAAGTTTATACTTATAATGATTCTATACTTGAATAGGTGGAGTATGGTAGGATACTCTTTATAGGAGCATCACCTATGTGAGTGTGAAGACGGACTCATGAAATCAAGATGGTGTTCATGGCCAAAACGGACCCAACCATGAGAACTAACATAAGTGAGAAATGTCTTTGTGTGGATGTTATTGTCTTGGTATACATGAACAGCTGAGTAGTTCAAGACATCATGTTCACTACACAGCCTAGTATACTCGATGACATTCCACTATGGAAGGTTCAAAGCTACCTCTCCGGATGCATTGACCAATCGATTAGACTCTTGTAAGTGTCATCATGCATATTCACATTAATTTTCATTCATGTGGGGGATTGTTGAAAAATGGGCAAGGTCCAAATTAATTAATCGAGTTATAACCGTTCGATGAAAGTTGAAATTTACTTATAAACTTGAATCTACATTTCTAGTAGATATTTTTCGAATATTAATTTGCTCAAAACTGATTTTAGATGAATTAGAAATTAATAAACCAATTAAAGCCCATTTATTGGGAATTGTGCAGCTATCCCATATCGGGAAAAGAGCCTAGTCAAACCTTTATTATATATGACTTCGTATTATGTGTAAATAAGAGCCCGCGCCGCGCCAGCGCCCGTGTCGGTGCCGGAGCCGGAGCCGGAGCACGTGCACGTCGCACTGTCGCAATGGGCGCTTTGAGACGCACTTTGCACTTCGCACGTACGCATCTTCGCGAGAAGCTCTTAAATTTATGCTCGAGTGACACGGGATGACTGGGAAGTGACGTGGCTACGATGTGGCCACAGTGGCTGATGAGTGGGCAATGACAAGGCGGAATGATATCAACCGTTGGATCGGATATAAATCGAAGGGATGTGATGAATCGCGAAAAGTTGTGATCTGAACCGTTAGATGGATTGTGAAAAGACACGATCCGGGCCATTGGTGAAACGATGCGATCTGAAGCGTCTGATCTTAGATAGATGGATGCGATTGGTTCAATTAAAGAGATGAATTGTGAAGGTAATGATTCTTCAGAATGGACACAATCTAGACCATTGGTGTAGATCCAATGGCTACGATTAAGGACTTTCTAAAGAGACATGACTATCCACCAAAAGCCCCCTGACCCTTCAAAATCTATAAATAGAACCCCCCAGAATCACCACAATACACCAAGAATCCAGCATTCTAATCTCTCTCCATTTTCCATATTTCTCTGTATTCTGAGTCCAAAGCATCTGAAAGTTCGTTGTTCTCGTAATTTGGTGTGCTGCTATCATGAAAAGTTCGTCGTTGTATCTTGAGAAACGATTGTCACAAACCATAAGCACCTGGACGGGACAATATCATTTTAAAGAAATAGTGTTCAATACTATTCTCGACGATCACAAGAGTGCCTACACGTTTGTGGTATGGCTATAACACATCACATAGAACGTCCTCTTTATGGTTTGATATTAATATTGTGGAAACAAAATCACAATGGAGGTGCAGTCCAAAACTTGTGGTTCAGTTGAAATATAAGATATATCAAGATGACCTTACAATAGTGCACGACCAATCATTCTTTGAGGAAGGGTCGATGTTCTTGGAAAATAAGTTTTATATATATTTATCTCGAAGTTGGAAAGTCGACGTATGCTTGATAATTCTTCCGCTAATTGGAAACTAGAATGTACATAATAATGTGATGTATACATTGTTCTAAGGCGTTTTAGGTGCTAGAAGTCATCTATGTCCCCCATTTTTCACAAACAATATCTCTAATTTGTTTCATCGGTCTATCATTTGGACCGTCTGTCTTGTAGGCTCGAGATATTCCTAAGTAAACGTCCAGAGGAATATATTAACATTTTGAATTATGTTTTAAGATTATTTAATATTTTAGAAAAAAGATATCTATGGATTTTGTGTTTGAATCTTATATGGAGAATATGTAGGAGAACTATTGAAATTAATAGAAAAACTGGATTAAAAAGAAAAACTATCTAACCATCATTTAGGCAGTCACCTGAGTACCTGTTATCACTTTTTGGACTATGCGCATATTGCGTACTTTTTAGTTGATTCCGTCCAAATATGTTTTTGGAGTTCCATTGATTTTTATAGAAATCTATTGACAACTAAGAAGTTAAAATACTTGTGATAATGTTGTTATAGTTTGTAATAATAATTTGATAATGTGTGATAATTCAAGAAAATAATTACTCGACATATTCTATAATTTTAATTTACGAAAGAACAAATGTTTTATAATAGTTTTTGTTGAATAAGAAATAAGGCCTTTCGAAGTCAATCAAGGTATTTCTAAAATTTTTAATTGTTGTCACGAAACTGAACCTGTCAAGATCTCAGGTTTTTGAAAGTTTAGTTATTCATGAACACAGTTGGTCTTACTTGCAACACTACAATATTAAAAATAACACACTAGTTTACAAACTACGGTGTCATGCCGCAAATTTTTACGAGTGGTAGCTATTGTGGATCCCATTGACAAGATAATATATATTTTTTAATCAACACAACTTTAAATTTTAGAGGTACATATATATATATATAGGACTTCTAAATCACCGAAACACCTTGACATTTTATTCCAAAGATTTTAAAAAAGATAAAAGTAAATTTCCTAAAGAAATAAAAGTTAGGAATTTTTTTTTTAAAATAGGTAAGATACTCAAGAGATTCCTAACCATATAAACTTAATTATTCCAAAATCCTGATAATTCAAAACAACAATAGTAATAATTCAAAATTCAATATGCTCAAAACAAATGATTACCATCTAAATTTAGAAACACGATAAAATAAATTTTGTCCTTAAAAAATTAAATATTCATCTCGACCTCAAAATAAATGTCTATTTCTCAAATTAGTGCGGAATAAAATGGTCACTGGGTCGGGCCATGCTGGACTGCCGTCTGCTCAAGGATGCTGCCCCTCGATCTCAGTCTCTGCGTCATCTACCCAACAAACGTAGTGAGTCTAAAGACTCAACAAGTACAAGATTGACAATAGCAAGTACTACATAATACACTCACATGCATTAAAATATTTGTACTCAAATACCATTTTCATTTTAAAACATTTAATGCGATAAAAAAAGGAGTATCAATTTTCTCAATCATTTTCCTCAAAATCACGCATATGAATTTAAAGAATTATAAAACAAGCATTTTTGAGTGAACTCCGTTTCTCAACTGTGAACCGTCAAATCCTCAAGTCGTTTGATCAAGCTATAAAACCATAGTACTAGGCTTGGAAAGGCATCCTAGTGCTTTTCTGGAATCCTGTCCCGTCAATGTAAGGCACCCCAGTGCTTTTCTGGAGTCTGTTACGCGTCAAGTTGATATTGTCACACGGTATTTTTTCGGCCCAATATCCATCATAGATTTCCACAGTCAAGGTCCATCGTGCAAATCATTTTATTTTTACCTCATACTGCTCCAAAATCTGTATCAAACCTCATATAACATCATTACACCTCAATAAACGTTTCCGAAATCCTCAACATTATTCTCAACGTAGAATTTTCATAAATTAATAAAAATGCATAAATAATTGAAATAACAGTAAAATATCATCAAAATGGCTTAAAATCATCAAATTAACAGTTTCATGACAACAAGCTGCCCCTAGGACCAAAATACCGAAATCACCATTTTTTACCCGACGTGGTGCAGTTTGCGCGACTAAACCGTAAAAATCATAAAAATTTCATTTTGTAACCAAATTACTTCACAATTGGACCCACGTGACCCTAAATCGACGGCTATCTACTGGAACAAACCATACTCAGAAACAATGCCTGACGTGACCTACACGACGCTCGTAACCTCACTAGTCGCGCACAGGGACCCATCTGTTAGAGGTTAGGATCAGCCCTCGATTTGTCCCAAATATTTCGACCTAAAGCCACAACCAGACCCTCACTCAGTCTCCTAGTGACCCCTAGACTCATTACTAGCCATCCTAGACCAAACCATGACCCAAACACGCCATCCTCACTTCCCAAACCCTTGCCACTCAACGCACACACACCAACCCATGCATAGTTCCTCACGCCTCACACTCCCTCGACCAAAAGGCTATGAATCCAACCATAGGCAGCCCTTGTCATGAAAAATCAGAGAAAATAAATCAGTTTCAACGTCAAGTATAGATTCAATTTCAAATTATTAAAATATATAGATCTACACATATCATGCATAATATGAATGAGAGGTGCATAAAAGAGATCTTGTACTTGGCTTTGATTTTAAAAACTTATACCTAATGGATTCAAGGCTTCAAGGAGGTTGAGGATCACCAGGGAACTGTTGGCGCAGCGGCGTATCAGGATCCCGTCCCTGGGCGCAACGGAAGAATTGAAAAAGTTAGGAGCCCGGGAACGTTCAATACACCTATATAATAATTCAAACATTCATAGGATATTTAGAATATACATGTCTGGCGACTAGGCGCCTGGCTTCGACTATTTATCAAATGGAAATATCACTTCTTTGGTTGCTCCTAATCAGGTCCACGACCGGTTTCCAATTCCTTCGTTGGAATGCACTAGAATCCCAACGAATATTTTGCGAGCAGAACCTCCTCGCCAGGACGATCGCAGCGAAGTGCGACGGCGGCGGCGGCGGCGGGAGGAGGGAGAGGAGGAGAGGGAGAGAATTTGCTGAATATCTTTTGTTGTGTTCTTTTTCTTTCTCCCTTCATGCCATATTTATAGATTGAGGGAAAGAGTTTGATGTAAACAAAACTGTGAACATTCGTTTCAAGTAGAACTGTGAACGTTCGGTTCAATTCGAACTGTGAACATTCGGTTCAACTCGAACTGTGAACATTCGGTTCAACTCGAACTGTGAACATTCGGTTCGACTCCCTAGATTATGGTCTCATCATAATCCCGATCGATGATCAGATATCACCGATGTGCTCAGTTTACAAAACTGATCATTATGATGCCAAATCAAATTTTCGGACCACTAAATCTATATATGACAGGTTTTACTCTCATTAGCTAAATATGGAAGTCCTACTCCCTTAGCTACTTTTGGGAAGTCATAATCCCAACCTTCCTCCTACTATACTCAACACTTTGAGTACCATATCCTTGTCTGCACGGGAATTGGTAAACCAGTACACTGTGTGACCCTCAATGGTTCAGGGATACAGCTAGCCGTGGGCTCACAACTCATTGTGAATCAGAAAACATATTTTTCTGATCTACCCATTGGACCATGGTAAAGCTCCTAGCAACATCGCCCCATGATCCCCTAGGTATCACTGATAGTGCCTGCAAGAACCAGTCGATCATGGTAAGCGTATAGTACGGTCCTTTCAACTCATATATCCCGATCGAATCAACGACCATTGGTAAATCGAGAGTCGTTAGAGATTCGATAGCCATGCATACTTGGAGATCAGAATAGCGACATAGCGAGTGCTACCAGGTAAACTCATTTACACTGAAGCACAAGAGTACTCTGGCCAGAGATTTGTCACACTATTATCTCCTCAGATAGCATGGGATATCCTCGCACTAGGGCGAGTGGTGAATCCTCGACAACAAAGCATCGACTCCACATGCTTCGTGACCGCACCCAATCTCAACACCTGATGACCCTCACGGAGTCGGTAAACGAGTCAAACTGAGGCGACTAATCAAGTAGAGTCTCAATGATGTTTTGAGTAGTAAGGACTAATCCATACAACCAATAACTCGGACTCTACACTCGACAAATGGTAACCACTTGGAGAATCCGAACGAGGGTAGCTTGATAGTTCGCCAGGCAAACCATCCATCTGCATGCTCAGAACATCACAATGTTCCCTACCAATGAAACATGGTAGAAAAATCGAAGGAGTTCATTCAACCCCCCCCCCCTTCTGAACTCCTATTTGCTTAGTGATCCTATTTCCGGGACCATCAGTTAACATTATAAAATAATGATGATAAATAATGCCATATATAAAATGCGAATTTCATAAACAAAGATTGTTTTACACAAAGAGTCATCAAAAGCTCACACCACAAGTTGGCTAGCTGGGCACCCACTCTAACAGGAACACCTTCAAATCTTGAAGAGGAGCTTGGAATTTTGATGTGGCGGTGGCCATTTAGGAGGAGGGTTAGGGTTTAGATTCCATTCGGATTGACGAACTCCCCTGCTGTCTTCATGATCTGATGAAACGAGTTTTCAGTGAGTTCATCGATCGATTTGTGATGTGTTTATTGAAGATATCTTGGTCTATTCGAGGACCAAAAGAGAGCATAGGGATCACTTGAGGTTGGTATTGCAGACTCTTCGAGACTCACAATTGTACGCAAAATTCACTAAGTGTGAATTTTGGTTGGATCAAGTCGTCTTTCTGGGTCATGTTATCTCTTCGCAGGGTATATCCGTAGATCCCAGTAGGTTGAGGCAATCATTAACTAGGAGCGGCCCAAGAATGTTTCCGAGATTCGTAGTTTCTTGGGTCTGGCTGGCTATTACCGGTGTTTTATTGAAGGATTTTCTATGATATTCAGGCCAATGAAGCAATTGACCCAGAAGGATAGGAGGTTTGTTTGGATAGACGAGTGTGAGTCCAGCTTTCGGTTGCTAAAGGAGAAGTTAACTACTGCTCCTGTGTCGACTTTACCTTCAGGTTCAAGAGGTTTTGTAGTGTGCTCCAATGCTTCGATGAGTGGTTTGGGATGCGTGTTAATGCAGAACGGGAGAGTGATAGCTTATGCGTATCGACGGTTTAAACCTCACGTGACTAGATATACCATTCATGAATTGGAGTTGGCGGCCATCGTGTTTGCCTTGAAGATTTGGCGCCATTATTTTTATGGTGATCAATTTGTCGTGTACACCAAATATAAGAGTTTGAAGTATATCTTCACTTAATCTGATTTGAATATGAGACAGCGTCGGTGTATGGAGTTGCTCAAGGACTTTGATTTGAGATTCAGTATCAGCTTGGGCGAGTGAATCTAGTTGTTGATGCTCTGAGTAGGAAAGCCCAGCCTGTGATGTTGACATCATTGAGTATTTCGAGGGTCCATGAACACTTGGGAACTTTAGGATGTAGTTTCTAGCCATGAGTACTTTGTAATTTCTTCGTTTCAGGTTAAATCGCCGATTGTAGCAGACATTAAAGCAGCATAAAGGACTGACCCGTACATCCATGAGTTAAAGTTAAATACCCAGACAGGTCAGTCAGATGATTTTATCGTTGCTTTCGATGGATGTTTGAGGTTTTAGGGGAGATTAGTGGTTCCAAACTTGATTGTTTTGAAGGAAACTATCTTGAACGAGGCCCATTGTATCCGCCACAGTGTGCTTACGGGTGAGAAGAAGATGTACATGCCTTGAAATCTTACTACTGGAGGGAAGGCATGAAGAATGGATATTTCAGGATTTGTGGCTCGATGTTTGAACTGTCAGCGGGTCAAGACCGAGAGGATGAGACCTAACGGTATGTTTCAGATTTTGGAGGTGCCCCAGTGGAATTGGGAGCACATTGCGATGGACTTTGTGACTCATCTACATCGTTTGAACAGAGGATGTGATGCTATTTGGATGGTGGTTGATATAATGTCTAATTCAGTCCACGGCATTCCCTATGATATGACGTGTTCTACGAGAAAGATGGTGAAACTGTACATTGACCATGTGGTGAGATTGCATGGGATGCCAGTGTCGATCGTATCTGACAGGTATCCTAGATTTACTTCCATATTTTGGAAGAGATTACAGTCAGCGGTGGGGTCAAGGTTGGCTATGAATACCACGTATCACCCACATACAAATGACCAATCTGAGAGGGCCATTCCGACCTTGGAGGATATGCTGCGACCGTAGTGATGGATTTCAGCGGGTAGGATTCCTTGTCTCTGGTATATTTTTCGTATAATAATAGCTACCAAGTGACTATGAGGATGGCACAATTCGAGGCTTTGTACGGTAGAAAGTGCAGATCACCGATACGAAAGGAAGAAGTTGGGGAGAGATAGCTATTTACACCTGAGTTTATGCAGCATATGAAAGATCAAATTGAGCTAATCCGAGATAGAATGAAGGCTGCAAAAGATCGTCAAGCCAGTTATGTTAAGATAAAATTTATTCGTTTTGGTGATAACAAAAATAAGACAAGTGCTGAATTCAAAATTACTTCTGGACAATCAGCCGTTGCAATTAACAGCTTCGCATATTCAGATGCAAGTACTCAGCTATTGAACTATTATTCAGATGTTAGTTATTGAGTAGAAGAAGTCAGATAATCGGATTGAGTTTTTCAGTTGTTAGCTATCAGATCTTGATATTCGGGATTGATTCAAATGTTGAGGTGAAGCACTTAGGTATCGGGTTATTATTTCAGTTGTGAATTTAGGAACTATTCAGACTATGGATTACATGAGTAACGAAGCTAATATTTCAGCTGTTACAACATTCAGCTGTTGGAATATTTCGGCTGTTTACAACATTCAGCTTTTGATATATTCAGCTGTGACAGCTATTCAGCGATGAAATAGTCGTCCTCTTCAAGAAATAAATAACAGTATTAAAGGGAAACTTTCAGGCGCCAACGACGATTCGATTCAAGCGCTATCAACGTTTAAATTGGAAAGAATCAATGGTGAAGATTGAATCGTACAATTGCCTGGAATTAAGGAAACACTGTCAGTGCTATTTTGGGTAAATAGTACGCAGTATACAGAGGACGTTATACGGTGTTTGCACAAATATGGATAAACGACATTTTGGCTTTGACGAAGCGCAATTTACCTCTAGTGGAGCAGAATATGCGATGGACATATATTCAAAAAGGGATTTTGTTTCCTTGGCGAGTTTTAATGGTCGTTGTGGACGAAGGGTATAAATAGCTGGAATTTGAATTGAAGAAGCTCTCTTCGTCTCGCCTTCACTCTGTTATTCAACGTTTCCAGTACTCTCGAGCTTTTCATCAATCGTACTATCTTTCAAAAGCTCACACAAGTTACTGGAAAGCATATATTGCAGAAATTATTAAAGTCCAGTAACCCATCTCAAAGAACGCCATCCTTGATCTTCACAGATATTACCTTCGAGATTTACAGCTCTCAATAGACTTGTATTCCATTGTTATATTCATTCTTGAGTCTGTAACGAACTGGCTGTCTTAAAGCAGTTCGAAAAACACTAAGTGTTGTATTCAGCAGCTGCGTCTGCGTGTTATTTGGTGTTGCTAGGAGTTCACCTGGAGCGAGGCTCGATGACTGGGTGGTTATAGAGGCTGTAAACATCAAATCTTCTAGTGGAACTTTCCTGAAAAGGAAGAAGGGGAGACGTAGGATATTGATATCCGAACTTTCATAAACAAATCCTTGACCCTATACTTTTACTTTATCGCATTTATTTAAGCTTTAACTGTTCACTGATTGATTGGCTTATTTTCGCACATTTATTGTTAGCCAAGAAATCAGCATTAAAACTGAGATACCTTAAATCTGGTAACTCGGGTTTAAGTTAAGCGGGTGCTTGTAAAAATTATTTTAAAGGTTTCGAAAATATTTAAAAATACCAAGGAGTTCATTCAACCCCCCCCCCCTTCTGAACTCCTAGGCCTGTTTTTCGAGCCATATTGATCCTATCAATTGTTATCAGAGCCTGCGCATCTCAGTTATTGAACATCTTGTTGTTTGTTCTTTGTTATATACAAATATGTCTACTTTTCACAACATAATTCCTATGTTTTCTAAGGAGGACTACGATGATTGGAAGATTCGCATGCAAGCGCATCTGGCTGCTCAGGATGATGACATGTGGTCAGTAATCACAGAAGGGTCGATGAAAATTATGAAGCCAAACTTGGAATTTGCTATATCTAATGGCGAGCCCCAGTATCTAGAGAAGAACAGACATAAGTACACCAACGAAGACAAAAAGAAAGAAAATCTGGACAATGTGGCCAGGGACATTCTCTACAAGACACTGGACAAAAACATGTTCAGCAAGATAAAAATCTGTGCCACAGCAAAAGATATTTTGGAAAATTTGACACAAATATGTGAAGGAAACGATGAGACAAAAGAGAACAAGCTGACTGTCGCTCAGCAGAAATATGAATCTATGAAGATGAAGGATGGAGAAACAATGACGGAGTTTGATGAGAGATTCAGCGCCGTGGTGATTGAGTTGACTAGCTTGGGAAAAGAGTATAGCAACCGTGAGTTGGCTTTGAAGGTGATGTGTGAGGCTCTCTGCTCACAATTAATCTTCTAATCTTAATCAGTGGGTTGTTAATGTAAACTAAACAAGTTTAACAATCTAATCTGGTTTATACATTACGTACTAAATAAAAAAATTTTCAATCAGCAGAAGCGTAAATCAGCAGAAGCCTAATAAATTCAGCTGGTAGCGTAAACATGATTCATTTACATAAACACTTCAAAGTTTACCGCAGTTACAAGCTAAGTTTACTAGTACACGCTTAAATCTTATATACAACAAAACCAGACATAAGCAACCTAAGACCAGTCGACCAAACATCTAGACTATCAGCTGGTGTTTAATCTTCTTGCTGCTGATCTAGCGTCTAGGTAGTATCTCTCGCTACCCGTAGTTGCTCCCCACTAGTTCTTTCTTCCTGTTGTCATGCACACATACAAAACGAAACAACAGCCGGATAAATTCCGGTGAGAATCATCTCAATATAATCAGCAGCTACGCATAATAACAATAAAATGCATAACAGTGTATCAACTGTAAATAAATGCAATGACATGAAATGATTCTAGTTCTCTTCTTCGATCTCAGAATTGATTCCATATCAGTTCGACGCCATCAAGATTCGTATCCGATCTTGACATGAATATTCATCTATCGAAACCATCTCCG
>KV003144.1:557658-600493 GCA_001598015.1 Dorcoceras hygrometricum | reverse complement strand
TCCAAATATCTAGACTATCAGCTGGTGTTTAATCTTCTTGCTGCTGATCTAGCGTCTAGGTAGTATCTCTCGCTACCCGTAGTTGCTCCCCACTAGTTCTTTCTTCCTGTTGCTATGCACACATACAAAACAAAACAACAGCCGGATAAACTCCGGTGAGAATCATCTCAATATAATCAGCAGATACGCATAATAACAATAAAATGCATAACAGTGTATCAACTGTAACTAAATGCAATGACATGAAATGATTCTAGTTTTTTTCTTCGATCTCAGAATTGATTCCATATCAGTTCGACGCCATCAAGATTCGTATCCGATCTTGACATGAATATTCATCTATCGAAACCATCTCCGGCTTCGAAAATCAGGCCAACTCAGTCCTGGGCAGTAGAATCAATTCAATTATCTTCAATATGCAAACTCATGCAAATATAAAAGATCCACTACCTGTGATGGATCGACACACACATGTTCTAAATCAAGAACAGTTCTACATCAAGAACGGTAATCAAATACGTATGTGATTTCAGCGAAATACTCAAGAAATATCATTCTTGAGTATTCTAGTTCCTGACTCTTCTGTCAGATTATACCTTTGTTTCTCTGTTCTCAAATTCTTCAGTTAACGTTCTTACACTCTGTTCTTCACTTCCGAAGATTCTTGCAAGATCAAAGGTCGATAACTGAAATTCAGATGTTCATAGCATTTCAAATTCATTCCTATTTATAGACAATCGATTTCTGTATTTCTGCAGCATTTCCAACGTATTCAATTCGAGTTCCACGTGTCATGCTGAGTATTCAAACAAGATATACTCCCACCGCTTCGAAAGTGGATAACGATAAACAGATTTCTCAACTGCTGTTGATCGTCCTCAAGTGCTGTTCGAATATCATTGTTCTTCAGCAGACGCAATAACCAGCTGTAGTAGTAACCAGTCGCAACAACAGGAATTCAGTCGCAACATAAATCCAGTCGCAACATAAATCCAGTAGATGCGTAAGAAACTCTTGCTGCTGATTTCTCGTGCGTAACAGTAACTAACACGTGGCGCCCTCTCATTAACTCTTGTATTCGCGCGTTTGCTTCCAGCTGAAATCAACACTAACGCTTCAACTGAATTTCAAAATTCCACCAGTCACGAGCTACAGTAACCTGCTGCTGATTTTATCAAATCGCTTCGTCTGGTTACTTCGTCTTGTACATAAATATGTTTGAGTTTAGTTTTAAAATATAGGATTCAGTTCTGGTATTTTCCGCATGATTTTTAAATCATACCAGATCTGTCTCCGGTGCTCTGTTTATTGTAAATGTTCAAGAACAACGAGCTATTGCAGCTCATCGGCAGCGCGCAAAATTTTCAATGGTTCTCAAACAGCGTCTGCTGATCTTTTTGATCCTATTTCCGGACCAACAAGTGGTATCAGAGCAGGTTTTGTTCTTGAACGAGCACTGATTTTAAAACACATGTGCTATGTTTTAAATGTTTTTAAAAGTTTTCGAGAAACTTATTTTATGAAGGCCAGATCTGTTTTTATATAGAACCGGTTTTTCGCTTGATGAACTGTCGGGATGCGCGAGTCTCGGGCAGATGCCAAGCTTCTATTTTCGTTGTGCTGTAAGATCACTTGGAGCGAGGCTCAGTGACAAGCACATGGGGCGAGATAGAAGAAGGAAAAATCTGAGCTGTTCTCTGTACTGGTTTTCATAATTTTGAGCAACTCAGTAGCACGTGTTATTTTAAATATTTGTATGCTCTGATTGGTGTTTCAAATGTTCTGTTTTTGCGGATTTCAGCTGATGCAAAATTTTGAGTTTAAAAATGATTTGAGCTCACATTATAAAAGACAGGGAGAGTGGCGTCACTGTCTTTGTTAATTTGAAGCAAATGCATCAGCTCCTGTTTTCAAAATCATATAATGTTGCATATGGTGCTTCCCAATGCTGTTTTGTTTTTCAAATTAAAACTCCTGCTGTTACATTGTTTTTGCTGTAACAGTGCAGGGAGAGCTTCTGTTTTAAATCGGGAAGACCAGCAGATTCACTCTCTTTTTGATTCCCACAAAAAGGGAGAGAATTGTTAGAACATGCATTGTTTATTTAAGGTTTTGTGTAAATCAAAAAGGGAGAGATTTTTGGATCTGTTTTTACAGATCCTAATTAAGTTTTGAATTACACAAAACCTATTATTGTGATTCTAACAATTCTACTTGAGCGTACAGGTTTTAGGAACAAAGAAGACATTCAGCAGCAGCTATTTTTGTCCAGGCAGTTGGTTCGTAACATTATCAATCAGCAGTTGGTTTGGTGTTCATGGAATCAGCAGTTGAATTAGCGATGGAGACGTCCAGAGTTGATTCAGATGTTCGTAATCAGGCGATGGCCAAGTTGAATCAGCTGGAGCATGATAATCCAACTGAAACGATAACAACCAGCTGAAGAGCCAAAGAGCGAAGTGAACCAGCTGGAACAAGTATTGAGAAGCTTGCTGAAGAAAGCTATTCGAAGAAGAAGATTCAAGTTATAAGTACTGCTGACGAATATGTTAGCAGTCGCAAAGTTATAAGTACTGTTGATGAATCTATCAACAGTCACAATTCAGAAGAAGAAGAAGCGTAGATGGAGCTGGAACGAAGAAATTCAGCAGGAGCTACAGTGTTCAGCAAATGAAGATTCAGCAGATGAGAAGAGGCGCTAGATATGGAATGAGCTGTGATGACATCAGCCTTGATGTCATCACAATCAGCAGATGAAGTGAAGCGCAAAAGCTGAAGCGACGTCGTGTTGAGATTCAGCAGATGGATTAGTTGTTGATGACGTCATCGGTGACGTCATCCAGTCGCAAGAATCAGCAGGTAGCTTACATCCAGATGCAAGAGGAAGCGACGTCGTAGAGGAGATTTCCAGTCGCAAGCTACAGTGCAATCAGCAGATGCTATTTGAAGATAGCGATTGCAAAACGATGTCGTTTACATAAGTTGATACGACAGCGTTTTGCTATTGCGTTAAAGATTCAGCAGGAAGACTTTGCGTTGTTATTTCAGCAGACGAAGCTACAGTGCATCCAGTCGCAACGCAAAGCATCCAGTCGCAAGAAGATTCAGGCGAAGCTTTTGGACAACCAGATGCAAGCAACAGCAGCATCCAGTCGAGAGATTATTTGAATCAGCTGTTGCTATATATTCAGTCGCGAGCTACAGTGTCCAGTCGCAAGATTTCCAGGTGCAAAGAAAAGAAGAAACAGCGGAGCTTAGCATCCAGTCGACAAAGATATCAGCAGAAGATGATCCAGTCGCAGTGTTATATCAGTAGCGAAGCAGTTGACGATTTACGAGAGCTGGATGTCAACTGCTGAGCTCAAATTCAAATGGTGAAAGCGACAGAAGCCTGCAAAAGATAAGGACGAAAGTACTGTTACCTTGTTGGTACTTTACAGAGGAGCGTTGCACTAAAAAGGAAAGAAGACAAGATAGCCATCTGAAGCGCTGAACAGTTTTGGAAGCTTTCCAACGGGAAGAATTTTTCAGAGGCTATATAGGATTCATTCACATCTGTTTGTGAATGAATCTCGAAATATGTTCACAGTTCCCGTCCAAGCATGATGACGTAAAACTCTTGTGTATGTAGTCAGTCACACAGCTGCTGCTGTTTGTGCATTTGTGGAGTCTAGGAGTTCTCACAGCTGCTGGTTGTGGGATTGGGTCTGTACACGCAGTTGTAAGATCAAATCTTCTAGTGGAGCCTTCCGAGGTGGAAGAAGGGGAGATGTAGGATGTTGATATCCGAACTTCCATAAACAAACCTGCTGAGTATCGTGTTCTTTAAGCATTCAGTATTGCATATTTACTTAGCACGCATACACGTTTACAGTTCAGCAGTTGCTGTATTTTAGCATACGCATTAACAGATTTCAGCATTTAGCATCGCATTTCAGCAGCACACAAGCACAAGTCTCGAACAGATTTATGTTGTACATAAATCTGTTTGAGTTGTTTTAAAATATAGGATTCAGTTCTGGTATTTTCCGCATGATTTTTAAATCATACCAGATCTGTCTCCGGTGCTCTGCTTATTGTAAATGTTCAAGAACAACGAGCTATTGCAGCTCATCGGCAGCGCGCAAAATTTTCAATGGTTCTCAAACAGCGCCTGCTGATCTTTTTGATCCTATTTCCGGACCAACAAGAACCAAGTACTGTTGAACTTGGTGAAGCTGACAGTTTACAAATTGAGTTGAATAAGCTGAAGACTGAGAATGAATTGTTGAGATCAAAGTCCTCTGAGCTCGAGTCTGAAATTGAAAAATTAAATTCGATAATGAGCTCCCGGACTCAGTCTTTTATCTCTCTTGACAAGCTGTGTGAGATTCAGAAGCCAGCGAATGATAGAAATGGCTTAGGTTTCAATAGTGGTGAAAGCAGCTCTGGAGAGACTTGTACTCAATCAAATTTAGCACATGACAAGTTCAAAAAGATGAGCTTTGTCAAAGATAGTGTGATACATGATCCATGTGAGTCGGTACGGTATGATGACCAGATCTCGGAGCTATTGAATAAGAAAGGAAAAGCTGGTATTGGCTATGACAGACCCGAGAGTTCTAATTCTGGTTGGCTAAAGAACAGACTTGACAAGAAAAGGAGAAAGCTGGATCCAAGTCGTTTGTTCAGAACCAACAAAGACGTGGCTCTAAGAAGGTTAAGTCTGAATGGAAAAAGGTTAGGCCTCGTAGAGATCTGAATGGTCAAAATACCAAACCAAAGCTCAACAGATCTCACAGTACTTATGCACAGACCCTTATGGACTATCATACTGGGAAAGCTGTCAAATTAATTCAAGTATGGGTCCCGAAAGGGGTAATCCTATCTGGACCCAAGTAAAATTGGGTACCAAAATCTGTTTTTATGATTGCAGGACAACAGGTACAAAGCTTCTGATGATCAACCATATGGTACCTGGACAGCGGTTGTGCAAGACATATGACTGAAAACCCAAAGCTGCTAACAGATGTGACACCACACAAAGGAGCGAAAATTGTGTTTGGTGATAACGCTCATGTTGCAGGACAACAGGTACAAAGCTTCTGATGATCAACCATATGGTACCTGGACAGCGGTTGTGACAAGACATATGACTGAAAACCCAAAGCTGCTAACAGTATGTGACACCACACAAAGGAGCGAAAATTGTGTTTGGTGATAACGCTCATGGTAACACTGTGGGTAATGGTAAGCTTATCCACGGTAACATTTCTATATCAGATGTCTTAGTTGTTGATAACTTGAGTTATAATTTAATTAGCATAAGTCAGCTATGTGACAAGGGTTACATAGTTAACTTTCAACAACACACATGCACATTTCAGAGTCCAGAAGGACTGACTGTATTGGTAGGTAAAAGATCGGGGAATACCTACATTATCAATTGGTCAGAACCCATGGGATCTGAACAAATTTGCTTAGCAGCCAACTCTTCCAAGAGCTGGTTGTGGCATCAGCGAATGAACCATCTAAACTTTAAAACTCTTGCTCATTTGAGTCAGCATGAAATGGTTTCTGGTCTGCCCAAAATCAATTTTTCAAAGGACAAGATCTATGCCGCATGTCAGCTTGGCAAATAAATCAAATCTACTTTTAAAAATAAAGGCGGTAAACGTTCTTCCCGAAGCTTAGATCTTTTACATATGGATATCTTTGGTCCTATTCCCGTAACTAGCTTAGGGGGAACGAACTAAACCCTAGTTGTTATTGATGATTTTACAAAATTTACTTGGGTGTTTTTTTTAAAGGCAAAATCTGATACCGCTGACCAGCTGATACGCCTTTTAAAACGTTTGCAAAATAACAGATCTTGTACAGTCAACAGGATAAGAAGTGATCGTGGTACTGAATTTTTAAATCATAAATTAACTTCTTATCTAGAAGACATTGGGATAAAGCATGAGCTTTCAACAGCTAGAACTCCTCAGCAGAACGGGCTTAATTCATTATTCAATCTGTATCTCGATGCACTTAATATTCAAGAACACTGAGTTTGCAGCTCAAGTAATATATAAACCAGATCGCATATGTTCAACCAGCTCGCAGAGTCGCTGGTATCTTTCATGCGCGATCCGGTTATATGTTGCGTGCTACTTTTATCATTCAAAAACTTTAAATTGCACGTAACTTAAAGGTTTGGTGTCTTAGGCTGTGTGAGAGCGTACGTGAGCTGTGTGAGAGTTCACGGACACCCCTTGTTTTCGGGACCAACAATTGGTATCAGAGCGTTTTTACGAACCGATACCTCGTATAATGGGACCAACATAATGCTAATAAAAATAGCTAAAAACTAAAGCGTTTTGATTACTATATAAATACGGTAAACCCAAAGTAATTCCTAATCTATTAACTTCTCAACATATTTCCTACCTAATAAGATCACAACTTTTAGTTTTACCAATAGTCCAATACACGATTTTATCAAATTAAAGTATAAGAAATAGTTTTTTTTCTCAACATGAGTTTGATGGTCTGAATAAATATATCTCACTTGGTAAGTGAAGCCAAATGCTAATAAATTGGCCATGGTACTTTAGCCAATGAATCATCGTGAAACTAAAAGCATGAGATATCAGGTTCTTGTTATCGAAATATTTGTACCTAATATCCACACGGACAACCATAATAATACTAGTAATATTTTTATCCAATGATTGAAAAAGTCAATTTAACATGGGCTCAAATTTACCTTTTTTATTTTTCTTTTCTACCCCTACATATTTAGGGCTGATTTTGATGGATCATCATCATCATCATCATCATTATTATTATTATTCATATATTAGATAGATAGAAGAATTATTAGTAATTATGCTTAATGTTGACATTATTTTTTATACAATTAATAATTTAATATCCCAGACATAAAAGTAGATTTGAATATCATATTAGAGCACCTGCATTGGTTTGAAAACTTGGGTGTTATAACATTTTTTTAACATTCAAACCAATGTGACAGAGCAATTAATGGACTGCAATAATGCCACCTCAATAACGCGTTCAAAACTTTGAACGCGTTATTCGATATTTTTTTTCTGGAATCGCCAGCTGACGCATGCAACGCACACGCCAGCATGCGCGTGCATTGCACGCGCCCACCCTTTATTTTTTTAAAAAAAAACGTTAAATTTTTTTTTTCGTGAGTGGTTGTTGCCTTGTCCTTTTACAATTAAAAAAAACTTAAAAAAACTAAAAAAATCCGTTGCTTCTTAAAAATTTTTTTTTTTAAATTCTAACGGCTAGTTAACGGCTATGTAAGTAAAAAAATAAAAAAAATTTCTATATATACCAATTCACATCAACTTAATTTTTCATCACAACACATTATTCAACTCAGAAATCATTACAACCCTCTTCTCATCTCAATTCCAATATCTTAAATTTTCTGTTTGTAATTCTATTTCTCATTCCGAATGGATGAAAATAATATGATATTTTTTAGAAATTTTATTAGTTCTACAAAAACCCCGGAAGAAAATGTATCATCTCAAAATTCGCAAATTCCTCCAAATCCTCAATATCCTGAGTTTACTTCTTCCACACCATATCTACCTCAAGTTCAACCTTACCCCTTTGTTCCAATGTATCCACGAGCTCCATATCCAATGCCTCCCCCCAATTATTGGCCAATTACGAATAACCCTTATCTCACACCGTCTACTTATTATGGATATCATAATCCACAACCAAATGATTTTCCCTTGGAAAAGGAGCCAGCAACTCCAACCTCTGTTCCTGAAACCCAACTTTCCGAGCGTGAAACCCTGATTGATCTTGAACATCTGGATAATGTGGATGTAGGTGGTGAAGGAAAGAAGAAACGGTCAAATTGGAGTAAAGCTGAGGATGAGGTCTTAGCGAGATCTTTTGTCACTATTAGCGATGATCCCATAATCGACAATGAGCAGAAGGCAGATGCTTTTTGTGGACGGGTGGCAAGCTATGCAGGTTTGTGGGAGAAATCTGCATTCGAGAGGCGAACAAGCATCCACCGCGTGTTTTTAGCAAAACGACAGCGTTTAGTTAAGATCTGTTTTGGGCGCGCGATGGAGAGATCTGATAGGCATTGCACGGGAAGAATGCGACGTCGTATGATGGGATCTGATTTGCTTAGCGAGAGATCTGATTTACAGCAAACGTCGTCGTTTTTGGTATAGCGACTACGCAAATTCAGCTGCTGGACGAAATTACCTGCTGAACGGTCAAACCAGCTTTGACCAGCAAAGGATTCAGCTGTTGGCCATTCATGATCAGCAGATGAAGAAAGATCGGCTGGTGCGAGAAGACCAGCTGGAGAGCTAAGCAACGATGACGTCAGCAGTAACGTCAGCAATCAGCAGGAAGTTACAGCGCAAACCAGCAGTTGGTACTTGAAGTTAGCAATAGCAAAACGATGTCGTTTGAATAAGTCGATACGACAGCGTTTTGCATCCGCGCTAAAGATTCAGCAGATGGCTTGTGCGATGATTAAAACCAGCAGATAGTTATCTCGAATCAGCTGTTGCGAGATGTCCAGCAGGTACATTACTTAAAGATAACCAGCAGGTACATTACTTAAAGATAACCAGCAGGTGCTTTACAACGATAGCAAAACGGTGTCGCTTGAGTAAGTTGACACGACAACGTTTTGACTTAACGCTAAAGATCAGTCGTTGAGCTTGAAAAGAAACCAGCAGCAACGATTCAGCAGCCACGATTCAGCAGCAACGATTCAGCAGCGACGCAAATTCAGCAGCAACGCAACTTCAGCAGCTGGCGTTTAGCGACGCAGACTTCATCTTCTCCACGAAAATTCAAATTTTCTCGACGCGAAGCAAGATTCTTTGTACAGGAAACCCCACCCGTGGAAATTCGAAAAGATTTCTCACGCGTACAAGGCAGATTTCGTGCAGTAACCGTCGAATTGAGAGAAGTAATGGACAATTAAAACTCGTAATTCATGCGCGTGTAACAGTCGACGTAATGTTAGGGAATTAAGAGCCTTTAATGGCAGACGCTCGACTTTCTCACCTCAACGCCTATAAATACCAGAGGATGGCCACAGAGTTGCTCTCACCATTCGAAATCCCTCAGTTAGAACAGCAGCAAACTCACGCCAACGTTCTGCAGGAGTTTTTCCAAACCTCTTAGCTAGAGTCCTACGTAAATTGCGACGTGCTCAGAAGCTTTTGCTACCATATTTCTCATTGAAATCCTGCGAGCAATTGTGCGAAGTTTAGCTGCCAATTTCCAGATTTCTGTGCTACCCGATTTTCACCTGAAGACTTTACATGGTAAGTGGGCTTTTGCTATATTATTCGTTTGATATATATATCATAATATTCATACCGAAATTCTGTTTTAAGTCTACTGTTCGAGCACCCTTTGTTCAGAATTCTGTGTTGTGATGAGCTCCGTTCGCACTGATTTTTACTGTCGTTATATGGGTTTACGGAATATTTCGGACTCTGGGTTACTTGGTGTAACTAATGGCCTCGACCCCTTAGAGAAGTAAAACTTAGGAACTGATCAGTAAACCATAGACACGATTCTGTCGTTATATGGGTTTACGGAATATTTCGGACTCTGGGTTACTTGGTGTAACTAATGGCCTCGACCCCTTAGAGGAGTAAAACTTAGGGACTGATCATTAAACCATAGACACGAGGTAATCATCAGTGCTATCTGTCATGCTATGCTCTGTTATGCTATGCTCTGTTATGCTATGCTATGCTCTGCTCTGTTCTGGTTATGTTCTGCTCTGAATTCAGTCATATCTATATATGTATACTTGTTATGCTCGAATGGTATCCCCCACTTGCTGAGTGTTTACCCAAACACTCACCCCTTACTTCTCCACCCAGATAAGAATGAAGAGCATGTAGAAGAAGAAGAACAAGATCAGTTCTGGGGCTGGTGAAGATTCCGTGTTGTTGATGTAATTATATTTTAAATTTTTCGCTTCCGCTATTTTTTTGATTTTCCGATGTAAAAACGATATTATTTTGGATATGTAATAGACTGGTTTGAGCTATGCTATGATGGCTTAATATTTTACAATTTTTAAATTATTTAATATTGCCGATGTCACGAGTCTCGGTCTCGGGGCGTGACAACACATATGTGAATCTTATTTATTTCAAGGGTCAAGATGACGATTTAAATGTTAACATAAGCTATCTTATGAAAGCTAATTTTATTAATTTCAGAATTGAGATACGATGCAGCAAGTTCCAGCAGATGTCACTCCAAGCGCAATACACGAGCAGGTTTTAGAAATCTGTTGAAAATGATTTTTAGGAGAACGAAATGATTTCTTTTTAAAAGGGTTTGGTAGATTTGCAAATTAAAATATTGAGAGGGAAATTTTACTCAAATTTATAACTGTAGGTAAGGTGTGTAATGCTTGAGGAATACACCTCACCTGCCACTAATCCCTCCCATACAAATACCCGTTTTGAAGGAAAAGATTCATTTCATTTACAGAAAGAAAACTCTTTTGTGTTCTCTCAAATATTTTAAAAGAAGCTCGCTGTGATTGCTTGAGAAGGAGGAACTCTACAAGAACCAACTGCCGTCGTAAAGCTCAAGTTCTAAGGCAAGTAAAAGCTGATCCTTTGCTACACCATTTGAAGCATATATTGATTTTCCTTATTTTATGGATCTGCTTGCCTGTATGTTCAAGTTATGTTTAAGTTTATTCAAATAAGATTTACGAATGTTTAAAGAAAAGAAAGATTGGGTTCAAAGTTATATTTTCTGCTCCCTAGTTATTCAGAATGTTTTAAGAAAGTTAAGGATGTTTAAATGTATTGAGGAGTTCAGTTTTGAGTCACGTATGTTCATGAATGTTCTTCTTTCTGGTGAATGGTAACATTTGAATTTGACTTTATGTAATCGGAGATGCTAGTTGAATCAGCAGTTAAGTCTGGTTTGATAGACAGAACTGGTATCGTAGATGTCGTTCGTGATTTTGTAGCACCAAGTTCTTATTCAGACTTTGTTTCCTATGTTAGCGACTAAATTTCATATTTAAAATCAGAAGTTTTCACTTCAGCTGGTGTTTTCGCTACACATCAAATTTTGGTAAGATCTCACAGTATTAAATATTTCACTGCTGAGACGCTTATGATTATTCATCGACATCTGAGTTGACCCACTTAGTTGCGTTGACATCTGAATTGACCAAGTCGCAGATGTTTTACTCCTAAACACTATTACGTTGGACATATCTGTTTCACGTTAGCTTTACTATTCTATAAACAGACATCTATTTCTTTTCCAAACACTATTACTACGTTGACATCTGAGTTGACTAACGACATCTATTTCAACGTTAGTTATATATTTTCACAATCGAGATCTGTTTTGCTTTCCAGTATAGTTTCCTTTAGAGAAATCTGTTCGCATTTCAGCGATCATTTTCCAGTAGTCAAGTCTGATACTCAGTAAGTTTTAAAATGGGAAGTAAGTTTTAAAAGAAGCGAACCCAGTGAGATTTCAAAGAAGAATTTCCAAAGATAAGAGTTTAAAGGAATGAAATTTTATTTTAAAGGTTTTATGGCATAGATAACAGACGGTCATAAGGAAGGATGAGTGCATGGATGACGAACCAGTGTGCTCCTTCAACAGCAGGAAGGATCAGTATTACGGATTGACGGATCTGTATACCCCTTCACAATGAGCTATATGCTAAGAACTGATATCAGAAGTCATTTGATCAAATACATAACGGACCTAAGAAGAGCTTCTAAGCCATAAATCTTAAAGTGCAAGAATTGAATAAAGGGATCTGGGTTATTGTCCCCGCATCCAAAGTTATGAAAGAAAGTTTTAATAAAGTTTACGAAAGAATGTTTATGTTTAAATGAAGTTCTTTTAAACTCAGTTTGTAAATATTCAGATGTCTGCATACGTTAAATAACTTTGTTATTACTCAAATTTTACTTACTGAGCCCCTAGACTCATTAGCTTTTAAAATGGTGCAGGTGAGACAGTTAAGGGACAAGCATAAGGTGGAAGCTGAGACAGCTGGGTGGTGAAGTGTTTATCTATGGACAGCGTTTTTCGTGTCGAGCTGTTGTTGTCTTTTATCTTAGACATCTGTATTAGATCTACTGCAACAGTAGTAAATTCATATAGAATTTCAGATGTTGTAATATCGCATTCGTAGTGTATATATGAAATCTGTTTTCCGCAAAATTTCAGTACTTGGCGCCGAACGTGTGTATGTCAATCTCGTGTTTGTGTTTCGTAATTTTTCTAAGTTATAAGAAATACAACTTATAATAATTGCCGCTTAGCCCTTCTTGTTATTTCCAAATTTCAATTCACCCCAAATCCGTGACCCCGTGGATTCGGGCGTCACAACGGCACTCTATATACAAAAGGTTATTATCTAACCGATGTAATATATCCTGAATGGGCTACTTTCGTGAGAGATTTTCCTTGTCCGGAAGATCCGAAAAAGGAATTATTTAAAGAAAGACAAGAATCTGCAAGAAAAGATGTCGAACGTGCATTTGGGGTCCTACAAGCTCGTTGGGCAATTATTAGAGGTCCAGCTCGTTATTGGTACAGGAAAAAATTAAGGCATATTATGTTAGCATGTATTATTTTACAACACATGATTGTTGAAGATGAGGGAGGTAATGTGACGAATTGGAACGGAGATGAAGGTGACGAACAAGTTCAATCGATTAATGGATCAACCCGAGGATTTCGTGATTACTTACGAAGAAATTCCGAATTACGTGACAACCAACTGCATCATCAACTTCGTGCCGACTTAGTTGAGCACATTTGGGCACAACATAGCAACAATGTTTAATTTATTATTTTACGTGAATGATTTTATTTTTTGTTGTATGTGACATTTTTCGATATTTTATTTGTTTATTTCATTTAATTATAAAAATTCATGTTTTCAATAAATGGTATTCTACAAATAATTAAAATATTATTAATATAAATTAAACTTTATACATTCATATATATTGTAAATAAAGTAAAAATATATTTATTTAACTTAAAATTGAAATTATAATGATTAGGTGGACAGTTGGACCCATAAATAATAAGTGTTAATGTTAAAATGAATGTGAGAGAAATAAAATGTTAATATAATGTATATGTGGCATGTGGACCCCATGATTTGTGATGAGTTACGGATGTTATAACAACGACGGACGCGGATGCCTTAAAAGTTCAAGATGTCCCACTGACAAGTTAGGAATATTATGATTATTTTAATATTAATAAAAGAGTTATATCCGAGCCCGTGTCAAATGGGGCTTTTTTTATAAATGCTGTAAAAAAAATACAATTTTAAAAAATAATGTAGATGGGGGAGGTTTACAAAAATAACGTAAAACGCTATCGCAAACAGCGGACGCTGCAAAATATTGCAGCGTCCGCTCATGACGCTGCTGTCAAAATTATTATTTTTTTTGTATTTTTGTTTTATTTTTTTTTTAATATTTAAAAAAAAATAAAAAACAATAAAAAAAACGGTCCGCTCATGACTGCAGCGGACGCTGCAGTCCAAGTTAGTTTGTTAGTTTAGTTTTTTTTTTTTTTTTTTTTTTTATTTAATTAATTTTTTTTTAAATTTTAAAGGCCTCGGCTACGCCGGCGGGCGGCCGCTACAGTGCCTGCGTTCGGCCGCCGCGAGAGCAGCGTACGGCCGCTACAGTGCCTGCGTGCGGCGGCTACAGTGCTGCCGTGCGGCCGCTACCGTGCCCCAATGTTTTTTTTTTTTTTTTTTTTTTTTTTTTTTTTAAAAATTAAAAAAAAAAAAAAAAAAAAAAAATAATTTTGACAGCAGCGTCCGCTGTTGTCATGAGCGGACGCCGCAATATTTTGCAGCGTCCGCTGTTTGGGATAGTGTTTTACGTTATTTTTGTAAACCTCCCATGTCTACATTATTTTTAAAATTGTATTTTTTTTTTACAGCATTTATAAAAAAAGCCCGTGTCAAATGGGCTGGTTAAATCGTTCGATTCCAGTAACGCGCTACAATTCGTGTCGAACGCACGCGCTGCCTGCTGTAGTCAAACGATATTCTACGAAAATTGGCTCGAGAGATCGTTGGACCTACCGAACCCCCAAATGTTCGGGATTCCATATATTGTCTGAACCCTAATCACCCAATCCCGCAAAAATTTCCCGGTAAATGTCAGTGTTGAAACCCTAATCCGATCGATTACATTAATTTAGGTTCCCTTGAGGAAAAGAATGAAGACTTCGTGCAAATCCCTCGACGTTTTTGAGTTTAGAGAAGAAGATGAGCTGACTGAGATGACCGCTAGAAGTTTCGCTAGCAAATTTAGAAAGTCCCATCCTCGTGATCACGAGTACTCTTTTCTCGATTCTGGTAACTAGTGATGACTGCCTTTGCTCTGAGTTTTTACGGGGAACTTTTTGGAATTTTTATTCTTGGAGCTGACATTATGTCATTGAAATTGAGTAGGAATTCTGGATGCAGTATCTGGATACCTGCGTCTTTGTAGCTTATAATTTATTGTTTCTAGTTCGTTACGAATGCTTAAGTAAAGCTCCCAGTGATTTGTGGAACAATTATTTGAGTGCTGGCAATGTGTTCATTTATGCATTTGGACAATTTCAAAATTGAAGCAGCTTTTGTCTAAGAGTGATAGGATGGAGATTACTGGGTTAGTGAAGGTTAACTCAGGCACTAACTAGTGGGCATGTAGACCAAATCCAATGTCAATACTTACCCTTGATAGTACTTTCCACGCTATAGTGCATCCTCATATATTGTTGTCCTGTTCCTGAGGACTTGGTAAGATATCTTCGGAACATGTTCACTACAGAAACAGATCCCTGAAACTTGAAATATGACATATATGACATACTCTCATTAGTCCAGTAGTTGTCAATTAGTGTTACAGTTTTGTAAACTTATTTTTTAAGATATTGTATATCTCTTTGAAAAAATTTAAAGCTATTCAATTTATTTAAGTATGTGTTTCTTATTACTATGTTCTTATCTGGATTTTGTTGCCTATCCGTTTGCAACAATGCAATCTGAAGTTGGTTTCCTAGTGTCATGCAAAAAATGCATGCAGTAGCGTGGTCTGCCTTCAATCATTATCCAACATGAAAACGGTGTTCAAAATTATTCCATTTTTCCAGAAACTGGTTTTTCTTGTGCTATGATGCAACTCAAATATGCCGCATCTAGATTTAAATATATACCCTCTAAAATTGTACACAAGCACCTGTGAACTGTTTAAAACCAATCAACCAAATATATTATATAGACCTTCAAATTGTTATCGTGAGAACAGTGAAAATTTTTCATTATCTTAAACTGGTAGTTCTTGTTGCATGAGATGCAATGTATATCTATTTCTGAATCTAGATTAAAAACATGAAATCTCTGAAATGTGTACATTAGTAACTGGAGGTTTGTGTAACCATATATACTTTCCAACATTTTTCAAATTTGAAAATGCATTTTTAAAATTACCAAAAGAAAGCATGAAATATTACGTATAAAATATCCAATATCTTCCCAATAGAACCAACCCTTTTGGTTTTTAATCCACTAGTTACTTGATGAAGAGGAAAGGTAATTCACCCAAAAGATTTTCCGCAAAGGCTACACTTCTAATCAACAGTAGAGCTTACTGGTGATGGAGTAGAAAAAGGAAAATTCGTTCTATTCAAATGCATATCATGAAATTATTTGGGGTTTCCTTTGAACCCAACTAGCAATTGTGGTGTTAGCTCTATGGTTCAGTTTATATCAGATCCTTATCAAATCATTATGGAAGTTACATCAAGTTCTGTCGATGTACAGCATTTCCTTGTCTTTTAAAATTTCATAAAAATGATTTTTATTTATTGTTATAGTTAACAAGGGAGCCGAAATTGATACAAAGGGGATTGATACGGCAATGTGTGAGAATGTAGATGCTGCTGATGTTGATAACAATTGTGCAGCTACTGGCTCATTTAGTCCGTTGGAGATTGAAAATCTTGACGAGGAAAAGAGGCCTGGATCCAGCAATGATTCACATAATCACTTTGAAGCCCACAAACAAGCTTCAGAAATGAAATCTTATGTTCTTGAGCGGGAAACTGTCTGTCCTGTTGTGGGATGTAGCCTAATCCCTGTAGCCCCTGCTTGTCTGAAGGACCAGTCTAAATTTCCCTTTCCAGAGTCTTCGTTTGATGTACTTCTTATTTCAGTTATTTCTAAATTGTTTCGATGCAAGAATCAGTGCCTTCTGACAGTGGGTCATTCTCTTTTGAAATGCTTGCAGGATGAGTTTGTTCGCACTTCAGACGCTGATGAAAACAAGAGTGAGGGATCTTCATCTGCTACATTTCCTTTCTTGCGTTCTATATGCCTTTTATTTGTTTTGTTCCTTCATTGTTTTGTTTGTTTACTGCATTTGTGGCATATTCCCAGCTTCTTCTGGTGGACCATCATCTGATAAATGCTTCAGTGGCTGGGATTTGGTAACTGTCTTCCCTTTTTCATTTCCCCGTTAGATGGTTAACTAGTTAATTTTTCATTTATTACGTTTTGCATAAAGAGACAAAGATTATACACTAGAAACTGCTGAACTCCTTTTTGGAGTAGAATAAGCGACCATGGTTAGGGAAAACAGTTAGCCAGTTGTCCTCTGTTCGTCCCTAAAGGTATAGTAGTAGTGTCTGCTCTTTCTACTCTGTATATACGGTTCCCTTCCATCCGACTACACTGAACTTCTCCTAAACAAGCTGGGGGATGACAGTCAGTGTAACTATTCCAGGATTTGTCTCATGTTTGGTATGTTAGATTAGAATTTGGAGTTTAAACCTTTTCTTGTGACTTTCTTTCCTGAGTTTTAAGGCATATGTTAAACAATAACACACTTGTTAAAACATACTTTTGTACTCAGAAAACTGATGGAACCTCATCTACTTTCGAAGACTGAAAATGGTGAACATCTTCGTTATTGAAAATAGAGTAAGATTATTAGGATATTTGAAACCACAGGACCTAAGTATCTTATACAACCTATCACTCGTTTGCCATTTTTCATTTGGTAGGTGAGATCTGAGGCCAGTAACGGAAAGTTTTCTCGATAAATTTGGCAGACTAACATATAAGTTTCTTTAATCTTCATTAATCATAAACATGTTTGTCAAACTATTACAGTTTGGAAATGATGCCCATTGAATTGACATGAAGTGGTCTAACTTGTGCATGGACTCTACTGAGATTACATTTCTCTAAAGATTGCTTTATTTCCATGATATTGCTTATTTTATCTGGACTGTTATAAGCTTGACATCAAATAAATAACTAAGCGATCCACATTGTCTTGCGCCATAGTTGAGTTCTCTCTCTTATAGGCATCAGGACAACAAGGTGGGAATAATGTTAAACACTGATTATATATATCTTACACTGGCTATCGAGATCCTGTTGTGACATTTCTTTAATGCTGCTTTATATATTTCACGATATCATGATATTGCTTATGTTAGCTAACTGATTTAAGCTTGGCATCAATTAAATAACTAAGCATCCGTCCACATTATTTTGCTTATAGTTGAGTTATCTTTTCTTTTGCAGGGTGATGACCGGGGAGGGATCTTTTTCTTCACAGATTATATGTATTACCGTGGTGAACACTATCCAGATTCTGTTGTGAGCTTTTCTAGAAGTTCTGTTGAAGTTAAAAGTAAAACCACTGATGAGACCAACGAAACTTTTCATTTCCAGTTGGAAATTGATGATATCGTCAAAATAGAGTCTCAGTGGTGTGCTCGGGTTAGTTAAGATATGCTGTAGTTTTCTATGTTTTTCCTGTACAATATTGCATGAAGTTAATTGGCATTTATGACCTTTTCAGCTTGAGACCGGGATCATTAATATATTTTTCATGTCAAAAAGCATAACACACGAATTGGCTGGTCACAAGGCTTCAGGTTGGTTCAGTGTGTTTTCTTTATGTGTAAACCTATCAAAATCAAGTTTTATCACCTGGCCAGGTTAAATTTTGTGTTGATTTACTAGATTACTATACAAACACAAAATATGTGCTCTCCTGCATTTGTAAATTATATCTAGCAAATATACATTGCTAGATCCACTGTGCACTCTTCTTCAAAATTCTAAAGATAGTGCTTTTATTGAAAAAAAAGGTTTCGGAACTGGTTTGCTTATCGTTTCCGCCTCAGAACTTTGTTTATTTACTTTCATTCATCACGTCACTCATGGAGTCTGACCTGGCTGTCACCAATTGACTCTGTCTTGCTGCATACCCTTCAATTAAAATTTATTCACATAGACACACGAGAATGTGATTAAAGAGTCCATGCAATTACAGTTGTTGTGTTAGTGAATTTAATCAAATTGACGTGCTAAGAGAATTGATAATAGATGGAACATGGATCATGGGGAGAGAATTTTTTTTTTTTTATGAGAATAGAATGTATTAAAAGCGGACAAGAAATCCACTCAAAGTAGCAAACAAGATCATATCAACAAAAAATAATACTCCAATCTCTATAAAGATATGTAGCCGAAAAAGCTTAAAATGTCTATGCTTTCAAATCCAGCCTGACCGTAAACTTACTTTTTCCCCAGCAATCCTCGTGCGTGTCTTCTTGATTTTCAATAGGGATGTAAATGAGGAGAGCCAAGCCGAACAGTATCAGGCTCGAGCTCGGCTCGTTAAGGATAGAGCTCGAGCTTTATTCGAGCTTTTATCATGAGGCTCGAGCTCGACTAATTTGATATTATGAAACTTGAGAATAGCTCGAGTTCGGTTCGTTTATATCTCGCTTATCATGTCTAACGAGCTTGGATCGAGCTCGGCTTGTTATCAAGCTCGTTTTTTCGAGTTTACAATTGAACTCGAGTCTGAGCATGATTCGAGGTCCTTAAGCAATAAATCGAGTTTGAGCATACAATAAAATGTATTTTTATAAACTAATTCTAAATTGAGACATAAAAAAGTAAACTCATTCATAATTAACCAAAACGACAAACCTGACAACTAAAAATATATAAACTCAGTACATATTGAGCATCCCAAAATACTTCATTTAACTTTCAAATATGATATCAAATAAAAATAACACCAGTATAGAATCCGTTACCGAATATTCACAACACAATTACAATGGAATAATGCATAACAACAGAAATGTATATATAATAGTTTCTCCGATGATGTTCTACAACTTTGATCAAAATGTTATACATGTATATACTATCATAAGGAAAACACATATAGCGTGTATACATTATCATATAATTTCTTTTTTGTCTTCATTAATTTTATTCAAGCAATCACATAATAAACTTCATCTTGTTAAACAAGAGTTAGTTCATAATTCTAAGTTTTTAATATTATAAGTTTGACGTACAAGTCACTTCTGATGAAAAGAGATTAAATGTAACAAATTAAATTATACAAGATTAAAATAAAATGGAACTACATAGAGAACCAATATTACAAAGCAACAAACATTTATAACTATAGTTGCAATTTTCCATTTAAACTCGTTATACTCTAAGTAACATATTATAGTATAAAATATCTTAGTTCTAGCAAAAATATCAATTTTAAGTAATATACTGTAAATGTTTCATAGATCATACTAAGATTGACTTTACAATTTATCATTCTACTCTAAACCTATAATGTTCTATTTTTATTCTATAAATTTTCTTAATTTTGTAGATATATCAATGCGACCATGTTATTATAAGACTGGAATCATATTTATTATTCTATTATGCTAGTTTTTTAGAAAAGGTTTTGACATAATAAATACAACTTTATTTAAATTTGGTAGGTTATTTGTACAAGTTCATATTATTTTAATGTGTCCAATCTTTTTATACATTTGTACTAATATTTTTATCTGTCAAATCAACATATGAGCCGAACTCGAGCCAGATAAATGAGCCGAACTCGAGTTTGAGCATGCAAACCATAAGACAAATATGTTAGTGAGTCATCTAAACGAGCCAAACTCAAGCTCGAGTTCTCGAGCCACCTAAACGGTTACCTTTAGCTCGAGTTGAAGCCTACGAGCCAAGTAAACGAGCTGACCTTTAGCTCGAGCACACAAGCCACATAAGCGAGCTGAGCTTGATCTTGATCTCAAGAGCCTATTAACGAACGTTCGCGAACTCACGACCCGAATATGCTTAAGCTCGAGCTTGGCTCGATAACCTTGTCGAGCTCGAAATCTGGCTCGAGCTTGGCTCAGTAAGCCTCCGAACATCTCGAACGAAATCGAGTGAGTTTTTTATTGAGCCGAACTCCATATAGCTCACGAACCTTTTGGTTTGTTTACATCCGTAATCTTAAAAAGTCCTCCATCTAAACTGACCCAGCAGATACAAAGTACTACCACAACCCAGAAAAGACTACCCCTTCTACCTTGATCACAACTGAGATCATCTACAAGTAAATACTCGAAAAGAACTAGAAGGAAACCCATTAAAATCTCAACTCCACCAAAGCCTCAAACTAGTGAGAGCTCGAAAAAGGACAATGAATCAAAAAATGGGATCATGTGGTGAGATACTTGCTCAAAGGAGGGATGGAAAAGATGCCTAAGAGTGAAGAACTAGGTACATCATGCAAAGCTGTGACATGGACATAAGATATATATTATATTATAAATTGAAAAATGAATGTTATATGTATGTATGAACTTGGAGCTTTTAGATACAGGCCTTTTCTTTAGTTCTTAAAAGCATGTTCTCTGTATTTACTGTGTTGTAATCTCAAGAGAATTTTAGTGATTATAGAAGAGTAGAGCAGATTTTCCATGGCTCACAAGGAAATTCAAAGACCTTCATTGTGCAAAACTTCAATTAGCGAAGATGTTGAATGTGTTGTCCATGCATGTGACAGAACAATATAGTTAATAGTATATGTTACAGGTATTTATGGCCTCCGATTCACATTATATCAATCTTTGTTCTTATGGTTTTCTTTGTCTCGAACAGGATGATCTTCCACTTAACCTTGATTATATTAACATGTAAAGTTTCGAAACTTTTTTTGCCTCCAGTTTATAGTTGAAAGGCTTGGTTCGTATGTGTGTTCATGAAAAAAAAAACCTTGACTGATGTTAAGTATTCTTGTTTCAGCAAATTCTCTTTTTCTTTTTCTCTTGTGATCCCTCTAGTTTTATGTTGCTACTTGAACTGTTCTCATTCATGTCATGCTGTATGTACAGTTTCAGGAATTCATGAGTTGAAGTTTACAGCTTTTGATTCTGATTGGTACGAAAAGAAGGAAGCTATTACATCTCTTGATGTCAAATATAAGGCATTATGGAATAGTTTACTTGAGTAAGTCTTCAGACACACTTTTTGTGCTATTAAGAATGATCCAGTTGCCATGTGACCAGATATATTTTGTCTTTTTACATTTTATTGTCAATAGTTTTGAGGTGTTGGTTAACTAAAATGTTATTGTTAAGGTTATAAATTTGGACATAACTCAACCCAAAAGTCAGCTCAAGGAACGCCAAGTCTTATATATATGACTTCACAAGACTTTATACTGCTGATGAGAGACATCTAACACGTTCGCTTCACGTCCAAGAATTCACAACTGGAAGATTAATTTACAACAGGTGGCCTATTGGGCAGTCGAAACACATGATGGGCCTGGGCCTTGATACCATATTATATAGATGGACTTAAAACTTAATTTAACCCCACCATTGGGCTGGCTTTTGGGGATTAGTCAGGTTCAAGTCTATAAAATTGTTATTAGGTTTATATACATCTTTGTTTGTATGTGCACTTCAACAAACGTACTAAATGTTCAAGATTTTTTTTTAAAAGAAAAACACCAACTCATAATGTTGCCCTTTTTTGATGAGTCGACGGTGGATCTTTCATGTTTCTATTTTCCATAAGAAACTAATGGTGGTTCAAATAATTTGATATCGAAATATAATTAAATTTTCATATCCCCCTTTCAGTAGCATGCATTTTAGGCATTCTGGATTGATTGCAGAAGATTTTCTTTCCTTTTTCTGGGGGTTTTATGAATTTTGAAATGGGATTGGTGAAAAAGGTTATCATTTTTAGCATTATGAAGGTAACTGCTATTTGATATGAGATGATAAAACTTGGTTATTGGAATTCATTTGAAGAAAATTTGGAGATGAAAGTTTGGATTTATGAGTTGGAAACAGAAGTAAGAAGACGAAATGTGATGTATCCTTTAAGTTTGTTGTTAAAAAGTAATCTAGACTAACAAATTTCCCTTTTTAGAGTGTACACAGTTGAACATTTCTCTGGAATTGAAGTAAATAAGGCATAAGCCCATTCTCTTTGATTACATCCTAATTTTTTCTATTTGCTACTCCACTCAAAATCATTTCTGATTAGTATTCTTAGTATTCATGCAATCGTATGTAGTATGCTTATTTCTACAATATTATTATCAGTCTTTGCTTTTCCTTTTCAAAATTTCTGTAACATCTCTTTTAGCAAGTAGTTATCATGGCTGTGTGCGTTGTATTATTGCTCTGACCACTTGAGTTTTCCGTATCCGCTGGAATTGGATATATTAAATTTGGACGGAGGTTTCCCAATTTTCTAATACTGCATAGGATATGGGTGGTTGTAGTATGTTGAGTGTCAACCTTTATTTAAATTTGTATTGTTCTTTTTTATTCAATCAGAAAGCCGAAGGAAATTTAACATACCCTTTACATGTACTTCTTCACAAGCTTTTAAATATTTTAGCTTGGTCACGATTCTGATGGTGTTAGTGTATTTTTCACATGTTTTTATCTGAAGCGTTGGAGTGGATGAGTGTTCAACTTTACCTAACTGGGAAGCTACGTTTACAAGGAGCTATTTCCCCAAGTGAGTTACAGTACTCCTTGATGTTTTCATTTTTTTTCCACACATAATTTTGTGTGATTTGTCTGTTTAAATTCCTGAGCTTCGTTGAATCTCTATGATTTGATTCGTCGGATTGGCTCACATAACTGTTTAGTATATTGATTTCCCACATTTACCAAGCGTCCCTGGAATCATTTCAGATGTATGAAAAGAGATCATTTAACATATCATTAACAGCATTCACTAAGAAATTGTAGTTCAAACAAGAATTATTTCAGCTTTGGGGGGTTGGTATTACATGATATCGTTATAAGATGTAGCTTATAAAATGGGCCATGATCATTGCACAATATCATTATGTCAAAAGATGTAGCTTACAGATGGGCAATTGGCAATGAGCATAGGAGCTGAGCGTATGATACCTACTACTCATTCTGTATATAAGGTCTATTATTGATAATATCCTTTGACCTCAGTTTAAACATCTACTTTCCCACTACAAGAAAATGACAAAAAAAGTGTTTGTATACTATTCCACTGGCAGAACCAAAAAATACTGCATAAAGATGTATATATATTTGCTGCCCGTTCTATCAATATCTGAACTTAGTTTGTTCAAATGTGCAGTTTTGATAAGCCCTTTGAAGATGTGATTTATCCAAAAGGTGATCCAGATGCTGTTTCTATAAGTAAGAGAGATATAGATCTACTTCAACCAAATACTTTTGTGAACGATACAATCATAGACTTCTATATCAAGTAAGTTCTACATTTTCATCTTCATTTTTTGGGTTGTTAAATTTCACATCAAAACTAGCTGTTTGTCGCTAACTGCTTGCAAGAAAAGGGAATGAAATTAGAGGTAAAGGACTGCGTAGGTTATCCTCAGCTGATAACATTTAATTTGTAAAAAAGAGAAAACAGTAAATATGTGGTGTTTTGTTTCATTATGAGTTTACTTAGGACAATTGACTGAGGATTGGGTGAAGCAAAGAGTGGGTCCTTTTCTGTTGGCAGTTTGAAGAAATATGTAGTGCCAAATAATTCTTAAATATTATTTGGTACTCAGTTTCTTCTTTTTATGTTTGCTGCAGTTTTCATTTACTCACTTCCTCCTTTATCTGATTTGACTGAAGTTTAACTTCATGACAGATACTTGAAGAATAGACAAAATGGAGAGGAGAGGGTTAAGTTCCATTTTTTCAACTGTTTCTTCTTTAGGAAGCTTGCTGACATGGATAAAGATCCATCCAGTTCTTTTGATGGCAAGGCAGCTTTCCAGCGAGTTCGCAAATGGACAAGAAAAGTGAACTTGCTGGAGAAGGACTTCATATTTATTCCAGTCAACTACAAGTAAGAAAGCAGTACCTCTATGTCTCTATTACCCAATTTTTTGCTTGATTTCTCGCGTTCCAACTTCTGTTGTCAGGATATAGAAAATGTTGGTTTACAATTTATCTGTATGGCAGTTACCACTGGAGTCTTATAGTAGTTTGTTATTTTGGCGACATCGCAAAGGATACAGGCAAGTATTTCCCACTTTATAGCTATCTTCTAAACAAGATTTTTTTATGCTTCGACATTTTTCCATTTTCCCTTGGTCAATTTTAGATGTTGATGACAAGTTGAGTAGAGTCCCCTGTATATTGCATATGGATTCATTCAAAGGAACTCATATGGGCCTCAAAGATCTTATGCAGAGGTACATACTCGTTCAGTTATTAAAGATCATATATTGGGAATGCAAGGACTTGAGCCGTGCAAAATGGTGAACTTGGAGAGATTTACGACAATATAAACCTTGGCACGAGTAACACATTCATATTGTGTCTGTGTCGTTGTATCATCTCCTGTACTTATTATACAGTCTAATCCATTTTCCAAAGGATAAAAATGATACCACTAAGTTTGATCTTTACTCGCTCTCTTTAAGTATTTATATGTAAATTCAAGGGAGCATTAGGTGGACTTTTTGTGACTATAGATCGTGCCTTACGAGTTACGAAGGCCAATTCCTCGGGGATGATGGTCATTGTCCAATTACCTGCAATAAGTTATAATCACTTGGAAGTTCGTCATTTACTAAATCTCTCTTAATAAATTTCTCTTTTATATATATTCTCTATGCTTGTCTTTCCTTTTGCTCTCACATCATTTCATACACTTTTGAAAATTTAATTTCTTATTTGCCAATTTAAATCATTGCACGACAGTTACTTGTGGGAGGAGTGGAAAGAAAGGCAGAAAGAAACATGTGACGATCTTTATTCAAAATTCAGAAACTTAAAGTTTGTCTCTCTTGAGGTACCCTTTCTAATTCTGCATGAATATATTGAATGGGGGCTCACAAAATAACTTGTAAGCTTCTGAGCTTTAATTAGGCTGCCCTTCCTTCCAATCATCTGGTACAAATAAGTAATGAATTAGAAGTAATATGGTCAAAAGAAAATACAAAAGAAGTTATAAATGTTTATATTTTCATTTTTGGAAATGACAAATATGTGATTCTAATGATTCTATATCAAAAATAAAAAAAAAAAAAAATCTCACAATTGATATTACTATTTCCTATCAATGCTGGTATGGTATTCTGGAAATTGTAAATACCATGACCACCTTTGTGTAAATAAATTAGCTAAATTTATCCAACATAAAAGGGGGATGTTAGCCAATTGCCCTTTAAGTACCATTCTCATTTTAATTCGTTATTCTATGTTAAACGTTAATAAATATATGTACTGGAGTTAAGTAAACTCTATCAATTATACTTCAAAAACCATTGCTGATACAATTGCTGTGTACAACGCACCAAAACAAGAGTGTTATGTTGTTCACACTACTTGTGTTTCTCACTATTTCGTTTAAATTTACTCATAATAGTTTCTCATTTTTGTGATTTTTGTTTTGCTTCTTTTGTTCTCATCAAAAACCTTGTGGGTAAATTAGTAAAGAGGGCTATCTTTGCTCAGCCGCCCCCTTCCCTTTCCCTCTAATTTGGTTATTTAGTTGCACAATTTTTTTCCAACTTTGATGGTGTTTGAGCCTAGGCTCAATAAATTTATTGTTGCAGTGATTTATGTTCAAGTAACGTCCACTTGTTCCATGTTCCAGTTTACTTTGCATTGAACTTTTATCTTTTATCTGAGATGTTATATAATCAATGCATTCGACTACATTTCTGTCTATTGATTAATAATCTACAACTGAGTGCTGTAATAGTTTGATCTTTTATTTCAATTTTTTACTCTGTAGCTACCTCAGCAGCAAAATTTATATGATTGTGGCCTTTTCTTGCTTCATTATGTGGAGCTCTTTCTGGAGGAAGCCCTTACTGACTTTAACGTTTACAAGATAACGCCATCTTCCAATTTTGTAAGTATGATGCCTTGTCCTAACTCCTGAACCAAACACATAATCTTGTCTACTTGCCTTATCAACTCAAGTAGCAAAGTATTTTCAAGACATTCAAGCTTAGCATTCTACTTAGACCCATGGCCTCTTAAATGGATTAAAGTTTCTTTTATTTCTTTGTTCATGTTATTTGTTCTCGTACAATAATATAAATATTTGAGGTTTGACTCATCTGGTGGAAATGACCTGACCAAGAAGATTATCCAGTCATGTTTGTTTTATATATAACTTCATTTGTTTGTTATATTTAGCTTAAATTGTGGGCAGTAATTTATCATTAACTTATTTCTACTTCCATTTGATTTTTGTAAACCTTTTGGGTTTTAACTGGGCACATACATTGTTGGGGATATTTTCTAGGAAAACATTATTGAAAGTTACGATTGCTATTGGTTTCAGAAACTGAGAATCATCTTTGAAAGAGTTCAAGCCATTGGCAATATCAAATTTTAGGCAACATACCTGATATTGATTGCCGTACCTAGGATATGGTTGCATTGCCCCTTAGGCCTTGAAGTTTTATCATCCCTTTTCAAAGTCAAAACCAAAACTTCTTGTTTTTACCGCCAAAGACAAAACCTCGAAATGTTTCTTTGGGGGTATCGTTTATGAAACTGATCGTGAACCAAATGTGACCCACTTTCCTTAAATTGAGCCAAATCCCCTGTATATTGTCCTTCCACTCTGTTTCCGAGGATATGGAGATCATTAACATAATTTTTGGCTCTTCGATTACACTGCAAATTGTAAAAGATTTTAGATGGGTTGATAATAGCATGGTGTTAAAATAACATGGTAATAGAAACCCCTGATACTGAGCTTCATGTTACTCTTGCCAAGTAACATGTCAGATACAGGGCATCCTCAATCCTCGGAAATTATATTCAGACTGTTGTAAGAATATCAAGAGATTTGTTATATAGCACAGGTACAAGTGTGCTCTTTCATGTGCAGTACGGATATATACATTTGCTATCATCCAGTTCTTGAAAATGAGCATAAAATGGAATCGGAAGAAGGATAGCGTTTTTGAGTGTCCGACTTAGTATAGGCTCTATACTGCTTAAATTTAATTAACTGTTCAATCTGCTTTGTCTGAAGCTAAGCTTAGACAGTTTAATGAGCTGATCACAGTTTCACTGATAACCCTGATAATCTAGTCTCTGCAGCTGGGGTCTTATTTGCTTTATGCTAATGATCTGGTCTTCACCAGAATTTGTCACTTTCCTTCTCAGGTGATTTGCTTTATACTAATGACCCAGTGTCTGTTTGCCAGCTTCAAGCTGATTGGTTTCCACCTGGCGAAGCATCTATGAAACGTGCTTGTATTGAGAGATTGATTCATGAGCTCCTTGAGAATCATTCTGAAGAATGTTCTTCATCAGGTGAAAGTGACTTAAATCGTTCACCTAATACTCCAACGACGGCTAATTACAATGGAAATGAGCAAGGCATTGAGATGACTTTACTACCTGCTACACAAATAAACAATATCCAATGCACCAGAAATTCGGGATTGAGTTTGAAGAATTTATTTGAGCCAGGATATGTGTCAGGGACGTTTGCTGGCCTGCATTCTCGAGCTTTTGAGCAGATAGAATCTATTGATGAGTTGAGAAGACCTGTTTCACAGATCAAGGTACATTAAGACACCATCAGTATTATCAGGAGCTTAGGTTGTTATTCTTAACCTTACACGATATATAATGCCGTTTGAAATTTGGTGGTCTGTGCATTGTCTACCGAGAAACACAAAGATGTACATATCTGCTCATTTCGAGACATATATGTGTTTGTTTATGCTACTATAATTTATCTTGAGATAGGAAGTTCATTAATAGAAGGATGCCGGGGGGAATCCTTTATGTGTTTTGGTTATGGAAATTTGAGATGTTCTTGAAAATGGAGCGAACGGACAGTGTTAAGTGTTTTTTGTTGTTACTTGGTATTTTACTAATTACTAATGAATGTGGTTCACAATAATTTTTCAGAAAAGGAGAAATGTTTTATTCTGGACTACGCATTGCATGCCCCAAACTTCTCAATTTAAATTTTGCATGACCTTGTGGACCAAATTTTTTGTTGAATAATTATTTCGGAGAGTTAAATCTTGTACTTACCACCTTACATTCTGTTTATTTTTAGTTTTTTTCAGTTATGAATTCTGTTTTTCAGCATCAACGACTGCAAAACAGTTGTTTCCCTCTTAAGTCAGTGTGTTGGGAACCAATCTCTCTTCTCTCTGATGCATTTGAAACACCGATTGAGAACTTTCATGGTCATATTTGTGTTAGTAACTGTCTCTCTTAGGTCAATTTCGAATGAACACTGAACTTTTGCTCATGATCATTTATTGTTTCAACAGGAAGAGAGAGAAGCTGGTCAACGTTTTACTCATGACGGATTAGTGGAACTATCCTTCCAGCATGTAGACGAGTTGATCCCTAGAGCAACCGTCTTTCCTTATCCTTCTGGAGAATTTAGATTAGAGCCTGATCGTGAAGCTACGCTGGAGAATGCTAGCCTGTCTCTTGCGCCATCGAGTGGTACCTCTGATGATGTCTCGGAAGTAGATGCTGATGAGCAACGCGAGTCTTTTGAAGCCGTCGAATCTTATGATGAACTAGATGGGCCGAAATGTATATTATCCGGAAATATTGATCGCTCAACTTTTAGCATTACCTCGGTATCAGGAGAATTGGTTGGTGTCCCAGAGTCCTGTAGTCTAGTAGGGATTAGGGATCAAAATGAAGGCTCCTTACATTTGAAGAATTTACCAGAATGTTGTGAAGAAACAGATCAGGTACAAGGTAATGGTACATCATCTCACGAATTCTTGCCTTCTTGCCCTCCCTTTACTTCTGGTGGCACATTGGATGATACAGAGGATGTCAGCCCGTACAGAATTGTGAACTCCACCGACCAGGCATATCCTTCTATGCATGGCGTACCTGTATCATTAACCGAAAAAGTTGATGGAGCATCAGTTTCAGAAGCGTGTGAATTCCATGCTGCAAAAAAAATGCGGTTTTCCCATCCCAACGATGCTGAGGAACTAACATGTGATTTATCGAAGGACTTGCATTTGTGAGTGACGTTTTGATTACTGCACGTCTTGGTCATTTAAGAAGGCTACCAATGGCATTTGATAGGGTTCCATGATAGTTCATGATCCTAGTGAATCTTAGGACACAACTAACAGCTTCTCGATACACCGAGCTTCATACATCTACGTAGATTATTATGTCCATAACGAATTGATAATTTGTGATACAACTTCTGGATACGGCACTGTGCCTTTTGAGTTGATGCTTGTCTTCTGTCGTAGCGAACTAGCAAACTTCATCATCTCCTGCTTCTTTGCTTCACAATGTGTTCCACCATTATGTTCTTTCATCATGTAATTATCATAGGGGCGTCTTTTTTAGTCTTCTATACGTCTACCCATCATTTTTTTAGAAACTATTATTTATTTTCTACTCCCCTAGATATGTGTGTGTGCATATGCTTCAACTAATCCGTCTTCCATCTCTTTGTTGAAATAATCGAAATGTGATGATTGGCATCGTTAGACCAACATGGTCATGAAGTTTCTGGAATTCATGGATAATTATGATTTCAAAATACTTCTGTATGCTAATTTTATAAACGAATATTAGAAGATGATAACTTAAATTATGGCATTCCACTGGAATACGCGTATTTGTTGCGACACCAAGTGTGGTTGAATCTGAAAACAAACATTTTTAGATATATTTGATCACGACATATATGGTTTCTCAGGAAATATGGTAACCCAGAGGATGATTTAATGTGGCAGTGGAATTAGTTTTTAATTGTATGTAGTGAGCGGGTTTTTTTATTGCTACGTTATTTTTAAAAAAATAATGTGTGGTGCTGTCTTGCAATACTAGAACAAAATGCCCACCGTCAATGAGATTTTAGTCTAATAGTTCATGGGACTTGTTGGTCTTGTTGCCACCTAGCAACAGTTTAATGCTACGTGAGGTGTGTGCAATGTGTTGGCAAGCCACAAAGAAGTAAATGACAAACTTGAATTCTATATTTGTGACAATCGAAGGACAAGAGCTCTATAATTGTTAGCTCTTCTCTTAATTCATCCAATTTTCGAGTTATTTTCTTCCTCTAAAGCATTCATAAATGTATGAGTATATTCTTGATTTTTGTGAGATATGTTTCTTCTAATGTGTCTATTTGAAAATATAATGAGATTGTGTAATTTTTTTTAAAATATTATAGTGAAATATTTTATCTTATCCGTGATTTTTATCATAATAATTTTTAGTGATTTTCTAGGAAAACTTTCGGTATCCATTTTTATTTTCTAATTTTATATTTTTGTTTTGAGGTGCCTCATCGGGACCAATAAGTCTCACGTTCGATTCTCGTTGCTTGCGAGTAATGTTCCTAATTTATTTAGGTATTCTTATATCCGAAATAAAACAGGTCTCTGGACAATGCTCACGTCCCATCTTGAGTATGTGTAATTTCTTCATTTCATTGTAGTTTTTTCATATATTGTAGTTGTGCACTACTTAAAAACCAAACAAAATTCCCACCACTCACAAAGAACCTGTAATTTTATTTTGCTAATGTAATGTCATAAGCAGTTGAGCTTACAACTAGTGATCGTTTATCTCTTTGGATGAGATATGATAGGATACGATTAATAATAATAGTGTGATTAAAATGATTGCGTAAGATAAAGATAATGTTTGATAGAAGTAAAATGCTTGTTTGATTGATTAAATTTGAGATAAGTTGTTAAATTATATTTTTAAACCTTTGTAAAAAATAATAAATATAATAAAAAGAGGCAGACAATGGAAAATATTCTAATTTGATATTAGTGATGTGCGATAAAAAATAAAAATTTGATTGATATGAAATAAATATATAATAATTTGATTGATGCGAGATAAAAAATACTCCAGCCAAACATAATCTATGATATTATTAGAATAAAATAATTAATACTATATCATACTAGACCGTTTTTCAAGAATGACCCCTCTATAGTATTTATCTGATATTAGCTTTATCAATTAGGTGCATCTTTATCCATGTCATAGAAGTTTTTTCAACTCCCCCCCTCTTTGGCCGCTTAAGCTCCCACACTCACACACAAAGAGTTTGCTTAAAGTCACTCCACTCTAGGGCTGTAAACGAATCGAACCGAGCCGAACTTTATGAAAAATTTAGTATTCGAGTTCGAGTTCGAGTTCGAGTTCGCCTATTCGAAGCTCGATTCGAAGTTCGATTTTTTGTCATTTGCGGCTCGAATTCGATTCGATAGAGAGCTCGAGTTCGAGTTCGATTCGAATAATTCGAGCTCGACTTCGATATAGAACTTAAATATATTTATTTATTATAATCGAACAAAATAATTCCGGCTCGAGTTCGATTCGTGAAATAGTTCGGCTCGGTTCGAATTCGGCTAGAGTTCGAAAAATTCGAATTCGAATCGAATATCTACTCGAATAGGTTCGAAAAGTTCGCGAACATGTTCGATTCGTTTACAGCCCTACTCCACTCCCTGAAAAACCTCCCGCATGCCTTCCACTTAAAAGAGTCCCAGTTGACAAAGGGGATGAGCGGAACATGGAGTCTACTGGATGCGGTTCAACTAGCGGAGACTCTTGGGGCGTTGTGGGCCCCCAAGAGGAGGGCTAATCAATTATCGGCCACCTGCTCCCTCATAGTACAAAAAAACCGTCTCTTCGACCGGAGCTTCATAATTCTCCCGCGTCAAGCCTCGGCGTTTTGCAGAATATAACGAACTATCATTAAGAATTTGATCAACATCAGTCGATTCGGACCTCCACTTAGTTTCACCCAAGCTTCATCCAGGTCATAGATAGATCACCAGATTCGGGTCCACAAGCAGTGACAATTGCCCTATGAAGACTCGCTTTCGCCACGGCTCCGATGGGTTCCCTTAACCAAGCCACGACCTATGAGTCGCTGGCTCATTCTTCAACAGGGATGCGGTCAGAGCCCTGGATCCTCCCACTGCTTGGGAGCTTACGGTTTCATGTTCTGTTTCACTCCCTGATGGGGGTTCTTTTCACCCTTCCCTCACGGTACTACTTGATATCGGTCACCCAGGAGTATTTAGCCTTGCAAGGTGGTCCTTGCTGTTTCACACGGGATTCCACGTGTCCCATGCTACTCGGGTTAGTGTATAAGCTAGCGATGAGGGGCTGAGAGACCCCATCCGGATCGGGAAGCTCGCTGCCGGAAGGTGAAGCTTTCTCCTAGACTTTGATCACATTTCCGTGGCACGGGAAATTCGATCACAACTTTTTTTTCCGGCATAGATCTCATGAGACCCGCCCACTATTACTACGAAAAGACCCTGCCCTTTTCCTTCGCCACTAGGAAAGTAAGCAACTTCTATTAGCGTCGAATCTCCTCTCAGTGGCAGGCAGAGAATGCTTCATTCAATCTCCTTCCTCTGCTCTTCCTGTATACAGGATGCTAGAAACGAAAGATGAAACATAAATCATGGATCAACTAAGTACTCTCGGGAACTTTATTAAAGAGGAACCTCATGAAAATACCATGGAATAAGGTTTGATTTTGATCCTATTCCATCCCAAAAATGGAAAGTTCAATTGTTGGATTTCTTACACATGTAGTGAGTACATTACATTACTTCTATGTTCTCATATTTCTTCACACGTATTTTTAACCTTGATCAACTTTTTACATCTCTGTGAAGACAACTTCTTGTGGATCAGAGATTTTCAATTCTCTATTGTCGTTGTTGATACTTAAATAATTTTTTTAGATTTAAATTTTTTAATAATAAGGGGAGTAACATTGGTTAAGGTTCTTTCACAGTTTCACTGGGTTCATGTTCTCCCTTGTTGCGGAAACACATAAATTCTGCCGTCAAAAGTTTCACATATCATCGCCACCGGCACTTCAATCGACGTTTCTCAGACGTCCGTAAGGGATTTAATCGATCATAATTTTTTTCTAAAGCATATAATTATGTACTTAGAAATTAATCGTTTCTTGTTATCTGGGTCCTGATGGATGATTTGTTCTACATGGGTAATCTGATAACGACTGGTTATAAGCATTCTTTGTGAAATTTAGGCGTTTTGACTCGAATCGCAGTTTTAGGATTTGGAGTAAACGCTAGTATTTGCATTCGAAGAATTTGGAAAAACATTCGTGGAGGAAGATTGGATTGATAGGATTTCCAGCGCAGGGGCTTGGATAGTTGTTTGAATCATTTAGAGGTGGCATCCGGCATGCCATGCCATGCCATTTGAATGAATTTAGAACAGCTTAAACAAACAACGCTAGTATGATGATTAATTTTCTTTCAGCTATGTTCTGGAGCTCTGGTTGATTGTCATCGAATCATTATCCAAATATACAGGAGCATTTTCTAAATCACAAAATCTTACCACGGCCGCCCCGCCCCTCAGGACCACAGTCCATGGCGGAGCAACGCACTGTTGGAACCAGCGACCGCATCAAGCTGAACGTGGGTGGGAAGCTCTTCGAGACCACTGTTTCAACCATACGATCCGGCGGGCCGGACTCCCTGTTGTTCGCACTATCGAACCGGTCAGTCAATGAAGAGATTTTTATTGACCGTGACCCAGAGATATTTTCAGTCTTACTGTCCCTCCTCCGGTCGAACTGTCTCCCTTCCACTGCCAAACGCTTCTCCAATCAGGAGCTAATCGACGAGGCACTTTACTACGGCATCGAGTCTCAACTCAAGTCTGCACTCGCCCCCAGTCAACTCAATGGCATCGATGCCTCTCTGGTCAACACCGTTAGGCCCTCTTCCGAGGCTGTTGTTTCAGACTTTAACGCCAACGACTCTGATGGATCGCTTTGGGTCGCTCATGGCGGGCAGATATCGGTCTATGATTGGAATTTGAGCCATGCTTCTACTGTTCGGACGCATTTAGACTACATCACCTCGGTGAAGCGGGTACGACCAGAGATTGCTGCCGTCTGTTCCTTATCTGGATGGGGCTTACATCTGTACAACATGGCCAATGGGAGTCGAGTCTATTCGTTCGAGTGGGTTGACCCGACTGATGTCCGGATATACAAGGCCCGAGTCCATGCAATTGCTGACTCGGAGGATTCAATCTATGCCTCCTACGAGTGCCAGCACGGAGAGAATTGCGTTCTGAGGATAGATAAATGTGCTATGAAAATTTCTTCTGAGATTGGTAGGATGTCGGGAAATTCAGCAAAAACTGTGGTACCGGGAAAGCTTGCATTTTTACAGGAGATGGGGATTTTGATTGGGACCTCTATTACCTCAGGTGCATTCGGCTACTCTGGTTATATCAGGATATGGGACCCGAGGACCCGAGATGTGGTTTGGGAGACAAACGAACCAGGATCAGGTCGAAGTAGCAGATTTGGTGACTCATTTGCTGATGTAGCTGTAGATTATGATAGGCTGTCGCTTTTCAAACTCTGCTCGAAATCTGGTGATCTCGGGGTGGCAGATTTACGCAAATTGAGTGATGATCCTTGGGTTTATTTGAGAGAGAAGAACCTGAGTATGCGCCATGCAGGAGGAAATGGTGGGGGAAATTTTGTGATTTGTTGTTATAGGAAGCAAGCTTTTGTAGGAAGAGACGGGGAGCTGGAGGTGTGGTCTAGAACGGTGGCAGATAATGATGATGAAGGAACTATCACTGAAGAGTTGTATAGAAGGAATTATGTGGATAAAGCCGAGGACTCCAAAAGAGGGATCATAAAGAAAATCGAGGGTGGCGGTGATAGGCTTTTCGTGACTCGAGAAAATGTCGAGGGGATTGAGGTTTGGCAAAGTTCTTACAACTCGGGTGTCGTCTCAATAATTTGATCATGATCATTTGCTCCAATTTTGAGGCACAGTTTACAGAGAATTGTGTTTATTGCATTGTATTGGACTTCTTTTCTAGTGTTGGTTCCTTTAGAAAAAGGTTGTAGTTTGCAGGCTTCGCTATTAACCTCCCACACCAAATGTGCAATCTCTATGGTCTTATGATTGAAACTAGAAAAGAGACGAAAGAGATAATGATGGTAGTCCTTTGCCCTTTGAAGAACTGAACCGGTTCTTGTGTTTTTTTTTTCATCAATATACACTGAAATGCTATTTGCAGTCTATTATTTATGATCACACTATTCTCCCCAGCTTAATGAAATTTTGTGACTTGTAAATTTGATTTAATTTCACAGTCAGCTTAACCAATTTAAACTGAATTTAGCTTGTTTGAGAATATGGCTGTACGGGATCCGACCCAGTTTCCAATATCAATTGCACCCGGATGAGCGCAGGCAGAATGAACACACAACAATGTGCTGACTTCAGGAGTAAGTTTCGAAGAGCATTCTCCCTCATCTCTTGAAATAAGTTCAAAGCCTCACGACTGGTCTTTCACCAGATGTTTTTTGTTTTTCACTATCCTTCTCAGGTTAATGGTTGGAGTTTCAGCATTCTTTTTCTTTTCTTCAAATTTCTTGGCAGCAAAGAGCAAACAACACATATGACAATTTTTATGCCAAACTAACCTAGTGTCTGTTTTCCAGCTTCAAGCTGATTGGTTTCCACCTGGCGACCATCCATGAAGCGTGTTTGGATTGACAGATTGATTTGTGGGCCCCTTGAGACTTATTCCTAAGAATGTTCATCAGGTGAAAGTGACTTAAAATTGTTCACCTAATACTCCAACGGCTGCTAGTTACAATGAAAATGAGCATGGAATTGAGATGACTTCTACCAGCTACGCAAATAAACAATATCCAATGTTTCAGTATTACAGGTGCTTAGCTTTGTTATTCTTAATCTTAGAATATATAAAATGCCGTTTGAAATTTGGTGTTTGCTGCTCAGGTGCTTAGATTTGTTATTCTTAATATAGGGTATATATAAATGTCTTTTGATATTTGGTGGTTTGTGCTCAGGTGCTTGTTATTCTTAATGATAGAATATATATAAATGCTGAAATTTGGTGATCTGTGCATTTGCTAAGGAGACACATCGTTTGCGCATGTCTATACGTATGTGTTTGTTCATGCTACTACAAATTATTCTGGGATGGAGTTATGAAAATAAGGCTGCTGGGTAAGTCCCTTTTGTGTTTGTGGATTTGGAAATTTGAGATTTATTCTTGAAATAGGACCAAACCGATGTAAAGTTTTTTAGGTATCACTTGGTATTTTATGTTTTATAATGAATGAGGTTCATAAATCACGATCATATTTCAGAAAAAAGGAGAATTTTTTTCTTCTGGACTAAGAATAGCTTGTCCCAGACTTCTAATTTTCAATTCTGCTTGACGATGGCAAATGCTAATCTTTTAAAGCTTTTGGATCTTATCATGAACTAGACGAGCTGAAATGTATATTATACAGAAATATTTATTGCTCGACTGTTAGCATTACCTCAGTATCAGGAGAATTGCTTGATGTTAGAGTCCTGTAGTCTAGTAGGGATTACAAACGAAGGTTCCTTACTTTTGAAGAATTTGCCAGAACTTTTTGAAAAAACTGATGAGATACAAGGTAATGTACATCATGTCGCGAATTCTTGCTTGTTGCCGTCCCTTTGCCTGTGGTGGCACATTGGATGCTACAGAGAATGTCAGCTCGTATCGAATTGTGAACTCCACAGATCAGGCACATCGTCCTACACTTGATGTATCACTATCATTAACCGAAATGTTGAAGGGGCATCAGTTTCAGAGGCCCGTGAAATCCATGCTGCAAAAAGAATGCGGATTTCCATCCCAACGAAGCTGAGGAACTAACATGTGATTTGTCGAAGGGCTTGCACTTGTGAGTGACATTTCGGGTAATTGCTGCACGTTTTGGTCATTTAAGATAGCAAGTTCTAAGGCTGCCAATGGCATTTGATGAGGTTCTCTGCTAGTTCATGATCCCACTGAATCTTAGGACACAGCTAACAGTTTCTCGATAGGCCGAGCTTCATACATCTACGTAGATTATCTTGCCCATAACGAATTGATAATCTGTGATACGACTTCTGGATACGATATGTTTGTTTCTTGTCTCCGCTTGTAGCCAACCTTATGATCATCCTCTGCTGCTTTGCTTGGCAGTTTGTTGCACTATTTATCTGTCACCATATTATTATAGGGGCGTTGTCTTAACCGTGTATATTTGCCTATCAATTTTAGTCATTATTTCGGGGTTTATTTCACTCCAGCACATACGTGTTTGTGCATATACTTTAACTAATCCGTTTTCGACCTCTTTGTTGAAACCATTGAAATGAAGATTGGAAGCGTTATATTGTTAAGTATCCAATCGATTACACCAACAAATATTTTCTAGACTTCAAATTTTCTGTCGTTTCGAGCTATATCTACTGTCATGGCTGTCGACTCTTCCCCAAGTATACATCATATGCAAAGAAATAGAGGACGATTTACGACCTTCTCAAAGTCATTTATGTTCATACACAATCCAATACGAATGTCTGAATTTCATGGATAATTTAATTGTGACGCCCAGGAATTTCTCTACATAAATCGCTTGTTTTAATATTTATTTCTATTCATAGTATTGTTTTAATTTTTATGATTATGCATTAGTATTCAATTATATGATATTATGATGAGTTTTTTTAGAATTTTTTATTTAGATGTTTCGAGGCTGGATAGGGGATGACGGAACACCGAGGTAAAATGTTTTTTTTTTCAAAATTCATTCTCGAGATCTCATCCTATGCCTTAGAAGTTTCTTTTTTATATATGTGAACATTGGTGAGAATTTCATTTTTAAAATGATTTAAAATTTTTGTAAATCATGAGAATTTAGGATTTTAATTCTTTAAAGTGTGTAGCACTTTCATTAGTAAAATAACAACTTTTACACATCATGTTGTCTTTGATTAAAAAATTCATTCTCGAGATCTCATCCTATGCCTTAGAAGTTTCTTTTTTATATATGTGAACATTGGTGAGAATTTCATTTTTAAAATGATTTAAAATTTTTGTAAATCATGAGAATTTAGGATTTTAATTCTTTAAAGTGTGTAGCACTTTCATTAGTAAAATAACAACTTTTACACATCATGTTGTCTTTGATTAAAAACAAGTCTCCTTTTTTCCAATTTAACCACTCTTTTAATTGAAAATAATAGGTGGGAAGAAGGGAACTTTGGGTAGCACTTTTATTAAATAAATTAGCAACTTTCCTCCGACAAATTTAGCAACTTTAAAACACAACTTCTTTCTCCTATTTTTATACCAAAATTTCGAAATTTCACTCACATAATTCAACATCATCATTCACAAAATGAAACGTCTGTAATAGCCAGCCAAACCCAAGAAACTACGGATCTCTGAAACATTCCTAGGTCGCCCCAAGTTAAGAATCGCTTCAACCTTACTAGGATCCACCGAAGTACCTTCTGCGGATATGACATAACCCAAAAAGATTACCTTATCTAACCAAAAGTCACACTTACTGAACTTCGCATACAACTGTGAGTCTCTCAGTTTCTGAAACACCAATCTCAAGTGCTCCTTATGCTCTTTAAAGTTCCTCGAATATACCAGGATGTCGTCTATGAAGACAATCACGACATGATCGATATATTCACTAAAGACGTGATTCATCATATCCATGAAGACAGCAGGGGCATTCGTCAATCCAAACGGCATCACAAGAAATTCATAATGCCCGTATCTAGTCCTGAACGCCGTCTTCGCCACATCAGCGTCTCTAATCCGCAACTGATGATAACCAGATCGCAGATCAATCTTGGAGTACACTGTCGATCCTTGCAGCTGATCGAACATATCATCAATCCTCGGCAACGGGTACTTGTTCTTAATCGTTGCTTTATTCAGCTGCCGAAAGTCAACACACATTCTCATAGATCCATCCTTCTTATTTATAAAGAGAATCGAAGCTCCCCAAGGCGACATACTCGGCCTAATAAAACCTTTCTCTAGAAGATCACGCAACTAATCCTTGAGTTCCTTCAATCAGCTGGCGCCAATCGATACGGCGCTCTCGAAATCGGCATTGTCCTTGGCACCAACTCTAAGCAGAAGTCGATCTCTCGTCTTGGAGGGAATGCAGGAATCTCATCCGGAAACACATCTGGGAACTCTCGAGCAATCGGTACATCACTCAACTCTATCCGCGATTCTTGGGAAACATCAAGGGCATAAATCATGAACCATGTATTCTCTAGCGATAACAGACTAAACATCTTCATGGCAGACACTAGTGGAATCTTCGATCGTGAATCAGCACCGTATCCAAATTGAGGTTTAAACCTCACTACATCATGGACAATCTACAGTCGCTCTATAAGCAAACAACACATCCATACCCAAGATACAGTCAAAATCTCTAATCTCTAAAGAAATCAGGTTTGTCACCAACACGTTCGCATCAAATATAATAACACAATCCAAAACCACTTCACGGGACATCAACCACACACCAGCAGGAGTAGAAACAGATACAACATCACACAGTGGGGTAGCACTCAACCCACACTCATGCACAAATAAATCATATATAAAAGAGTGTGATGCTCCTGTATCAAACAAAACTCCTGCAGGAAAGTCAAAGATAGCACAAGTATCTGCAATAAATCCTCCGGGCATATCATCAGCTTGCTCTCTCGTCAAGGTATTCACCTGAGCTTGCTGCGGTCCCGAAAACGGAGGTCTAGAAGATCCTCCGAACCTAGACGGTTCCCGTGGTTGGAATCCTGATCGTTGGGACTGAGAAAAAGGTTGCGATCTCTACAAAGAACCACCCTCCGAACCTTGCTGCGACAAATTAGAGGGTTGTCCCCTCGCAGCCAGGTGCTCGGTTTTCCCACACTTGTAACAGTTACCCTGAAATCCGCGGCACTGAGACATATGCCTACCTCCACACTGACCACACGACACTTCTCCAGAGCCACTACCACCAGAACTAACAGAACCAGAAGAACTCGAGCTCGATCGTCTCTTAAACTGCTTCCCTCGAGGCTTGAACCTCTGGCGATTAGACTGATGTGACGCCCGAGGAGGTTGAAACGATTGTGTCGCTTTTGGCACGGGTAGGAAACTGTGTCCAACCGTCGGATGAACCTGATTCTACGCTTCCAAAAGACTCTCCTCAATGTCCATCGCTCTATCCACTGCCTCAACATAAGTTGCAGGAGAACCAGCTAACATCATACAAAACAAATCAGGCCTCAAACCTCTCAGAAACTTGTTCCTCTTCGTCCTCTCCTGGTTAGCCACGTGGGGAACATACGACAGAAGAGAAGAAAACTGTCTAGCGGACTCAGCCACCCTCAAGTTCTCTTGCTTCAGATTATCAAACTCCCGCTCACGATTGTTGTAGTAGGACTCAGGGTATACTCCTGTCGAAAAGCTGCACAGAAGCTCTCCCAAGAAATCAAAGCACCGCTCTCTCTCATGACTCGGGAAGTACCTTTCCACCAGCGTTGAGCATGATCCCTCAACTGCAAGACAGCCAACTTCAGTCTCCTCTCCTGAGATCACTCCACCGTGTCAAACAACTCCTCCATGTGCTCTAACCAGCCTTCGGCCATCATACCACCCTCGGCTCCAGTAAAAACAGGAGGATTCGTCGGCTGAAATCTGGCCAGAACTAGCTCCATCTCGCCAATCTGTCTAGTCACATCTTCTACCTCAACCTCTGTCTGTCTAGCTTGACGATGCAAAGGTACACTCTGCTGCTCAACATCCTCATCGCTGCCCGAGGCTCTAGACTCCCCATCTACCTGCCTAACGATTCTACTTCTACCTCTCCTCGGCGGCATCTACAAGGTACTCAGAGATAAGAACCAAAATTGGATAGATCACAGAGGCTGATAATCAAGGTCATAGAAATCATAGAGTCAATCACAATCAAAAAGCTCAAACTATGTGCTTAGACTCAAGTGTAATGGAAAAGAATCGAGTTTATCCCAGTTTAAGCTAGGGGTGTCAATTTGGGTGGGTCGGGTTGGGAAAAAAAGTAAAAAAAAAAATTCTAACCCGAACCCGACCCGAACCAACCTGAAATGCCTCAACCCGACCCGAACTCGTACAACCCGTATAACCCGATAACCCGAAATATTTAAATAAATAATATATTTTTATACAAATATGAACAAGAAAATAAACATTCCAAAACTGTTTTGCAGCAGCATGAGTTTTTGCATGTTCGTTGTTGTGCAAGAAAATAAACATTCCCAAACATTCCAAAACCTTTACAGAACTCAATTCACAAACATTCCAATTGAAATAAGAAAATTTTAATCAAAGATTTAGTAGTTGTTTATAGAACAAAATTCAAACACAAATGGAATGGAGTACAGTATACATCTCCTGATCTCCTCAAGAACCATAGATTTATACAGCAAAATGATGGAAAATGCAGGCTAATAAATCTTATCTGGAAATAGCAAATCTCTAATTCATCAAACTAGACTCATTCAAATATGTGAGCATGCCAAAATCAGATATTAATACTGAAAAACACGAGTGGAAGTTGCAAGTGTGAATGTCCTGTCCATACCTGAAACAATGTACAAAGTAAAAAAATTAAAATATAATTGCTGGAAAACATTTAATTATCAAACTTTAACTCTTTAAGTAACTCACTCTTCACCAAAATCACTGATTATCTGTGGTAGTGGTATTCGATCCAACATCCTCAGTTATGAACAGATTCATAATATTTTCAGTCAAATCTTCCAACCCAACTTCAGTATTTTCTATATATATGTATAAAAAAAAGTTAAAACAAACAAATATAAAATGAAGATAAAGAAGACAAATCAGAAACCACTTATCCTTCTCTCCAATTAACCAATCTCTACAACAAACCAATGCCTCAACAACTTCAGGTTTCATTGCACTGCGATATTGGTCAAGTATCCTACCACCAACGCTAAAAGCCGATTCAGAAGCAACGGTAGAAATTGGAACAGTCAAGACATCTCTGGCCATTTGTGCAAGTTCAGGATACCTAAATTGGTGAGCTTTCCAAAATGCAAGAACATCCAATTTTACAGATCTATCAATTTTTGTTTCATCCAAATAAAGCTCTAATTGAGTCTTTTGAGCATTGCCACTGAATTCCAAACTTTGAAAGCTATCAAATTCCAATAAATGAAATGCAAGAACATCCAATTTTACAGATCTATCAATTTTTGTTTCATCCAAATAAAGCTCTAATTGAGTCTTTTGAGCAACTGAATTCCATTCCAAACTTTGAAAGCTATCAAATTCCTACACAATAAATGAAATATATTATTAATAAAACGTAAAAAATAGTTAACAAAGAAAGCATTATCAGCGGTACCTTGAAAACATCCATGCATCCACTTCCTGAAGTTAGAGCAGAAGAAGCATTATCTCCAAAGCTACCATGAGAACTTGAAGATGTGTTGTTAGTACTTAGCTTCGGACTGTTGACCATGTACTCCTCGAACAAAGAAACTAATTTTGACCTTACAAGGCTTAATTCGTTACTACCATGTCCATACAACTTGTT
>KV003144.1:534832-557410 GCA_001598015.1 Dorcoceras hygrometricum | reverse complement strand
TCAGATATTAATACTGAAAAACACGAGTGAGTGGAAGTTGCAAGTGTGAATGTCCTGTCCATACCTGAAACAATGTACAAAGTAAAAAAATTAAAATATAATTGCTGGAAAACATTTAATTATCAAACTTTAACTCTTTAAGTAACTCACTCTTCACCAAAATCACTGATTATCTGTGGTAGTGGTATTCGATCCAACATCCTCAGTTATGAACAGATTCATAATATTTTCAGTCAAATCTTCCAACCCAACTTCAGTATTTTCTATATATATGTATAAAAGAAAGTTAAAACAAACAAATATAAAATGAATATAAAGAAGACAAACCAGAAACCACTTACCCTTCTCTCCAATTAACCAATCTCTACAACAAACCAATGCCTCAACAACTTCAGGTTTCATTGCACTGCGATATTGGTCAAGTATCCTACCACCAACGCTAAAAGCCGATTCAGAAGCAACGGTAGAAATTGGAACAGTCAAGACATCTCTGGCCATTTGTGCAAGTTCAGGATACCTAAATTGGTGAGCTTTCCAAAATGCAAGAAGATCCAATTTTACAGATCTATCAATTTTTGTTTCATCCAAATAAAGCTCTAATTGAGTCTTTTGAGCATTGCCACTGAATTCCAAACTTTGAAAGCTATCAAATTCCTTCACAATAAATGAAATATATTATTAATAAAACGTAAAAAATAGTTAACAAAGAAAGCATTATCAGCGGTACCTTGAAAACATCCCTGCATCCACTTCCTGAAGTTAGAGCAGAAGAAGCATTATCTCCAAAGCTACCATGAGAACTTGAAGATGTGTTGTTAGTACTTACTTCGGACTGTTGACCATGTACTCCTCGAACAAAGTAACTAATTTTGACCTTACAAGGCTTAATTCGTTACTACCATGTCCATACAACTTGTTTGTAACAAAATTCAACAAACTGCATCTTGAACCTTGGATCAATTATCACAGCAATGGCAAACAAAATATTATAGTCTTTCCAATACTTGTCAAATTTATGGAACATCCGATCAGCCATTGATCTCATGAAATCATCAGAACTTTTCATGGCTTGAATTAATGTCAGCTGAACCGTGAAAACACGAGGGAAGTAAATGTTGGTTGTAGGATATTTCACTCCAGAAAACAAATTGGTTGTCTCATAGGAAACCTCAAGGAATTTGCATATCTTTTCAATTGTCCCCACTCATCAATCGATGGACAATGTACAAAATTAGTATCAGCCAGTCTCAAATGGTTAAAAGCACGTCGATAGTAAATAACACTAGAAAGCATCAAGTATGTAGAATTCCATCTAGTAGGAACGTCTTGCCTCGGTGATTTCTTAGATTCGAGTGAAGTTTGAGTAACAGATTCTACAAACTTTTGCTTTCTCACTTGACTGCCTTTCACATACTTGACACATTCAGAAATCTTATCAACAGAGATATCAATTCTTTTCAAGCCTTCTTGCACAATTAAATTGAGAATATGTGCACAACAACGAACATGCAAAAACTCGCCACCGCTTGCCAATGAACAATTTAAACCAAGTGTATCCCTTAAAAGGCCAACAAACACATCATTTGCAGCAGCATTGTCTAAAGTGATTGTGAAAACTTTTCTCTGAACTCCCCAACTATTGAATAAACTATTAATTTTATCACATAATGCAATGCCAGAGTGAGTTGGAGGCATGTAAGAGAAATTGATAACCTTTTTTTTGTAAAACCCAATTAGAATCGATGAAATGTGCTGTCAAGCATATATAACCATCCGTTGCAAGAAGTCCACAAATCAGAAGTGAAACAAATTTTTCCAGGGCATGAACGCATTTCTTGAGCTAGTTTACTTTATGCATCTTGAGAATATCAGCCCTTGTAGTGTTTCTAGTGAAATGATTGACTTGAGGTTCCATATAGGTAAAAATTGATCTAATTGCATCGTATTCCATAAACTGAAATGGTAAATCATGTCTCACAATGGCTAAGATTAGCAACTCCATAAATCTTTCCTGGCTGAATTTTTGTGACCTAATGGCAAGGGTTTTATCGCCTTGTTCTAATAAAGCTTGAGCAATGTCACGAGTTTTCTGTCTAGGACACTGATTAAGGATATGGCGTCGTAGATTACCTATACCCATGCTACTTTCCGCTTTGTATGTAATCCCACATGATTTACATTTGCAACGCAAATCTTCTCCCTCTATTTTAGGGAGCATCTCGAAATATTGCCACCATGTTGATCTTATCATTCTCTTTCTTTTGCCACTTCCGGAAGCCTTCCCTTGAGAATTAATACCACTTTCATCACTTGCATGTACACCGTGAGCTGGTGCACCATCCATGCTATCCTCAAGATCAATAGATTGTGAACTCATTCTGCCAATAGATTTTAGCAGTGATAAATAATCATGTATATGCAGTGTTTGCAACTTTTTTAGAAGTGATAAATAATTGATTATGAATTTGGAAAAATCAGAATTCAATAGTATTTAAAACAAAAGTGAAAGGACTTATATTTTGAGATAAATAATGTTCAAGAAATAATTAATTCTAAGCAATTACTGAGCTAATATTTTCCTATATAACTTTTACATAAAAGAGTCACTTTCACACTAGTTAATGGATTAACCTTTAGACTCAAATATAATTAACAGATAATCTTGATATAAGAAAACACTCAAGACTGCTTATTTTAAGTCAAATAACATAAGCATTTATTTTACTGATTCCAAACCATCCCTTTCATTACATCTAATTTTAACACAATCTTTATCCTTATACATTACATAAACCAAATTCTTGAACTTCAGTCAAAGGAAGTTCCAAATTAACCACATGCAGGGCCCATCATATCACATGTATGTTGATTATGACAAGGAATCATCGAAAAGAAAGTCAAGTTGCTTTCAAGCGTCAACAACAGTCTCGTTTTCTTCCAATATAGGTTCATTGGACGTATTCTAGGACATATGTGTTTCCACAACCTCAACATCTTTAGTTACACCCTTCATAGTGACCAAAAATCGAACACTATATAGGCAGAGATTAAAAGAACGATGTTCTGTGATATCAAGATTTACAAACCACACCCCAAATACAAAGCAAACCAGTACAAGCTACGTATCAATCCAATAACACAACAAACAATCCCAAAGAAATCCACCAGAACGCAATTGCACCAACGAAAAATAGCAGGAACGAAGAGCCACCCCGATATAACCCGATAACCCGAATCCGTATAACCCGATAACCCGAAAATTTATTATTTGGGCCCACTTAATCAGGTCAACCCGATAACAACCCGAACCCAAAAAATTTCAGGTCAGATTTCAGGTTCTACACGAACTGACCTGAACCCGAAAAGTCCCAACCCTAACCCGGTTTTTTCGGGTCGACTCGGGTCTGGTTATCGGGTCGGGTCAGAATTTGACACCCCTAGTTTAAGCTCTGATACCAAACTGTCAGGCCCGGTGCGCTTAAACACAGATTAATTACTCAAAATATGGATTTTAACTCAAAATCCAACAACATCACTAGCAACAAATACATGTAAAATACAAATACAGATCCCCAAATACATAATCACGCATGGCATCCTTTGTTCAATACATAGTATAAATAACTGGGACTCAAAACGGGGATCTACCAGCTGACGCTCCACTCGGTCCAGCTGGATTACTTGAAGATCCTGCAAAGGCCAACACAGACCAAAGCAGTCCCAAAAACGGGAAAGAAACGAGATCAAACCTCAGTACGAGAGCATCTATAATATCAGCTAACATATAAAACATGTAATATCTCAAGCGTGCAATGCATGATCGGGATACAATCAAGACTCATCGGCCAACAACAAACCACGCCCAAAACTCGGCTGTGAATCAATAAAGTAGTGACAACATCGCATGTGGAATCATGGGTGCTACCCATGCCCTTCACATGCAGCACCAGCCGCTTGCAATCCAATCTCTCAACCCATCGATGTCATTCATGCTCGCTGAGGGGTGGGAGCTACCCAAGTGAACCTTAGGGCAACCGAAAAACCTCACGGCAGGGAGTCAAGGGTACGAAATCCGATCGACACCTCAATCATTTTATTTTCCAAATAAAAGGAATCAGCATGCTGGTACTATACAACGATCGGTTCTCAAAGAAACCAGGCTCAATATGATATGTGTGTATGCAAGACAATTCCAGCTCTAAATAAACGCATACAAATAACACATAAAAAAAATCAAACAGAGGACCAGCAATTAACCGCACAGCTAGACAACTTCAGCTAGCACATATACACGGCAGATCACGCAGCTAAGCAAAAATCAGCTAACAAGCCACACATCTGCTCACATCACGCAAGAAATATTAACATGATTATATCAAAGCTGCTAGTATGAGCTCATCGTACCTTCCTCTGAGCAGCTAATACCTCAACAGCTCACACAGGAGCTTACCACCAGTTTCTCACGCACGAGAACACAGCTCCAACAACCTGCTCAAATCTGCTGCACTACTAGCTCACCAAGAAACTCCACTAAAGCTGCCTAAAAGCTCAAATCAAAGCTGATAAGGACGAAAGAACTACTGGTCGGAAATCACGAAAGAGAACGAACACTGCAACTATTTCGCACTCCCTCAACACGCCGACCCAAAGCTCCAAAATGGTAACAATCGAAAGATCTAGAGGAGATGAGCTCAGCGCCACCAACCTTGCTCCAAACGGCTGCGTAAATCGACGGCAATCAAAGGATTTGTGTTCGGATGAACAGTAAGGGTTTGAAGAACAAATATAAGTCGATAGCTCTTTGGGGAAGAAGTTAGGAAATATGGGATCTCAAATCGTCTAAGTGTTGGTAAACACACACACACACACACACACACACATATATATATATATATAAAATTCTCCAGTCAACGCTACAGTGCGATCGACCAAATCAGATCTGAGCACTTAACCAGCTTTGACTCATCTACGCTAACCAAATCTGACTACCTCCAAACGTCATCGCATCAATCACACTCTGCCAGTGTCAAATCTGGTATACGCCAAACGACATCGCATCGCTTATACTCAATCCGTGTCTACCCGGATAATCCAAAACGACATAGTATCATCCCCCGCTCAGGACAAACCCGCTCACTCACACGTAGACCAGATTTGGACACCCAGATCTTACTCAAATCTGAGAACAACGAATCGGTCTACTCAAACCGCAAACCAAACTGATCCTTGCGACTCCACCAGTTCACTCATACGGGACGTTTCTTTCCAAAGCTGAACACCAGCGATTCACAAGACACTAATCCACCCAACACTCATGTTCTCTCTTTCTCGTTGTCAGACCAGTCAGCTCAAAGTTGTTTCTTCCCAAAACAAATCGCGCCCTCTCCGATTAAAATCCTCATTCCGATCTTCTTTTCCTCGAACATCTTACAAAATCAAACCTAGCCGTTTACTCAAATCTGCTCGTAACATAACATTATTTCAATCGATTAATTACGATCCTCGCAGTTCTGCACTTCAACATTCTGCACTTGAACTCTGCTCTTCTTTATACTATGCGATTGATCTTCGTGCTGCTCCTACTCCAGGCTGGTGAACCAGCTTGGTGTTCCCTGCATTCTGGAAGTAAACTACTGAACCAGCTTGGGCGTCCCCTTACTGTTCCAGCTCGATATTTCGTCTCCTCACTGTTCCAGTTTGGATATCTTCATGTCTACTCCAGTCTAAGCAAGCTGCGCATTTCACGTAGAGCGTTAGTACAATAATAGCAGATTTTGTATGAATCAAAAACATAGATTTTGATCTGTAAAAACAGATCCAACACGCTCACACATAATACACTTCCAGGACGGATTACACTCCCTGTCCAGCTCAAGCTCCCAACTATTCGCACCAAACAGATCTCCCGCTCAGAGATCTCACTCTATCCAGCTCAGAAGAGCTAAGCCAGCTCACAACCGATCTGTCAGCCTGAAACAGCTCACAGCATGCACAGTAGCTTTAGCTCACAACCATAACCAGCTCTCGCTAGGCTAATACAGCACAAAGCCCCAAACTGTTCGCTACTACGCTGTTATCTCCAAAACAGCTTACAACTGGAAGACGTGCTCCACGCACAAAGAGGCAGTTCAGCTCAGAGCTGATACTCCCCAGATCGGTAGGCGCCTGATCTGGTCTACGCTTAAGCTCGATTAATTATCTCGATTAATCCTCAAATCCTTGAGACCTCACAACACACCCATAGCAGCTCACAACCCTTAGATCCGTGTATATCGTCCAGCTCAGATCGCGTACTTTCTTCTCAGCTAGCAGTGCATAGATCAGCTTGGAGTACTTCACTAAGGTCAGCTTGTGATGCTCTAAGCAGCTTTTGAAGTTTCCAATAGTTCGCAACGCTTCCAGATCATCTCACGCACCCAGATCTCCAGATCAGCTCGCTCATCCAGATCTCAAGGTCAACCTAGCTCGCGATATGGTCCAACACACATACTACACAGCAAGATTCTAAGCTGAATCTCTCACACTATGCGTCTAGCGCATGTTAAACTGAAACAGCTCCACGACAAACTCAAATCAGCTTACACTTCTAGGATTAGCACAGGTCGCTCAAACAGCTCGCACCAGTGCTGTTCTAAACTGAAAACCCAAAGTAGCTTCTGTTATCAGCTTTGCACGAACCATAGGATCAGCTTGCATCCGAGTTGATCCACCTCAACCGATACTCTCCAAGCTGAAATAACCTCGATTATTTAACCATTAATCTGGACTGATTAAGCCACTGATTAGCTTGGCTAATCACAGTCCTCACACGTACGGTCAAGATTGAACGAAATATGATCCAACAGGGCGTAGCTTTGATTAGATAAGATAAGGAACGTACGGTGACGATTGAATGAAATCTGATCCAACAATGCATAGATAGGATTAGATAGGATAAGGAACGTACGGTCATGATTGAATGAAATATGATCCAACGGTGCCTAACTTTGAATCTAGATTACAATGCATATGTGATGATTTCTTATATAATATCACTTGAGAAGGTAATAACTCAAACAATCAATCTACATCATGAAGTATCAAAATTTTCATTTCTATCATTCATCATCTTCTACTTCAGATGATGGATTCGATTCTATTCTTCAAACTCAGATTCAGTCTCTTGATGAAACTTAAAACTTATTAGAGGTTCTAGCTGCTAATAACACAGTTTTAGCGGATACATATGTTGAGCAAAATCAATCAAAAGTAAGACATGGCGGTTCCCGGTCATATCGTTATTCAACGTGATCGTAAGATTGCAGATCATAATCTATTCAACGAATACTTTGCTGAGCATCAAAGATATGGTGAAATAATGTTTCAGAGACGTTTTTGGATGTCCCGAGGACTTTTTCTTCGTATTGGTGATGCTGTAAAGAATCACGACCGTTACTTCACACAACGAGTAGATGGTCTCGGTCGAGTTGGACTTTCAACTAATCATAAAATTACAGCTGCAATGTTGAAATATGGTACACCGACTGATGGCACGGATGAATATATAAAGATTGGAGAATCAACCACGATTCAATGCCTTCAACTTTTTGTCGAGTTGTTGTAGATGTGTTTGCAGAGCGCTACCTAAGATCATCGACCCCTTCCGATATTGATAACTACTGCGTATTCGTGAAAAACGTGGCTTCCCTAGAATGTTGGAAGCCTCGATTGCATGCATTGGAAATGGAAAAATATCCTCACGGCATGGGCAGGACAGTATGCAGGCCGTAGTGGATCTCCGACAATTATTTTGGAAGCGGTTGCTGATTATGATCAATGGATATAGCATGCATTTTTTGGCATGCCAGGATCTAATAATGACATTAATGTTCTTGAGGTGTCCAATCTATTTTCAAATCTTGCACAAGGTATCGCTCCTCCGGTACATTACTTTATTGGAAAAGAGTATCATCAAGGATATTACTTAGCCGATGGCATATATCCGAAGTGGTCCACTCGTGTGCAAACAATTCATGATCCACGCGTTCTGAAAAAAATATTTTACAATGAAACAAGAGTCTTGTAGAAAAGATGTTGAATGAGTGTTTGGAGTTCTTCAATCACGGTTTGAAATTGTAGCATCTCCGGCACGTGCTTGGCAAAAGAGACACTTGCAAGATATAATGACTACGTGTATATAATGCATAATATGATTATCGAGGATGAACGAGACTTGGATACACCAATCCAAGATGCGATGGAAGCACCGCCTTTGAATTTGGAAATTGTTACAAATCAAAACACAAGAGTTCAACAATTTCTTGCTCGGGTTAAAAAAGCTAAAGGATAAAGAGACTCATTCTCACTACGTGATGCACTAATCAACCATTTATGGAATTTATATAGCAACTCGGTTAGTTAAAAGTTTGATATTTGTGTTTAATTTCACTTCATAAGCCTTATTTTAGTACTTTTAATGCTTCATTGTTATGTTTGAAATTTATTTTAACATTAATTTTATATATGATATGTAATTTAATATAATATTATTGTTTTTTTAATTCATATATTTATTTTTAATGAATATTATGTATATTAAATAAAATATTCATGAGAGAATATTTTCTGAATAAAATATTAGATAATATTCTAGAAATATTTCTTTTAATGTTGAATTTAGAGTTGATAGGTTGGAGATAAATTTTATATTTGATGTGAAAATTATTTTATTTTGAAGTTAGTGTTATTAAAATAGTACAATGAATTGGATATTAGTCTTAATGGTCATCCAATGAACTGCCAGCTTCCATCCTCGCCGTGGTCTTTGTCAAGGATGCCCCTTTCCCCTAATCTTTTCTTACTTTGTTCCGATGGAAATAGAATGGAAGTTCTAATTTTTTTTATTTTTGGCAATCAAAATTATTTGGGCACTTGTGATAGGGTGTTTATCGACTCTTAGCTTTAAGACTCTCCATACTTGACTCCGATTATTCTGGTTCACTGACAGTCTTTCTCGGTACACCACGAAATCCTTCACGATCCCCCTTAATCAAGTTCATTACCAGATCTCTTATTCCTTGTCTGATAGCACTAGAAAATCAAACAAGAATTTCATGGAGTGGAGAAAGAAATTAATTGCCAGCGGAGGGCCACGATCGGCGGCTAAGATGGCGGCCGAGAAACCCTTGAGGAGAAGGACGAGAGGCGGCCGAAATCGTGCTGATTTTTTTTATTAATGATTAATGTATTCGGGTGTTTCCATGACCTTAGTTATTATGACATTTTCTTTGTGTCCAGTCACTTGACCTACTCCCCAGCAAGAGAATGTCTACATCTGTGACATCTTGACTCTCTTCGCGAGACTGGAATTGGCCTCTGATTCATCATATTTTATGGCCAGTCCATCATGATGATATCGATGGGATCCATGGATGGCAACCATAAACTAATTTGGCACTATAATCCAAATGGTGATTACTTGGTCTAATCTAGATATCAAATGGCTTTGCGTATGAATGAAGTCAGACTAGCAATAGCGGTGATGATGAAGGGTGCATTAGTTCCGGAAATATGGAATCTCAAAGTCCCAAGTAAGATCAGAATACACTTCTTGAAGACCATCCATCCACAAAGCCCTTCCAAAGTATTTAAGTTCGGTCTTACGAGGAACCGAAGTTGATTCGACATGCCCTCATTGCCATTTATTTCCCGAACACACCTTTCATGTCTTTCGGCACTGCTCCTGGGCAAAGGAGGTGAGGTCATTCGCATCCTTTTGTAGCTACTTTACCGCTTCAGGGGTAAATCTTTTCTTGATCTTTGGGAATGGATTATTTCTTGTGGCCAAGAGGAGGCGTCTATGCGATGTTTTCTTGGATCTTATGGTTTGATTGTGTTTGAAGGGTATCCACTACGACCGTATGATGTCGTTCACCGAGCTGGCATGCTTCGGGGTCAATTTCTCTCTTGCCAACTAATATCTCCAATAAAGAATTTGTTACAATCTTGTCACGCCGGGGATCTCCATGTTATTGGGGTTGGAGTGGTTGCCATGAATGATTTAGCATTTCAAATATATGATTCACTCCTCATGTTGCGGAACAAATTACTGTCTGTGAGGGGGTTTTGATGGTGATGCAGCATGACTGGACCATGTAGTCGTGGAATCTGATGCTGTAAATGTGGTCAAGGACTTAATCCACCAACCATCGCTCTTTTCTTCTGAAGCCTCAGTCATCTCATTTAATATCAATCACTCGTCAACAAACTCCACTCCCAATTTGGTAGCCCAGCATTGCATGCATTGCGCAAACCAGGTGGCTTACGTTCTGGCTTCTCGGGTTTTATCTAATGGGTTGAATCTAGACTCTCATCTTGATTGTCCCTTATTTTTTAGCCTGTTTGTACTCCAACATTTCTTTTGATTGATAATGTTTATGTTTCCAAAATAGAATATATATATATGTTTACTTATTTATATTATTTTATTAATTTATACTTACTGTCCCTCAGAACTCCTGCCAACTTGTACAATTGAATGACCACCAATCTGAGTATTTCTTAATTTAAATTTTTTTTAAAATATTATTATTATGTTACAAATAGATTCATATACATCTTTTGCAGATGACTTACAAGGAAACAACAATTATATGTCCTGAAGCACGATATTTTAAATCATCCTATTTTATGACATCCTGTGGAGATATTCCTTTTGTATAACCAGTTTTTTGTTTTTTTTAACTAAAAGTTAACCACATAATTAGTTCAAACTAAAAAGCTAGCGTTTTGGACCGTTTGGTTAATAAGCAGAGTCTGAAATGTCATACCAAATCATAGTTTAGAAGACATTTCAACAAACAACTCATGTGCACGAATTCCTTGCACAAATCGGGCCCAAACACCAACTCGGTCGGACCCGAAACAACTTCGGTCGAAACAACAACTACAGATTTCGCAGGATTTGCGATCAATTGTTTATCAATTCTGCGCACAATAGCGACCACACACAGCAAACCAATATAGAGTACAGATAAAAAAATATCACAATTATTCACCGCTAATATCGATGCCGGCTTCCTTAGGTGTTTGGGCAATGATAGAGAGCGCGTGCAAGCCGGAGTTCAGCTCATCGGAGAGAAGGTCGTACACCATACGATGCCGTTTGACGAGGCTTTTCCCTTCGAAATCCCTCGACACGATTCTGACGTTGAAATGGGTCTCGTTCGCACCCCCGACCATTTCTTTAACGGCGGCGTGGTCCGCGTGCAGGTGGGAGATGTCCTCCACCTTCAGAGCGGCGGATTGGAGCGCCGATTCAAGCTTTGTTTTGATTCTACTCGCCCTTGACATCAGCAGTCGTGAAGCCATTTGGCATTGTACCGATTATATTTTATATATAATGTAATTATAAAAGTAGATTATTAAAGGATATTTTTGTAATTAATATGTAAACATAAGTCAAAAATTATATATAAAAAATTTCAAAATCTATTATTTTGAAAATTTTCCTTAAAATTTATTACTAACCATTTTTATTGTATAGTTGTATATAAGTATTTTACTAACCCATTTTTTGAAAAGAAATACAACCGTGTACTTTCAATTCTCATTTCAAATTCAAAATTATTAACTTTTAAAACAAATAAGAATTATTAATATATGCTGTTTCTACTATATATTTTTTTTTCTAAACAATATATATAGATGTATGAGATAATTAATAGATTACTAGATTTTTTACTAATTTTTTAGATTATGAACAAATAATATAGTTCTAAACAATATATATAGATTTATGAGATAATTAATAGATTAGTAGTTTTTTTACTAAATTTTTAGATTATGAACAAATAATAGAGTTGTAGATAAGATTTGTTACTAACTCATTTTTAATGTTGATTTTCGGCTTATATTTTCTCAACATTGACACATGAAACACATCATGCATCACTGATAACGTGGACGATAATTGCAATCGATATGCCAAGGGTCTGATACGCTCAACGATTTCATACGATCCGATGAGTCGAGAAGCCAACTTACCCTTGAGCTCGAGTCTCATCACGCTCTTAAAAGAAGAAACTCGCAAAAAATACTCGATCACCAACTTGGAATTCCAAAGGCCTACGCCTTTCATTAGCATAACTTGATAGGATCAATATGGCTCGAAAAACAGGCCTAGGAGTTCAGAAGGGGGGTTGAATGAATTCCTTGGTATTTTTAAATATTTTCGAAACCTTTAAAACAATTTTTACAAGCACCCGCTTAACTTAAACCCGAGTTACCAGATTTAAGATATCTCAGTTTTAATGCTGATTTCTTGGCTAACAATAAATGTGCGAAAATAAGCCAATCAATCAGTGAACAGTTAAAGCTTAAACAAATGCGATAAAGTAAGAGTATAGGGTCAAGGATTTGTTTATGGAAGTTCGGATATCAATATCCTACGTTTCCCCTTCTTCCTTTTCAGGAAGATTCCACTAGAAGATTTGATGTTTACAGCCTCTGTAACCACCCAGTCACCGAGCCTCGCTCCAGGTGAACTCCTAGCAACACCAAATAACACGCAGACGCAACTGCTGAATACAACACTTAGTATTTTTCGAACTGCTTTAAGACAGCCAGTTCGTTACAGACTCAAGAATGAATATAACAATGGAATACAAGTCTATTGAGTGCTGTAAATCTCGAAGGTAATATCTAGGATGGTGTTCTTCGAGATGGGTTACTGGACTTTTAATAATTTCTGCAATATATGCTTTCCAGTAACTTGTGTGAGCTTTTGAAAGATAGTACGATTGATGAAAAGATCGAGAGTACTGGAAACGTTGAATAACATAGTGAAGGCGAGACGAAGAGAGCTTCTTCAATTCAAATTCCAGCTATTTATACCCTTCGTCCACAACGATCATTAAAACTCGCCAAGGAAACAAAATCCCTTTTTGAATATATGTCCATCGCATATTCTGCTCCACTAGAGGTAAATTGCGCTTCGTCAGATCCAAATTGTCGTTTATCCATATTTGTGCAAACACCGTATAACGTCCTCTGTATACTGCATATATTTACCCAAAATAGCACTGACAGTGTTTCTTAATTCCAGGCAATTGTACGATTCAATTTTCACCATTGATCGTCGTTTGCGCCAGAAAGTTTTCCCTTTAATACTGTTATTTCTTTCTTGAAGATGACGACTATTTCATCGCTGAATAGCTGTCACAGCTGAATATATCAAAAGTTGAATGTTGTAACAACCGAAATATGCCAACAGCTGAATGTTGTAACTGCTGAAAATTAGTTTCGTTACTCATGTAATCCATAGTCTGAATAGTTCCTAAATAGTCACAACAGAAATAATAATACCTAAGTGCTTCACCTCAACATCTGAATCAATCCCGAATATCAAGATCTGATAGCTAACAACTGAAAAACTCAATCCGATTATCTGACTTCCTCTACTCAATAACTAACATCTGAATAACAGTTCAATAGCTGAGTACTTGCATCTGAATATGCGAAGCTGTTAATTGCAACGGCTGATTGTCCAGAAGTAATTTTGAATTCAGCACTTGTCTTATTTTTGTTATCACCAAAACTAATAAATTTTATCTTAAAAATTTTCCCCTTTTTGGTGATGACAAAACTTAGCAGCCTTTAGACTTATGAGGATAGGCAAAAATAAATTGCACAAAGTTTGCTGAAATTTTATAAATTTCATTACTGATTAATGTACATAGAATTTGTACAAGAAACAGAAACAGAAATCCTAGAACTGTCTTTTTCCCGAAATCCAATACTCAGCATCTCGCTTGGGCGGTAAATATGGTCCATAATTTATACGACCACCAGATCAACCACCACTGTCAGAACGCCTTCTCTTTGAAGAACCACTACTGTCACCTCTTTTCCTACCATCACCACCTCTGTTACCACCTTATCTACTGACAGTGTCTCCACCATATCTGCTTGGGTCATCTGCTCTACTATCACTTCCACCACCACTTGGTCTATTTTGGTCATCAGGAGGCGGTTGAGGGCGGCTGCTACTGCCTTCCCCCTTTTTGTCATCACTGCCCTTAGTGATAAAGGCAATGAGTTCAGCAAGATGAGCGCCAAGAGAAGCCAATTTTTCCTGTGTTTCCACACGGAACTCCAGTAGATCGTTGCGAATATCATCTAATTTATCATCAAAGTCCTTAGATAACGCAACCTTGAGATCCTTGACTTCTTTTTGAGTAGCCGCTAAATCTGTCGATAATATGGCATTTTGAGCTCGGATAGATTTGAGTGCTAGCGACAGTGCGTTGTTATCATTTTGAGATTCCTGACGATTACTTTTGAACAAACCCCAGAAGGCTTCATTTTGCACAGCAAGACTATCAAGGAAGACTCTTTCAACATGATCGATTTTGCACAAAACTTCGTTATGAGCATCACTCGACTTCCGAGATTCCCTCGTTTGATTAGCAACAAGTTTGGAGAAAGATTCCCGAAGAGCAGCAAGAGAAGCAGAGATATCTGCGACAGAGGAAGGCAAGATAGGCTGGTCAAGAGCTGCGTCATCTTCCGTAGATATGTCATTTGCATTGAAGTACAAGGAAGAATCAGCATAGGAATCAGCAGAGGAATCTGAAGAAGTAATAAACTGTACATCGGGAGCAAAGACTGAAGCAATAGAAGTCTGTACACTAGGAGCAACTGAAACTGAATGAGTAACTAACTGTACATCTCTTAAAACTGATCTGTTCAGAGCAAGAGTGGAAAAAAAATTGCGGATGTCAATGGTACTCAAACCACTAAATAAACTGTACCGAACAAAGGCTGTACATAGCTGAGACCAGCCCCAAGAGGTAACTGTTGGCCTCTGAGAACCAAAAACTGAGACTGGCTGAACAACAGCAATAGCCCTGCAAAAATTTAGAGATCCAACAGGTAGTAGCTTTTCAGAAACAACGAATGTTGCGGCTTCAATACATACGTCAGCCCACCGTTTCTTTAGCAACTTGAAAAATTCACTAACAGGTGGGGGAGTATCTACATATGAAAGCCGAGACGGGATAACAACTATACTGGAGGCAACTACTCTTGGTATCGACTGCCAGTAATCAACACAGGGTTCAATAACCCAAGTCCATTAAAAAGAAGCATTGTCCTGATCCAGCAGGTAGATTTTATGTTGGTGTTGGATCGGGCAATGACTGCGCCATGATCACGATTCGGACCCTCAAAAACTGTAGAGCAGCACGACTTTTCCCATCTAAGACCGTGTGCCTGCGACAGCACCTTCAACTCATCTATCACAAATAAATGAAGGTTGGATAACATATCCAGAACCTTCACATCAACGGCAGAAGTGGCAACACCGGGAACAAAATTAGAGAGACGGATTTCCAAAAACTTCCGAAGGAGCAATTCTCTGTACTTTGTCAATATATACATCTTCCGCTGAAGGGCTATTCGGGTAGAATCAGTTTCTGCCCAAGATAAAACTTGTCCCTCCTTTTCATATATATCTTCTATCTTCAAGTTGGCTAAATTCTTAAGGCTGAAAGAATTAAAGAATCGATCTAGTTCATCTATCACTTGTTCCCTCAATTGTACAATCAGGTCAATATCTGCAACGATCAACAAAAATTGTTCTTTGACTGGGATTCCCTTAACCGGGTCTTTTTCCTGATGGGGTGCCATCCCCTTATCAGCATGATTATCTTAGGAAGACTGGCCTTGTACCAGTCTCCTTCATCGACACCTGGAATTGAGATGCTTTTGCCAAATAAAATCGGGGTAATCTCGCCAAAAATGGAAGGTAGAGAGAGATCATCGGAAATGGTAGACAGAATTGCTTCAAGAGTGATCGAGTCATCATCCGATATATTCTTATCAGCAGTGGGAGCAGCAATTGCTGTTTCTGTCCCCTGAAATAACTCTGTTTGCTCGGAAGATGTCTCCACAAGATAAACATCTGAACCAGTTTCTGTCTGAACACCGTCTTCTGTAGCAGTGACCTTCTCAGTTACAAACTCCTCCTCAGTATCACTTCCTGTCTCAACTGGTCTATTAGCTTCTCTAGTAGCAAATTCCTCGTAAGAAAGATTAAACCAGAGCTCTGTTTCATCAGCTGTTTTAACTCCCTGATCCTCATCAGGTCCACTATCATTGGTTCTTCTCTGTCTGAACACCGTCTTCTGTAGCAGTGACCTTCTCAGTTACAAACTCCTCCTCAGTATCACTTCCTGTCTCAACTGGTCTATTAGCTTCTCTAGTAGCAAATTCCTCGTAAGAAAGATTAAACCAGAGCTCTGTTTCATCAGCTGTTTTAACTCCCTGATCCTCATCAGGTCCACTATCATTGGTTCTTCCAACATCAGTCTCCACCTGAGCAGTTTCAGCAATAACCTGCTCAATAATCTGATCAACAGGGTCAACAGGCATCTCTACCTGTTCCTCAACTATATTCTCAATAGCAGCCTTTACAGCAACAATTGTTGGCTCTCCAACAATTTCATCATCAGAACCGAGTGCCAACCTTCTCTTCCTCTTTTGAATTTTACGTTTTGGTGCAGGAGAGGGCACAGTAGAAATTGGTGCAACAACTTGAACGGGTACTGCCTCAAGTGCTGAATCAGTAGCAACAACAGCAGCTTTTCCAACACGGGTCCGCTTCTTCTTCACAATTGGCTCATCAACAGCCGCTGGTCTCTTCCTAGACACAGCCTTTTTGACGGGTGTTTTCTTCACCCTAGGTACATCTGTCACTTCCTCCACACCAACCTTGTCATTAACAGCTATGTATCTGTGGACAGTCTTCTTGGTTAGGATTTTAGAAGAGGGGAACTCCGAGGAATCTCCCAATTCCAAGTTCGGAACATTCTCCAGCAAAAGACTGATTTGAATGGCATAGCCCTTGGCTTGCCTTGATCCCGCAGTCACCATATCCTTGAGAATATTAAACAGCAGCATGTTCCAGTTTATTGCCACTCCACAAGTGATAGCTGCCATTATCAAAAACCTTTCCTGGGTGACCGCATCAAAGGACCCGGCCTTTACAGATATTTTCTTTGCCAGAATATCACTGAGAAGACGGAACTCAAATTTCATCTCCCTCTTTTTGCCGGAAGTACTTACTTGTTCACCAGAAAAAGAAAAGATGATCCTCGCATCAAACACAATATCCTTTGGAATCTCAGATAAATCTGTCAGCCCATCAACTGGCAACTCAAACGTACTGGCAAACAACTCCTCAGAGATTTCCACTTGTTTCCCGCGAATAGTACTGACTACCTTTCCGTCCCGAACGGAGCCATTAAGAAAGAACTCTGTCAACGCATCTTCATATAAGACTGTTGGGCAACCCAATAATTCTTATAGGCCAGATTCCATTAGGGCTTCAAACATCGATACCATACCCGGGTTATCCATAGCAAGAACAGAGTCAAAACAGACGTGAAGGGTGTTGGTGAAGAGTGATGATGCCATCGCAGCTAGTTGATAAAAAGATAGAACACCTGATAAATATTTGCAGAGAACACAGAATAGAGTACGAGCACAAGAATACCAGAGAGTAATTATGCGCAAGGTAAGTGAAAGGTTAAACAGGAAATGCCGTAATATATTAAGGGAATGCAAAAAGTTACTGGAGAGAGAAAAAGTAGATGTGACTTTTCGGATGATGACAAACCACGTGTCAATCATCCGACGACGCGTACAATATTTTCAAATGATTTTGAAAAGATTTTCAATATTGCGAAATAAGAAAGATTTTAAAATGATTTTTCAAATATTTTAATCGTACAGTGAAAAGTAAAAAAAATGCGCGCCAATCTTGTATAACGTCACAGCTGGTTTAATATATCGCTGATGGTAGAGCAGGATCTGATCACAAATAAGCATCAGCTGTGTATATGTGACATCTGAGTGTATCCAGATCCCACATATTCAGCTGACGTAGCACTTAATAATTCAGATCCTCGTTCCTCCTACGATTAAGATCCTCCCAACGCAATATGCTTGCCTCAGCTGAAGGTCTTTGCGTTCCCCCTGAACAAAAAACTCGCAGCTGAGTTAAGCAACAGCTGTCAACCTGAAAATTGTTAGCGCACAGACAATTCAAGGCAATTCTAGGAGACCTAATATGTTTCTAAAATAAGAAAACTTAGCGTCTGGCAGAGGCTTTGTGAAGATGTCAGCTACTTGCTGTTCAGTCGACACATACTACAGCCAGACATCTTTCTTTAACACGTGGTCCCTGATGAAATGATGCCTGATGTCTATGTGCTTTGTCCTTGAATGCAGTACTGGATTTTGGGTGATCGCGATGGCACTGGTGTTGTCACAGAGAATGGGCGCTTCAGAAGCATCAATGCCATAGTACTTCAGCTGGTGTTGAATCCATAGTATTTGAGCACAACAGCTGCCAGCTGCTAGGTACTCCGCTTCAGCTGTGGACGTTGAAATGGACGTCTACTTCTTACTGAACCAGGAAATCAGTCGATCCCCTAAGAATTGACAAGTCCCACTTGTGCTTCTACGATCAATCATACATCCTGCGTAGTCTGCATCACTATAACCGATTAGTTGAAAGCCTGAGTCTTTGGGATACCAAAGACCCACGTTGGAAGTTCCTTTCAAATATTTCAAGATTTTTTTCACAGCAATATAGTGTGACTGTTTAGGCTCTGCTTGAAATCTAGCACACATACAGACAGCAAACATGATGTCTGGTCTGCTAGCAGTTAAGTACAGCAGGGAGCCAATTATACCACGATAAAGAGATACCTCAATGGCAGTACCAGCTTCGTCTTTGTCTAGCTTGATTGATGAACTCATTGTGGTCGCTGCTGCTGAACAGTTGTCCATGCAAAATTTCTTCAGCAGTTCTTTCGTATATTTAGCTTGGTTAATGAAAATTCCATTCTCCAGCTGTCGAACTTGTAATCTCAGAAAGAACGTTAGCTCGCCCATCATGCTCATCTCAAATTTATCCTGCATTAGCTTAGAGAACTTTTGGCACAATTTGGGGTTAGTTGACTCAAAGATAATATCATCAACATATATCTGTACCAATAAGACATGATCAGCTTTTACGAATTTAAACAGTGTCTTATCAACTGTGCCTATAGTGAAATCATGCTCGATTAAGAATTTGGACAGTGTATCATACCAAGATCTGGGTGCTTGCTTCAACCCATATAGAGCTTTATCCAATTTATAAACGTGATTTGGATATGTATGATCTACGAAGCCAGGAGGTTGTGCAACATACACTTCCTATGTTACAATGCCAGAAATGCACTTTTAACATCCATTGAAATACTTTAAAATCTTTGAATGCTGCATATGCAAGAAACATGTGTATGGCTTCTAGTCTAGCTACTGTGCAAATGTTTCATCAAAGTCTATTCCTTCCATTTGCCTAAATCCCTGAGCTACCAATCTAGCTTTATTTCTAGTTACTATTCCATATTCATTCAGTTTGTTCCTAAATACCCATCGTGTTACTATAACTGAATGATTTGAAGGTCTTAAACTGATTTAATTCCTCCTGCATAGCTTCTACCCAGCTTGGGTTTGCTAAGGCTTCATTTATTTGTTTAGGTTCTATATGCGAGATGAAAGCTGAATCAAAATGATCATGCAATAGCTGGCTTCGTGTGTGAACAGGAGATTCGATGTTACCTATGACCTGCTCAGGTGGATGATTTCTATTCCACCGAAGATCAAGTCCAATTGGGTTTGATTCCTGTTCTGCTTGAATTTCTTGCTGGATAGTCACTTCTGGATTTTCTGACACCAATTGATAATTTGCGTTGCTGGCTTGTGTGTCAGATGTTGGTCTAGATACCAATTGATGTGAAGTACTCGCAACTGGTGCTTCAGATGTTGGTCTATGTGTGGCAAGATCTGTTTGTGCAACATCTGGTTGAGCAGCATCTGTTTGAGCAACATCTTGTGCATTCGTCACTTAAGCTTCAGCAGCATGCACACTTAGAGAGATCTGATCCTGCGTTGAGTCAACGTTAGTCAAATCGATGACTACTGGATTTGGATTACCTATCAGATCTTGTTGTGCATTGTTGCGCGGTGTGTCCAGTGCTGGTTCCATCTCTGCTGAATGTCTATGTGGTGCCACATCATCATCTGAGTCATCAATGCTGGATGATTCTAGACGTGTACATAGATCGTTAAGGCTCGCAGCTGATTTGGATCTAAAGCTTGTCTCATCAAAGACAACTTGTGCTGACTCTTCAACAGTTAGACTCCTATTGTTGAATACTCGATAAGCCTTGCTCACTGCTGAATAACCTAGGAATATACCTGCATCAGATTTTGCATCAAAAGCTGTTAGGTGCTTCTTACCATTATTATGAATGAAGCATCTACACCCAAATACCCTGAAATATGAAATATCAGGTTTCTTGCCACTCCAGATCTCATATGGGGTTTTTGTCAGGCCTCGTGATCACAACAAAAAATACGTGCGGAAGGTATCAAAAAGTGGGTAAAATTTTCGCTTTTAGGCCCGACGGTTTTAAACTTATAATTTAAAATACAACGATACTTAAAATAAGTTTTCCCAAATTATATATATGCTATATGCTACTGGGACACACTAGCCACCTCCTGGGGCCCCACCAGCTGGGTTGAAACCACGACCAGTTGTAGAACCTGGGTTTCCTGAAAACAACGCAACAAAGAAACAAACCAAGCCCCGGAGGGACATGGGGTCAAACCCCAGTACGGAGAGCAATAATACAACAGTAATAAACAGCAAGGAATGAAATGCAGGTGCTATGCATGAGACGCCGAAGAACAACGGAAAGCTCGACCCACAAGGGAGCTAAGGAACTCAAACATAGCTCCAACAATCATCGACAACATACAGTGGCCACGAGATGTGTTCACAGTGTGGTAGTGAACCACTCGCCATGATACTACACCCACTTATCGGATGCATCAAACAACTCAACCTGCTGTTGCCTCGCCCATGAACTGTGGTAGTTAACCACTCGGCGCATGGTGGCTACGATCCCAGCAGGGAAATGAGAGTGCGGTATTGCCGCTCGCCCTCACATCCTGATAAGAAAACGATAATACAACAATGGTACCAAGACTACCAAAACTGGAAAGGAATACCATGCGTGTATGCAACATGCAGGAATGCAAGCATATAAACATATGCAACGTAGCAAATACACAATTAGCATACAAAATCCTCAACAGGACACAACCAGCAGGCACGGCAATTCCACATACCAGCTACTACAATTCATCCAAGCCATAACTTCACTGTAATCAAGCTCAAATCCGTACCTTATACTGAGCAACAACTAACCCTGCGAGAAATCCCGAAAACTCTGGTAAAAGCCTGTTAAACACACGGCATACACAACATAAATCTAACAGGTTGCTAATCAAGCTCACGGCTGGGAGTCTCACTCGACCAGCTGCCCAATATACCTTAACGAAAACGTAGAAAGCTTAAAACTATGGCTAGGAACAAGGTCTCACCGAAAACCAGAACGTAGTTCTACCAAATCGACGCAACATTCGAACGGCAGCAACTTCGCATTCCTCGACTAGCCAATTACAGCTTCTAAAAATGGTATGAATTGGAAGAGCTTCTCAAGAGGAGTCCAACGCTACCTTGCACTAGCGAAACAACCACCGGAAACGACGGGAAATCGCCGGAAAGCTCACGGCTGAACAGTATTCTAGGGTTCTAAAGATAAGGAATGAAAGGCTGGAAATATTTGCTAAGTATAGAATCTGGTATCGAATTTGAAGATCAAGTCTTCCTATAAATAGCACTAGCAACGACTGGAAATCAGCACCAATAATTGTCTACCGACAAAACCAGTCGACACAAACAATTTCCCAAACCAGCAGACGCAAGAACCAACAGCTGATTTCTCCAACAATCGCTAAAATAACTAACGGCTGGTTCTCAAAACGGCGTCATACCAACTTACTCAAACGACGTCGCATACTATACCAGCAGCTGGGTAACCAGTCGCAAGAACAAAACACTGTAACGCTACTCTCAGCTGGATCCAGTCGCAACCTCAAAACGCAGCGTTGCAACTAACTCAAACGACGTCGCTCCACTGACGTCATCCAGTCGCTAGCTCTCGCGAAATACCAGCAGCAAGCACTAACGACGAAACTCACTCGCAGCTGGACTCCCAGTCGCAACAACGAAACGACGACGCATCATCTTCGAGGTACAGGAATGTTGACCCGCGTTGACATCTACATCTGCTGATCAACCAGCAGGAACTCATATGCGATCTACCAGTTGGTACCAGACGCAACATCCAAACGACGTCGCGCCAACTAATCTAAACGCAGTCATTTTTGTTAGAGTAGATACCCAACTAGCCAACTTGTGACGTGTGGGTTTTATTGACTCTTGTACAAACGATCTTTATATATGATATTCGCATTTTCTTATATGGCACTCTTTACTTTCATTATGTGTGTAATGATTTACAATTGTGTTGAGTAAAGACCTAGAATACACTAAAGCGTATGTTAGATGTGATAGTGGGTATGACGGCTATCATGAAACACATCTAATAGTCGCTGTGTACTCTAAAC